>CM060832.1:47657500-48060000 GCA_030762175.1 Metallyticus violacea
TGGTTTAAGTGCATCTCGGACTATTGAGTTCTCATTGTGCGTCGTGATCCTTGTGCAGTTTCCGAAATATAATATATAATAATATATAATTTAATATAATGAAAATGCCATATTGAGTTGCATGGTAAATGTTTCGTATATAAATTAAGTTTGTTTGTCGTATATAACGTTAATATGCAGATTCGCTGCACGAGACATTTGTCAATTTCCCAGAAGATTCTGGGAAACATCAGCATTGAATAAACTCATAAGAAGAGGAGATTCAAGCCCAGCTCTTTCCACCGATTTAAAGGAACTAAAATTGATCGAGCTTCTCTTTGTTGTATGCCAGTTAGCTATTCCGTTTGTCTTTACTCTCTTTCTCAAACACTATAAAGGAAATTAAAAAAAATGTTCATTTTTATATGTTGTTAATAGATGAACATAACAAATATATAAGTTAACGAACATCTACGGAAGCAAGTCGTCGGAATCATCTGCAACAGTTCAAAGATTGCAGTTTCTGACGGATGGAATTGCGTGTAAATGTCTCAGGATAAAAGATATCAATTGAAAAACGAGAAGTTTAGTTACCGAAAGAAAATGAGATATTTGGAATAAAAAAATAGATGAAATTGTAAAAAAAAAAAAAAAAAAAAAAAAAAAAAATTAAGCTAAGCAAAATAGGTATAGTCTTAAATAGAAAGAGCGGTACCACACGATGTTCAACATCTGTCCCTTTACATAATGACAGAAAGAAAATATCCCCGCACAAACATTACAAAGATTTGATTACAAGATGAAAGCATTTGCAATAACTCTTTTCAATTTCCTTCAGCCTATTCATTTGTGTTATAGACATTTGGATCCAGAACTTTGTTTCGCTGATATCATAATATAAACTCAAATTTAGTCCATATTTTGGAACCATTTGCAAGGTCCTAGAAAGTTTTTAGAATAAGATTGGGGGGGGGGGCTCGCAGTTCTGCCATTGTGGCATAAATATTGTTGACGACTTTACAGTATTGATAATTAGATGTCTTAGTCTTTAGTTAATACTTGTAAATAGTACATGGAAGCTGCCTGTAAGGTAATGTACATAGATTTAAAGGTGGACAACTATATGAACTTACATATCAGATGTCACAATGCATCTAATGTCATGGGGCTGTAGCAATGTAGCATTAGCTATAAAACTTAAACATACGTACTTTTGAATGTGGCTAGTTTCTGGTTTGTGCTAGTTTTTCTACTGAGTTTATATTTTTATGGATACTTGCCACACAAGTGATAATGAAATAATGGATTAAATGCTTTTATTGGGTGGAAATATCTTAGAATTAGTATTGGGGTTTATTTATGCTTTAGATTCTTGTACCACATGAAACAAATGAAAGTATACAAAGTTGAAATACATTTAGGATGTCAATATAAACATTTGAAAATGTCTTATGATATATAAATCATACTTTGAATAATGGCTAAAGTTACAATATATTTTAGTGAGTAAGAAAATACTACATTTGATATGTTGTCGTGTATTATAAAATAAACAGTTCCATATTAGATATATAGTAATATAGCTACTCATAATATTTTCGTTTATCCATTTGTGAATCCGCTAAGGTCCTGCAGCACAAACATTTTGTAAGAGCATATTTTTTTCGTGTGTAACAGGATCTCGCCGACAAACTGAGGAGCGATAGATCACTCAGAGACATAATTTAGTCACATTGCATCTAAGGTTATTGCGTATTCCTCTTATCTTCCCTGTCACAATGAAGTCATAGGCACGCAATTAGTGCAAAACACATTCCCGAGCCTGGTTGACGTTTTACCATCAGTTAAAGAACCTCAATCTTTTTCGTGCTCTACGGGTTTTATTTCGGGTACAGCGGCCGAATGGCTTTATATGCAATGCTGACAGATACAGTAACTTGCTAGGCTAATCGTATTTAAGACTTTCGAGGAACATTTTCTAATAAATAGCCTTTATATCGACGTTCTCTGTTAAGACTCGAATTTTCGGTCTCGATTTCTTGTCAATAAAACCACATTGACATTGTTCACCATTCAGAAAATTGCTCTTCCCGATGAAAATTTACTCCTGGGAATTCAGCACGAATTTTCCACTCTCATAATACTCATAAATATACAAATATGTAATAGAAAGTCCAACGCACATCTTACAGAAATGCAACTGAAACAGTCAGCATCAGTGGAGTTTTAATACCACTCTTAACCGGGAATCGCACGTCCACTGAAGTCAACGGTTTTCACTATAGTATACAACTACAATTGCGTAGCGGAATGAAGCCACGATTTAAGGCACTTAGACGCGTAAATATTTTAGGTTGAAATGTAAATGACTTATATTAATTAATAGATTTATAGTTCAAATATTTAAAGCAGTTTTATTCATTGATTAGTTTCTTCCTATAAATTAATAAAATCATCCGTCTATAAGTCACTATGTTATCAACTTATCACATTCCTTCCTTTATAACTTTTATCGCCATTTAAAACCATGGCTATATTGCAACATCGTCTCTTTCACAGACCTTTTTGTGCAGCCTTGTTTTAAAATACAAACCGAGTGGGATATTAGCAGCTTGCAACAATAAAAAATAATTCTGTTTGTGCGCTCCAAAATTTGAATTTACAATAGTCATTAAACATCAAAAGGGAGTGACCATAATAAAGAGGAAAATCAGGAAGGTGGATATGCTGCCCATTTCTCCTTACCCTGTGCTTAACAGAAAGGTTTTATATTTATGGAAGAGGTAAGAAAAATATATTGAGAACAAGAAAAACAACTGCTAATCCTTTCTCTTTTCGTTTGTTCCCTTTCTTCTACTGCTGGCTTTTTTTTTTTTCTTTATTTCTTTGCAAATCTTCTTATTTATATTGTCCTATTGTAATTTCTTCCTTCCCCTAAGCATTACTGAAGACATTTTCTTTCTTTTTAAAGAGCGAAAAAACTAAACATGATTTATAAATAAAGTGTGTGTATATATATATATATATATATATATATATATATATATATACCCTTTGACAGAAGAAGAAAAAAAGAAGAAAAAGAAATATGCTCATTCCCAGATTCTGCAGAAGAAGAAGAGGAGGAGGAAGAAGAAGAAGAAGAAGAAGAAGAAGAAGAAGAAAGAAAGAAAAATACTCATTCCCAGATTCTGAAGAAGAAGAAGAAGAAGAAGAAGAAGAAGAAGGTGGAGGAGGGGAGGAAAATACTCATACCCAGATTCTAAGTGTAGATCGGAGAATTTTGGAGACGCTCGTAAACGCCGCATTCATAAAGCGCATGCAGCGAGTGCACCCTGCAGTGGGCGCTTTGCCTGTAAATGTAAAGATCACAATCATAAGCATTTTGAAAGGGAACATTAGAGTAAAGTAACGGTGGCCGAGCGATTTAGAAGGCATTGCTCTTTTGCGTAAGCTCCTGGGTTCAAATGCCACACAACTGTTTTATTTTTTATTGTTGCAGTGTACATGTAGAACATCGTGTTGCCTTAGTAGTATATTATATTTTAACGTATCATTTGAGTTCTCTGGCATTACCTATACACACACAAAAACGTAATCAAACAGGCATATACTTTAGAAATAACTAAATAAATATATGAACAGAAACATTCATCTTCTAAAGTGAAAACGCACAAAAATAAACAGAAATTAATATCGGGTGTATGAACCCTCAGAAACAAAAAAGTGGTTCATGCCAGGAGGCAAAACTGCGCTTTTAACCACGGCATCACTGCACACGCTGCCACAGAGCTAACGGAACACACACACTATAATCAGCGTCTTCAGTGCATGCCATATAACGCCATGCTGCATTGGCTACACAGCTTTGCTGGATATCTTGTAAACGCGCGCTGTACCGAGAAGAACTTGAAGAATTTTGCGTTCAAGAGATGATTTATTTTTTTTTTTTTTGTCAGAGGATGTACCTTTTTTTTCTCTTCCTGTTTTATCTCTTTCCCTCCCCCCTTTGTTTCCCATTTCTGCTTCTCTACTTCATTTTGAATGAGTAAAGAAGAAAGGAAAAAAAGGAGTGTCTGGTTTTGTTTTTCGAAAGAAAGTAAAAACTTATCAAACAAAAAGTGAGGAATACGTGATTTTTTTTTTCATTTTATTTTGCTCCTATTTTATGCCTTCAAGAATAAGACTATGTTTCTAATTCAATCCTCTGCTTTTTTCCCCTTCCAAAGAAAAAGGATAAGAATTATGACTATCATAATGATAATCTGGCTTTACTTGGCCTCTCAGAGCAGCGGCAGTGAACGAACTTTGGTTTCTAGATGGATGTGCGCTATTTTGTTCTTAAGGAATGATATTCCTTTTGAAGCGCTCAGTTACATTGGTAAGATTACGATTAGAAATGTTTGAACTCCTCCCAGTACACGCTACCTGCCCGGCCGTCTGGCCAAGGCCACAGTCAGCACGACCCGGAGGCTAGGAGCCACATGCCTTCCTTCGTTCTTTTTCATTACAAGGGAGTTAGTTCATGCTTCGGAGATACCGAGTTCTGTTCCTACCTTGTAACAGAATTCTTAAAGCAAACTTTTGTTTTATTTAAAAGCTCACTTGTTGCTACTGGCATATGCAAGAAATTGATTTATATACATCAGATAAAAATATTAATTCTGCAAATTAATTTCTGGAACTAATTACTTAAACATCATAATATTTTTGAAAAGCACTGTTATCTGTTTTTCAATTTTTTCATTTATTGTAATGATGATTGCTTGCCTTATTCAAACTATTGTTATTTCTAATGAGCTTATGGTCACCCCCATAAAAAGGTAACCGAAATATTTAAATAACAATTACCTATCTTACAACTATGTGTTCTACATGTTTTCCACCATTGTGTGTCACATATTCCACAAGGTTTATCATCCTGTTAACCATAGCATCACATTGCTACACTGCGCAGAACTGTTTCTATGTTTTTACGCAATTCAGCCAAACTATGAGGAATGGGTATGAAGCATTCATTGTTCTTCCAGCATTCCTTGCAAATAGAACACACAATGACAGAATAGGAAAAAGCTGATTGTTTAGAGTTCAGCAGACCGGGAAACAGTTGTTGTAGTAAGTACCCATCCGCATTAGCAGTATGGGAGATTGCCCCATCTTGTTGAAACACTTGCTTGTGCATATCAAGCTTTTTCGGTGCACAAATGTAACCAAAAACGTTCAATAACTTGCTGCTTGTAAACTTCTGATGTGACGGTTGTTTCCATGTGCATCCTCAATGAAGTACGTACTAATAATGCAGTGGGAAGACACAGCAGCTTTCATTGTCACTTTCTGTGAATATAATGAAAACTGTGAATTTTCATAGAGAAAATCACTTTGTTTGTTGACATGGCCAGTCAGTAACAAATCACATTCGTCAAACCACCACTAGTTTTGGAGATACTCAGAATACATTGAACTTAACACATGCACAGTATTGAATTGTGCTTCAGCTCATGGAATAACACGTATAGAATTTACTTTTGTATGAATTGTTTTCAACACGATCTTTGGTCTTTTTGGACCACCATGTACATATCTAAAAATATAATTTTGGGACCTGAATTTGACCGTCCCTTATGTCATTACTCATAGCTGTATAAGATAAAGTTAATCATTAGTTAATTTTCCAACTCCCCTACTTCTTTCTGCCTAGTTTCTTTCAGTAATTTCACATGTGTGTTGAGCTCGCATTGTCATCATTAGACTTACCGCCACGAGTGACGGAGATCGTTAAGGCTCGGATCATGAGTGGAAGTATGGTGTTCGATTCTCACCAAGACAGGTATTTTTTTTTTTTCCAGGTTTTCCTCAGTCTTCATAAATGGTAAATGCCGGGGAGGTACCCTCTTAGGCCTTTACATTTTTTTAAAAGAATAAATCTTTTCACAGTTTATTTTTCATCTCATGTATCATGATCAGTGTCTACCACCTGTAATGCCCCACTAGTTAAAACGGGCGTTTAAAACCGTTAAATTTGTCAGGTCAAAGAAGTGGAATTGGAAAATGAGTTCCAGTGTTTTATCGAACATTTTGTTGATCATAAACAAGTTGAAATGTGAATACCATTGCTTTTGTTTTGTTTATACTTATAGATTGTAGTACAGTTTATTGTTCAGCATGTTTTAAGCCACATTTAACTGATCTTCTCGCGTTGAATGATTTGTTTATCATTTCCATACAGCTGTTTGTTTGAGACTGTGCTGTCTGTTTCTAACAATATAAACCACCAAAACTAAGCGATTTGTTTCGAATATTCTCTTTAATAAAATCTATGAGTAACAGCCAACTCATACGTTTATATTTCAATTTTGAGATTTCAAGTATTTCTTTGCGATAGGTAAGCTATTCGTCTTAAAAGCACTTCCAATTACCAAAATGTTTTAACCTGCATTCTAAAACTGTCCAATTTCCATGCTCTACCCCCTCCTTTTCCCTAACACTCTGGCTACTCAGCTTACACGATTTTACTTTATGATTTTTAAGCCCACTGAAAAAATGTTGTCTAACTGTTCCACCACATTTTGTGCATAAAATGTACTGGTGTTAAATTAACTGCATAATTAAAGTTAGGGATAGGTGTTATGATAATAGCCCAAGTGTGTGCAATGCGTACATGTACTGAAGGCTCTTAGCTCCATTACTCAGTGTTAATGTGGGAGAAATATGGGAAAGCTTTGGGAGTGCGAACTCGTGGCGCATTATGTGCTGCTTATGATTTGTGCACCTTTTGTGCGTGTAGTAGCTCTTGCATTGCACTCAAGCGAATAGTTTACACGTTCTGCAGAAAAGCATATAAATAACGATAATTCATTTGCCGAGCGTGCAGACACGCAGTTGTTTATGTGGAGGTCGGGGGATCTGCAGCGGTGACTGCACAGCCGTACATCGTTCGGCCGGAATCAAAGAGAAACGGAGAGGTAAAATATTTATTGTATCGTGCTTCTTCATGAAATAAACAATTTCACAGAACATTGCAGTAACTGCTACCGGCCCTCAGTGATTACTGCGAATGTTTTCCGAATATGAACTGATTAAAGAAATTATGTATTTTTTAGAGCGAATAAATTGAAAAAGAAGGAGTTTCAAGCCCTGTTTATTTAGACTTCATTTAATGTTTAACATTTAGAATATTTTACACCTATTTATACACACACTGTACACTGAAAAGCATGTATAGATATCTTAAATTTACATGCTAGTTATTTACCAATGTCAAAAGCTGTTCAAATGAGTGACATATATGAATACATTAGTAATAAGTATTGATGAAACATTTTCTACCATGAATGCGAAATTGCTTTAGCATCAGACACATAGTGTATATGACCCTGAGCTTTGTCTAGCGTTCCGATGTAAACAACAGCAGGTTTCTGGCATGCGGTCACAAAAGCTAACCCCCTTCCTCTGACATCCTCAGGCTTATGCTGATTTCTTGTTTTCGAAGGAATTATTCAATGAACATTTCCTAGGGCCTGTGAGCTCTGGAAGGAATGGTACACACGTACATAATGACTTATTATAAATTGGATAGCCTGAAAAAAAGAGGCCTCTGAACAAAATTTACCGACCATTTCACGCCCTGATTTGAATGGGACGCTGATGACCTGAGATGTTGAAGAGCGTCCGTAAATAAACCAAATCAAAAAAATGTAAACAGGACCATAAACCCTGCTGAAAAATAACATGGCAGCCTATCTTACACAAGCAGACGCGCCATTCGCTCATCGGATTCTGATTATGTACATGCTGTTTCAGTTTTAGGTGATGATAACGATGTCTTACAAGGAATCACTGCTGTCCGTCAAAGAAATCATGATCCTTTCATACATAACCAAACTTTCGCTACCTTTCCAGTACTCTAAACCTAAGTTCCTCTGAACACAGTAGGATTGAGAATATTTTTTTTTATTTTGATTTATTTTCGGACGCTCTTTAACATCTCCGGTCATAAGCCTCCCATTCTATTCAGGGCTTGAAACGGCCGACAAATTTTGCTCAGAGGCCTCTCTTTCAGGCTTGAGGTTCTTTTTCGTGCCGTAAATGTACGACATGGGACCCACGGCTTTGCTTCCCTTACGAAGGAAGCCATACATAGGATTTTTACGTCCGAAAAGAATCCATCGATCCTGGCCGGGTTTGAAACCGCGATCTTGGGTATAGAAGGCAAGTATGGTTAAACATTACACCACCAGGACCGACGTAGGTTTGAGGGATCTGTCACATATACAGTAGGTAATGGCTGTTCATTTATTGCGTAAACTCAATATCAACAATTCACTCCTTCCCCTTTTCCATCTTTCCCTATTCTCACCTCACAGGGCTCTCGAGCTTAGCAACATTGCCCTAGCATCAACCATACAGTACAGTGACCTAAGCTCTGCCTAGCATTCCGATGTAAACAACAGCAGGTTTCTGGCACGTAGTCACAACTGTAACCCTCTCTCATGTCATGTATATTATGTTTCCATCTCTAAACTTGTATTTATTTCTCAGCTATTTCCTCTAATCTTTAAGGCAAAATGTTTTATACGTTTATCTTGTGTAGGAGATACTGGTGGTCTCTGAAGATCGGGTCCCGGTCGAGCACTGGTTTTATACCCTTCTGAATGTTTTTATGTATGGAATGTAGCATAATACACATGAGAATATATTCACATGGAAGTATTAGTAATTAAAACTTTTTAGAAGTTTCTCTAAGAGGGTACTTTTGTACGTAATATTTTTGAGTAGTTTTAACAAAATTACGCTCGTTGGCGTACAAAAAGGAAGTTCACAAAGATAATCAGGAAAATAGGTATATGCTAATGCAGTGTTCACCACAGCAATAAGGACCTTTGTGTATCTGCTCACTCTGAATAAAATGTTTTTATTAAACGGATGTGTAAATTCCTCAATGCATTATAATCAACCGCCAATCTCGATAGATAATTTATATTTATTCTTTCTTCATTCACTTCTTCTAGTTTCATTTTCCTTTTTCTTTGATGCCTTTAATGGTCACATTTTTCCCCCCTGAAATTTTATATTGTACTTAACATCTGTTTTACATAAACTAGAAGTAAAATACAATTCAATTTGACAGACTTTCCAAGAGCGTTGTACATGTGAATTTTGTGACGTCCGTGTAAGCATTACAGTTCAAACTGAATTCTCTATGGTAATAAACAGGGAATGGCATTCCTATAAAGAAACTCAGGATAGGGCCTCTTTTACATCCTTGAATTTTACTTGTTGGGCTCAACTTCTGTTTATTGCTCCAGGGAAGAATCCTACTCTTTTATATACTCCAAGTACGTTGAGGTTACAACACGTTTCTCCATTACCGGCGCATAGTGGGAAGGAGAAAAAGCCCATTTGACGGTCAGCAGTAATCACGGATGAAATAAACATAAGACATGGAATGCACGTACGTGAGCTTAAAGCTAGTTTCGAGATACAAATGATTTGATTTTTTCCACTTCCTTTTTCTCTCTTCTTTATCGCCACAAATACAGTGCCATTAAGCCACGAGCGATATTACTAATACACATAGCTGCAATGATGATGATGGTGGTGATGGTGATGATGTTGTCCGAGGCCTACGGATTTGTCCAAAATTCCACTAATAAATGAAGAAAAAAGGACAAAAATTAAATATTAATATAATATTACACCAGAAAACGCATTTTAAAAAGTAGTTTTATTTTAATAACAAATCTAGAAACGACACTGCATTTCGAGCGTTGGTTCCTTCCTTCCATTACATTTGAGAACAATGCAGCAGTTTAAAAATGTTAATTTTGAGCGCCTAACACCCGCTGTTGGGTCGCAACACAAAACACATGAAGCAATAATGTTTAAAACAAGCTATAAAACAAACGCTACGCTTTTTAAAACAGTGGGACAGACGTCTGGATAAGAATAAATTTTAATGATACTGATTTCATTTTCTGTACATGGGATATCTATTTGTTTCTGTTTTCCTTTATTATTTAAGTAAATATTTTTAATTCTTGGTTATCTTTATTTTTTTCTTAATAGTTTTCCAGCATCCTGATGTATTTCTTAAATTAATTTCATTCGCTTTTAGCCTGAATTTGCTTTTTCATATTGTTACAATTTATTATTTTTCATTCATCCGAACTGAGGCCGGAGTTAGTTTTTTTTTTTTTTTATTTTTTTTTATTTTGAGACTTTTATCCTAAACAATGTTCACAATAATTATGGTTGATAGTTTTATTACTTTTTGTGTTGTTTTGGACTTACTTTTCCAATCAGAAATGTTTTAGTAGTGTACCACTATTTCATGTTAACTTTTATTATCATGAATTATGAGTTAACTTAGCAGTCGAAAGCTATAATGTATTTTATAAGTAGACATTTATTTTTCTCTTTGTTTAAATTTACTACATCGTTTCACAGTATATAATTAATAATGTTCTATTTTTCAAATGCTTAAGCAGTTTTAATAGCAACTCTTTCCATTTTTTTTTAAGTCAAGCTTCCACTTTTCTCCTAATCTATCGTTTCAGGACGCTAATTATTCCATTCCAATGCTTGAGAGTTGTTTATGCATTCAAAATATAAAAATCACCTAATCCGTTTGCAGGTTAATGGCGCTTTAAACGAGGCCGTCCTGTATCTTTATGCCTTCTTAAAAGGCTTGGGGACATACTTTGGCACTCGTATCCATGAGAACTAGTGCTGTAGATGCAACATATCTTAGTAGTTTGGAAACTTTCAGGAAGATTGTATTTCTGAACGTCAGGGAAGTCTGAAGTTTGCCATATTTATTTCTAACAATTAACAGTTAATTCTGCACTACTTTTTGGAGCTATTGTACAATCCGTTTGTTAGGCATCCCTTCACGCAGCAAGATCTTGGCAGACAAGGCTGTTAAATCGCAGTACTGTGCTTCATCGGCATTCTTACATACAGATGGATCTTGTGCATGCCTCCTTTCACGAACGGCAGCGGAGAATGCAGAATAGCTCAGTTGGTAGAGCGTTGTGCTACTAGTGTAAAGGCAGTAGATTCATTCCCCCTGAGGCTATCTTCATAATTTTTCTACACTCTTCCAATATAATAAATGTTACTTTTTTATGTTAAATCTTATAGTGTTAAAAGCGCATAGGTTGCAAATTTAAATTAGGTTAGGTTAGCTTAAGTTTAAAAAAAAAATATTATGTACAAATTTATAGTGCTAAAAGTGTATGCCTTTTCTCTTTTGGTCATTATTATCCCTCCACGGCCTAACTTTTATTTTTAATCTTCATAATTTGCCTACGCTGTTACTTTTTACATTAAACCTTATAGTATTAAAACCATGCATAGTTTAGAAATTTAGGTTGGGTTAAGCTTAAAAAAATAAAATCCAAAATGTAAGTGTTAAAGTGTATGCCTTTTCCCCTGTGATTATTAATTACTTTCCTTTTACATTGCTACATTTCAGTTTCTTATTTCGTTTCGTTGTATATTGAATGTGATTAACTGTTAACATGCATCCTAAAAAAATATTTTGCCTACGATTGCTTGTTTACGTGCGTTACGACTGTTCCAACCACCTGCTTTTGTTGCCATTATCACTCGGTTTTCTTCGTTTCCATTCGTGAAAGGAGGCGTGACTGCTGCACCATATCCGTCTGTTTGTAAGGTTAAGTGATTTTCTTTCTCGTGGGACCGCATCATTGCAGTTGACCGAAAGATCACCTCCAGCCAGGACCGTTTTAAACTGAATCTTTTCAGAAGAATGCGTCTAGTTCATGTCATACCAATTTTAAATATGCTGAATTTAATATTCATTGCTTTGAGTATTTCAAATAATTATGTATAAAAATTGCACTTAAAAGGTACTTTTGATTTTATCAAGTTTTCCTTTTCTTCCTTATTATTAAGTCACATTTCTAGGGTACTCTAGAACTTTTATACTCATATTTACACTCTGCCTTCCCAGATTGACAACTACAAACATCAGTGCGAAGAGTTTGTACATTTTACAAACGCTAGTTGAAGTCATTTTGTAGATAGTGGTAACACAGCGATTTGTTCCAAACAAGGGTCATGCGTATACAACGGTGTAACAGCAAAAAATTACAAACATAAGATTTTAACCCAAATTAGTCAATTTTCATCCATTGCCTTAACTTACTGCAGGATGTATGTTTAAACTCCGAAGTACAAAATGTTAAAGGTAGCAAACCGCTGACGATTGATTGATTGATTGATTGATTGATTGATTGGTTGGTTGGTTGATTTATTTTGAAGAAAGTGAAGTAAATTTTTATGAACCGTAATATAAGCCACGTCCGATATGAAGATAAATACTGATAAAGAATATGGGTCCTCCGTTTGTGTGGAGTGTTCGTAAGATTCATCTTTAAACCACTTTGAAGAAATGGATAGCTCAATGTTCGTTCATCTTATTTTTACTATCGCTATCTCGACATTTCTCTTTTCTTCTCTCTTTGCAGTAGTATGTGAAAAATTACGCTACGATGCAACATTCCACTTTTTCACTCCAAGCATAAAATATTTTTAGTTTATATTTTCACTCCACTCTTTGTCTACAACACACAACATGAGTGAAAAGCTACCGAAGCTACTATAAAACTTTCAGTTGTACACTCCTGCAACTTGAGTTCATTTACGAAGAACACATAAGTCGATTTATAAATTATCAAATGCAGGTACATTCTTATAGTTAAACCATTATGTACGTAAACGTTAAAATCGCCAGAATTAGGTTTGCAAACATAAAAGTTATTTCACTTTTTAAAAAGCTGTGATTTTATGTAACGCCATTGTGTGTGCTGGCAGTCTTGAATGTATGCTTTTGTTTTTGAAGTATTAATATTATCGTTAATTGCAAGGATTTTTTCACAGTGATGTAAAAAGCATAGGTTATTTAACATACAATGACAACACATCATCCCTTCGTCCTGTTTGTAAAGTTGATAAGACACAATATCAGATATTTATGAAAAGATACCAGGACTGTTCCTTTAATCCGTACGAAGTCAAAAAGATAGTTTTTGGCGTTACTGAATAACTGGTGACTATTAAGGTATGATGTACATGATCAATAAACAGTTTTTGTGTTTGAAAGACATTTTCTTGCTTAAATTTGTGAACAAGCGTTCAAAATGGATAAACATAAATTTCGTGCATTAATTATATGCTAATTTATGAAAGTGGCAACAACCGCAAAATCTGCACCTCGCATAGATTGGCATATAAATAAATGGTTTGCTGAATTTAGATTTGGCCGAACGAGCACAAGCGATGATATTTAGGACTTCCTATTGAGAAATCGACTGCCGAAATGGTCTTAAAAATTCGCAATATTGTACTGAGCGATGGAAGACTGGAGACTGCTGAAACTGTGGGCATTTCTGGAGATGGGGGCACTTAATATGTGGCACAATGTCAAAGCTATCGGCGGGGTGGGTGTCCCGTTTACTGACGATTGAAAAGAGAACGAGTTGTCCCTTCTGCGCAGAACTTGGAGCTCTTAAATGGAATCCAAGTGAATTTTGGAGACGGTATGTAATAGTCGACGAAACATGGATGGACAATTACACGCTGGAAACGAAGGAACTGTGGAAACAGATGGCTGCAACCGGAGAAAGCCCACCGAAGACGACACAAGCGATTCCCCTAGCAGGAAACATGATGGCCCAAACGTGTTTTGGGATTACAAGTGCGTGATTTTAATTTACTATTACGCTGTGCTACTGAAACGACGTGATCAAAAACAATCGTCCTCATTTGGCGAAGAAATAGATCCTGTTCCATCACGATAACACCCCAGTGCACAAGTCTGGGATTTTGATCTCAAAAATATGGCACTTGAGGTATGAACTTCTTCCTCATCGTCATACTCTCCGGATTTGGCTCATAGGACTGTTTCCTGTTCCCCAAATTAAAGAAATGGCTAGCAGGAAATAAATTCGCATCAAATAAAGAGGTAGTCAAAACAAGTGTGTATTTTGCAGAGTCGAAGAAATTCATTTTATGCATGGGATGAACAAATTAGAAAATTGCTCTTCTTTATTTTTGCACATACTTATGGAACAGCCCTCAATTAGTTAAATTGGAATATATATTTACTCTTAAATAAAATTGTTCAAATTATATATTACCCAGCTCCATTCTTCTTATTGCTTCTCCCTTTTTCACCAAATTGCCTCTCTCTTATCCCCTTGTGGACTTTGTTTTTGCAATGCCATCATTCATAATTCATCTTTCTCCCTCCCCCATATTGTCTTTACAGTACATAATGTATTTTGCTCACTATTTTAATTCATTTGTTTTATATTAACTAATGTATAGCTTGATGGTTCATTAAAATATAATTTTAATTTTAATAGTACTTCTCCGTCATTAACAAAGTTCTAGTTTTTTATTATTCTAATCATAATTTCCACGTTATCATTCCTTGATCCAAAAATACATGTACAAGACTCGAGGTATTTGTTCCTTGTTTAATAATAAATAATATTACATTATATTATTAACATTACTTTATTATTATTTAGGAATAAACAATGCATGTCTTATTTGGCATAGAAATAAGATTATTTTAAATGTCTGGCATAATGGCATTTACAGCGCCTGAAAGCTTGTTGCACCACGTAATTCAAAACGCATTTAATGCAAAACAGTATTGATTGCTCTTTCTATTCTTTTGTGTTCCATAGATTAATGTTTTTGTTGATACTGTTTACCTTCGTGCAACTATTTCGGCTTTATTTCATTCAGATTTTCCGATTTTGGAGCTCTAAATACTTCATGAAATGATCATTAACGTTGGTTTAGTTCATTTCGCACTTACTTGGGAACTTGAGAAGAAGGGCGTGTTTGAAAAGTTTCAAGGAAATACGTCCATTGGTATACTGAGAATTGTTTACGGAACTGATCTATTGGTTGCATTTCGCATTGAAAACCTGTAAAGACAGGACAAATTTATTTAATTGGCGTTTAATCTTAGATCAAGGTGAAATGATTATGGATTAAATTTAAAAAACCAAAATTCGAAGTTTAGCTTGACTAAAGTTTAATTTTAGCGCTTAAACTCCACCTAACTATTTATGCAACCGGCCCTTGGTGAATTACTTCCCTCGTGTCCAGCAATCAAATGATGGTAGTAGTCGAGATACATCAGCTATCGGCTTTCTTTGGACCTAAAAACCATACGTTTGAAGAAAAAAAGAAAAAAAAAAATATCAGCGAAATGTTATACTTATATTTCGAGAGAGATAAAAAGAAAAACTGGGAGAGGTGTAACAGAGAGGAACTTAGAAAAAAAGAAAGAAACAAGGAAATATCTCTTAACTATAACGGTTACATATATTACTAGTAGCATCAGTAACTTCGCAACATGATTACGTGTTACAAGAACTAAATGTTGTGTTTCTCATATTTGCGTTATTTAAAATGTAAGCTACAAATTTGCATTAGTCGTTTAATTATTCCAAGATAAATGTTTATACCAGAAATACATTTTTCTTTTAAATGTAGGAACATTTATTTAAATCTCTGGACTTAAAAATTTACATTAAAAACATTAAATCTAGTCTAAACTCTCATAAGCAATAATGCTTGACTCGGTGTTTAAATGCAATGCTTGAGCCTAAATTTCTAAATTAATTGGACGCGCAAAATATCAGTCCTGAGAGACTCGTTTTCCCGGCCCTCTGGACAGTTAGTTGCAGAGGGTAAGGCTGGAATTAATGGACCAGTATATTTCTCATATAATTAGGCAGCTTTCGATGTAAAGTAGTCTAATCAAGATTTATAAGAAAAACACTCCACTCCAGATTTCTTCTTGATAAAATAAATCATTATAGCAAGAATAAATATTTTTCTTTCTGCCTGAAAAATGAACATAAAACAGAATTAAGCATCATGTTTGTTAACTGGACATTATTACAGTACAATTAAAGGGGCACTAAGTATCAGAATATCGTGAACACATCCAAGAAAATAAGGAATGTCTCCAGGTTTAATGAACTAATACCCCTGATTAAGATGGTAAGCAATCTCGGTAAACAAACGCCAGTTTCCTAAAGTTTGTGTCGGCAGAAGGTAACTAACTACAGGGGCCACTGAATAAAGTACGATCATACTTATTTACAGGCATAATTTATGGTGCTAAAATTTAGCTTTAAAATATATTGTTAACTTAATGTGTAATGTACCCGAGGTACTAGTTTCATTGTTGTCACTTTCGGTTCCCTAGTGTGAGAGGTGTGCAAGTTGAGAAATGTTCAGTTTCTACAACAAAATGGAACAATATGCGGATCTGAAATTCTACTTTCGTCTCGACAAATCTTCATTTGAGTCCTATGAAGAGCTCGTTCTGTATAGCACAGCTGGAAGATGGGTTAGAATGTTTAAAAGAGGGGAGACGAATCATTTCATTGAAAGGTGAACCTGGAGCTATCTTTTGTTCTCTAACGGTAGATAACATTAACATTGCTGTTGATATTGTGAAAGAGGATCGGCATATAATGTTAAGGACTCTTTCAAAACCTTTCACTGGATACCACCCACATATTGGTAGCTGAAAAGTTGTACCTGAGACGTGTTTGTGCACAGTGAGTTCCAAGACTTGTTTTCTGAACAAAAGAACGTTTACGTGCAGATTTGCATGCAGCTGAACAAAAGTAATCATGCTGTAGATGCATCATTTAAATTCTGAGAGCAAACAGCACAGCTCTGGAACGGTTACCCCCCCCAAAAAAAACCCCTTCTGTTGGGAAAGTTATGGTCATATCATTTTTCGATATTCAAGGAATAGTTTACCAGCATATATATCTATAGCTGAGAAATATTATAAAGATGTCCTAAAAATTCTGCAAGGCCCTATCACAAGCAAAATGTATACCACGATAATGCACGGCTACACATCGCAATTGTTATTCAATATCTCATAAAAAAACAACGTTTCCTTCCTATTGTCCATATTTAGCCTCATCTGACGTTTTCCTTTTTCCCAAATTGAAGAAACATCTTTGTGGAAGGCATTTTGTATCATCAGAAGCAGTGGTGAAGCGTTTTGAAGGACCTGTCAAAATGCTTTCCAGTACGTCTTTGAAGACTAATGGAATGCTGGGACGGATGCATTGCGTCCAACCGGGAGTACTTTGAGAAATATTATCAAAATTATGAGCATGTTTTAAAAAAGATTATTATCATTATTCTTTATTGAACATTCCTCATATTAAAATCAGATAATAAACATATAGGTAATATAAAATTGAAAGTATTGGTATAAGTGCTTGGATTTAAAGTTTTTTTCCGTCTAAGGATATTCTGCAAGCTGCCTAGTAATGGCGATAGAGGATGATATGAGGAAATGAGCTACTTAATCAAATCCACAATTAATATTAACATCGGGACTACTTATACCATTAGGCATCAATGGGAAACCATCTCCATCGGATAAAATTCCGCTTGACTCTAATAAGGTTCCTAGAAACTGTAGTTCACAGGGTTGTCCTAAAACATGAGGTTAAATATGGCGAAAATATATCCTGATTCTGGATTGAAAAGTACCACAATCATAATTTGTATCATCATTTGAAGGTATTGGATTATAGAGGTTTGTTCTGCCCATTTTGTTCTGCACCATTCAGCTCACCTACGAGTAATGTTTAATTATTTGAAAGAGTGTACTTTTTATTGTCCCCTTTTTATTACATTGACGAGCGAAACAAAAAGCAATTTACATTTTTTGAGTATTTTTCGTAAGAAGCACGAAACGGTAGCAAAGTTTAATGGGACTAGTTAGGACAATTCTAGAGTTGCCCTATGTTATTTAATAACGTATTACCTCGAAAAGGGCTGTAAGTAATTGAATATGTTGGTACAAATATTCAACATTTTACATCTCACTGCTGCTTTAAAAACGCATGGTTCAGCACACTGAAATCTTTTCATTTTCCAGTTATCTAATGCGTAAAAGAGTCTTGAGTTTATTGATTTATTGATGTAATGGTTGTAGTATGTGGCATGTTTTATGTTTAAACAATAAACTTTAGAATACTCGATATAATAGTGTTAGGTTTTAAAACGTTAAACTTTTTTTTTTTAATTAAACGCGGAATGCTATAAATATCTGGAAATCCCTTTGATGCTTGGAATATAGCAGTTGTTAGCAACTCTTTATTTGGACTTTGTTTAACGGCTGGAGAAAATCTCTTATGTAAAAATTGGGAAATGTTAGGTTTTAAAGACAAAAGAGCAGTTACTCTATGTAATGTTGAAGAAAGTAACAATCTGCATACTAGGACAACCTGAGACACCACCGCAAATTCATAGCAAAGTAAATTAATTTTAAGGTTTTCCAAACGAATCGAGCATTGCAGAGTAAAATCCATCGGGCACATAGCATTATCAAGCATATTATTGTATTGCTTTGCAATTCATGCTGGAACTATGTCTTATGTTTTGTTCTAAAACTTTCTATTGCTATCCTTCAATTAATTTGAATTAACCATCATGACTCTCCGTGATTGAATTATTCAACGCTTGAAGGCAACAAATTCTACTCTCCCGCTGCCCTGCCTAGCATAGCTTATAAAATGAGTGTATTACGCATGCGTTAATAGAATGAACCACCTTTCCACGTCTTTCCACGTCTGCGGTAATAAGCAGTAAGGAAGTGATCACAACTTCAAATCCGAGTGATGGATGTAAATCAATGGAAGGCCACCATACTAACAAGGCATACACTGCATCAGACTAGTCTTCCATGGTTGCCGATGTGAACTCTGCAAAGTTATGTCTGATACTTCAGGTATTACTGTGCCTTACTCTTTGTAATAATCAAGCAATGGGAATGCTTGGTATTAACTCCGGTTTCTGAAATATTTTCCCTGAACAATATGCAAAATATTTCCTTTTATCTCTCTATTCACACAGTCCCTTTTTGCGTACATAAAAGCAACGCGGTCATTGACAGTTGATCTATTTCTCTCACTCACTCGGTGCTAGTCCATGCGATTTTTGCTTTGCAAGATGAAAAGAACTGTTTCGCCACATCCGCTTCTAATACAGGCAAGAGACCACCGCGGTTGTTAGGGTCAGCGTGCTTTCAACTAACACAGCGAAGCTGGAGGCAAATCCCGATATGGTCATGTTGGCAGGATATTTCAACATCTATTGAAGTATTACGTATATTTCTATGCTAGTGTAAGCGGTTATCTCACCTCATCAAAGCTTTGCTTTAGTCCGTGCATAATTATGTAGCTAGTTAATCATGCTTTATATAAAAATTGCGTGTAGTGACTTAGGTTCGTTATAGGGTCAGATTTTGAGGAATGTTAAAACAGATAAGCACCGGAAAGCATATCTAACGTGAAAGTAACAGCATGTTTACAACGAGACAAGGGCGATTAAAATACCTTAAAATGAATATAGGCAATGAAATATTAATACCCTTAAGTACGACTAAGATTTAAAAATGGGATATAAAGTCGATATTCGCCTCTGCCTGAAGGTGATAATGACCATTTCTTGAGGCAATATGGAAATTACTAGAACAATAAGGGAGCAAAAAGAAATTCTCATCAAATAAAGCATACGCGGTAGGCACTGAAAGCCAACAGCTCAATGAAAAAGCAAATGTTAGTTGCATTTGGTAATTTTTTCCCCAAGTAGTCGAGAGCATCGCTCTTATGCAGTCTCGCCTTATACAGGATGTTTTAATTTTGTTCTCTTCACCGCATTCATCGCATGCTTCACACAGTGACTACTATATACAGAGCAATTGAAAAGTCGCGTGCCTTAGGACAACTCCGTTATTAGTGTGGATATCTAAGAAAAATAGGGAGAGGGAGAAATTGTTGGAAATCTGTAATTTTAAACAGTGTGCTTGAATGTTTAAACGTAAGATGCACCATTCAGGCTAATTATAACAATTATCGAAAAATGAAAATACGATTAAATACTTAACTAGACGCTTGAAAACACAAATGAATTTAAACAAACTTGACACTCAGACAGTCACATTGGCAAACTGAAACATTTAATCACTTGAACTGCCATGTCCTGTAATTGCTCCGCTTTTACACTAACGGAGGAAGCGTTCAAATTGTTTACCATCCTGTTGACGGCACATCGAATACGGTCAAGGCAGCTGATGTATTACCAGCAATTTTCCCCCCTTTCCTTCTTCGTTAATAACTGAGTTGTCCGATTGTGCGCGACTTTTGAATTATCCTGCGCGCGCGCGCACTCACACACACACACACACACACACACAAAAAAAAAAAAACAACAACAACAACAAAATGGTTGTTCATTAAAGAATGATCCAGTATAGATAGTGATTTCCACAGATCTTTGCTGTTTGCTATCAGGATCGAAAAGACGTAGCAAAGTTGCATCAACAGTGATTAACTTTGAAAGAAACTATGCATCTTCCTGTAACATCATCTTCAACTTCATGCAAACCCGCACGCGAATATCATTTTGTTCCGGAATCAGCAGTCTTGAAACCCACCGGTCGCAAACACGTTTCATGTGCAACGTTTCGTTTACCAACATGTAGGTAGCACCCAATGAAATGTTCAACATTTCTGAAGGTGTTCATAATGTTATTCGTTAATAGCAGCAGCGGCATTAGAGCACAAACTTTGAAATCAACAGGGAAGGGGAAGAAAAAAAAAAAAAAAAACCTGTCCACATATCCCCTGTAACATTGCGTAGATCTCTACTGAAGTTTGTCGAGACGAAACCAGAATTTCAGAGCAGAATATTGTTCGTGCCACCTCTATTCTATTATAGGCGGAATTGAACCTGTCTTAACAAGCACACCTCTCAATGGCAGGAACCGGAAGTGGCATTAATGAAACTTATCGTGACCATTTACACACCAGTTCTGCTGCTGAGCTTTTCTTGCAAGTATTGTAGACACATTGTGCGATTTTCAGTTTTACGGATTATTGAAGTTGTTGTTGATAGGTAAAGAACTGCAAAATTATGTCATGGTTTGTTTACTACGGAGTATCCTGTGCTTCCAGAATTGTAGTATATGAACTATTATTATTATTATTATTATTAATGTAATTGAAATCCTACATAACTAGTACAAAATGTATTTCTTTTAGTTTATTGTATAAATGACGATGATGGTAGCATGGCATCCCTCCATGGGGTGCCATATTACATGCAGCTACTTTAAATACCAAGTGATCAAATTGTGTTATTTCAGATATGATTAGAAGCAGATTACCCCCCCCCCCACCTAAGAAAAGAATACGAGTACAGCGGGACCCACAAGCGATGACTAAAGCGATTAAAAGAATAGGATTTTAAAAAGCGGTTCGGTAGTTTTCATCTCCTAAGATACTTTAAGACGTTTGATCGCAGAAACGGAGACATATGTAGGGGATGTAGTATCTAAGAAGTTAAATAGGAAGATAATTTTGCCTGCTGGGCTAAAAGAAGAACTCGTCAAGTATCTGCTTGTTATGGAAAGTAAATATTGTGGTTTTACTAGGAAAGACGTTCGTTTGTTGTGTTATGAGCTTGCTGAACGAAATGAGACATCAGTTTAGGTCTGTCTTAATGTATAAACACCCGTAATCGCCCAATATTATTAAAAAGTGAAAGGAAGGCTGCAAAACTTGCATAAAATGTTAGCAGAAGTCATCAGGAGAAAATGTGAGATCGTCGGAAGCTATTAATCCACTCGCACAGACCCCTCAAAAAGCAATTTAATTTATAGCAAATTAGGCAGCAGGGAGGAAAAAGTGCTGGGGATGGTAGTGACGTCACTGTTGCCAACAGCAAGAAATGCACTAGATTGCAACGCAGTTGAAATAGTGCGAAAAGGCTGACTGTGGCGGATACCACTCAAGTATAGATTTAAGGCAGTTTTGTTCCTGCAAACTTAGTAAACCATTGCCTAACCTAACCTAATGTAAGCAGATACCGTTAATACAGGTATCCTCGTGACACATTAACTTTATCTAAGGGTTAAGTTAATGCGTTTCGTTCGAAAGCCTCGCATGAATAGATTGGTGCGAAGGAACACCCTTTTCCTCTCTGGAGCAATATTATGTAACTAGGGATTCTGAAAAATGGTGGATTAACATAAAAAAGTAATTAAGAACCTGGTAGGAAATAATGGAATACGATGACACGATGTCGCATTTGCAGAAAATGAAGGAATTTATATTAGCAAAGGAGAAATAAACATTTGCAGTGTTTATAGAAGGTGTAGAAAATTAACTGGGGAGTGTAGTAACAATTAATAAGAGAAGAATACAGTGGACTTGAGGGAAATCGGAAGCCCAAAACATAGGGAGTTTAAGGAAGGGGGACAAAATGTTGACATTCAAACACAGACAAATGGAACTTCCAGAATAAATATTTCAAAAGTTCTATATGAAGTTTCCGTTATTTCGCTAAAGATCTGTCTCAGAAATGTTCTGGTTCTTTCTGAAGATTGGTCTATAATTATTGATCTTTGTTTCCTATTTTGATCATTATAAGGTATAAATCAAGCTCTAGAAATCCACTAGTTTGAAGGTGTCTGATTTCTTTACTCTTGGCGTTTTAGGTCAATCTCGGTGGATCAATATCAAATTATCATCTAATTAATATACATTTCTGATTATACAGAGCGTTCCTTATATTAGCTTGGCCACGGATCCGGCGTGTGCATTTTCCCGCGCACTGTCTATTACACTCGGGGGTTTTCTGTTCATGAGTTCCTTACTCATGAGTGATAGCAACATGCACTATAATGACCACTAACCCGAGGGCCATCCAGAAAGTAGGTCCCAATCGCGCCTGGAGATGGAACCACTTGTCGGATAGGAATGCGCATGCGCAGGAGTAGAGAGGAAGTATGTGGGAATAATGCAGTAAAATTTCAGCCTTGTGACGGCCGTGCAGTCATCCGAGGTTTGCTTGCTCAAAAGCAAAGTCCAGCAGAGATCCATCGCCAATTGTGTCAAGTGTATGGACACGATATTATGGTAAGACGATGGTTCAGGCAGTTCACTGAAGGAGGAACCAATATTCACGACGACGACCGTAGTGGCCGACTGTCCCTGGTGACGGCAGAAGTGTTGGAAAGTGTGCGGCAAGCAATTGAGCAGAACCGGCGCTTCACAATTTCAGAACTCTCTTGTCAATTCCCCAGATGTCTCGCTCCTTTGTGCACGAAATTGTCTCCCGGAAGCTTGACACAATTGGCGATGGATCTCTGCTGGACTTTGCTTTTGAGCGTGCAAACTTCGGATGACTGCACGAACTTCGCAGTTGGCGGGAGACAACGTCAGAGCACCATTTTCTCCTAGCACAGCGCGGTAACCACGGCCGTCACAAGGCTGAACTTTTACTGCATTATTACCACATACTTCCTCTCTATTCCTGCGCATGCGCATTCCTATCCGACTAGCGGTGCCATCTCTAGACGCGATTGGGACTTACTTTCTGGATGCCGTGTAATAAGCGGTGTTGAAAGTAGTGTCCATCTGCATTCAGACATTTCTGGCATCAGGTGGAACAGAATTGTCAACGATATTTGGTAAAATCCAGTTACAGAAATTTACCGTTTTTCTTCGTCACGTGGGTAATTCTGTAGGTTTTCAATTTTAAAAGTTTAGCAGCTCTATGAACAGAGGTTCTTGAAACACCCTCTTTCTGTGCAACACGTCTTAGAGACTTTTTTGCAGGGCGTTGAAATGATGCACCAATTTAGTCAATTTTTTCCTCTGTTGGAACATTTCTTTTGCGCTTCTTGGTTTAGCTTTAGCGATTGTCGTTGTCTTAAACTTTTAACCAGACACCTAACAGTTTCTCTACCTGGAACTGGAATACCAGGAAATTTCTTCTGAAATTGTCTACCACCTGTCTACATGGTTCGGTTTTTATGTATGTATCGTACGTAAAACTTCTTTGTTCAAGCGTTCATTTTTCGGCAGGCATTTCAGTGGACTAATAAGAATAATCTAATATAATTTACACACAACATAGGTATCTTGAATGAACTTTTACTTTTGAGATGTACAATGAACAAATTCTAATTCAATGAACAGAGGGCAGCAACTGATACAGTATAACACAGCCGATAAAAGTAGCCTTGAGCGGGTCATTCACTAGTGCACACATGGAATAATGCCGACGTCTCTGCAGTGCAAGTAAACTACTCATATACGCGATCTATGGCCCGCCCATAAATGGAACGCATGGTGTAAAACTTAATATTGCATTGTAATTATTTGTACTTAAGATGATTTGTCAATTTTTCACTATAAAGAACTCAATTATGTCATCTTGAAAAGAGGTCTGGACTGAAGCTTGTGCAGCAGATTTTTCATCAACGCAAGGGATGACAGTCTGAACAAGGGACTTTTTCATGTTTTTTTATTTTTCCATGATGAAAACAAGTTTTCAGTTGATGCACTTGTTGCTGGAATTATTACCACTATTAACACAATTTATGTTTCGGGAAAAACACTGGACAATTGCGTGAAGTTCATACTACTGTGGAATGCAGTCACGTTGTTCTTTGTCAAATTTCGGTCAGAAAAAAACGCCATCGACTCACTTTTGACAGTAAATTCCACAATTTTCCTTAAAGTAGAAAATGCCATTCAAGAAAGTAGTTCGGCTCAATAAGAATAAGATGGAGCAACTGTATTACCAGCAAAACTCCACCCTGCAGTTACGTACTGTTTTTCTTTCGATCTACGGTTGTTATTAAGTATCTCAGTATAGATCCAAGTAACTGTTTTGGAGACTCTGGTCTCTCTTTTAAGTGCCGAACTTTGTCGACAGCGTTTGGTTTAGGCTCAAGCAAATAATGCAAAACTATGAGAGCTTTGCAATAACTAGCCGCTATTAGACCCCACCTGATCGCTACTGTTTCATTCCTGCTTGAGAACCACTTACGTCATAATGACTGTGTATGGAATAAATACCGTGAATTAACCTTGAAGAAATGGAGTTGCTAATAGAGTAGCTCTCCGTTGCATCGACAGGTTTAGCGACTTCGCTTATGAGTACGTGATTCACCTGAGCGAACACTAATTGTGACACGCCAAAAAGTGGTCTAGTGTGTATGTGCGCGACTTCCGTAAAGGAGGGGAGGAGGTGTGGGAAGAGATGACCGGGTAACCTCGTCTCTCTCTCATATGAAGTAGAAGGCAATGTATAAACTGGAATAATTTAATGCACTGGTATGCACGAATAACCATAACCATACTTCCTTCAAACGTAAATGAAGATTTCCTGTTGTGATGACAGTAGCAGTGGTTGAAAGTCATATCCATAGACAGTTTGGTGAGTTTTGGAAACAGGCAAGGAAATAAATGAGTAAACGTTAATTAGAGGCACTTATTATAACTGTGAATGATGATATGCTCCTTGCACAAGACACTTTTTTATAACTAAACATGTACACCAGAGAAGTTCAACTCTTCGAGCGATAGACTTGCGGCATCTGGAAGGCGCACCTTCCTTTCACATGCAACGAGAGGTTTGCAGACCCCCGAAGACTTCTGTCATTCCTCTGACTTAGAAGTACGCAGCAAGTTCCTCTCGGGGTCAGTTAGCCGTATAACTTTCAAATTATTTGGATACCAGAAGCGGAACGGTGAGCGTCCGGAAGCAGTTCCCATACTGCCTTCCGCTCACAGAATAGGAAGATTTTTAATTCTAGCCTGAGGAAAATAATGACAGCAGAGCGTGGGATGTATTCCTCACATTAGATGGATTACTGTAGGGTTGACAACAAGACCGCCACGAGTGGCCGAGGTCGTTAAGGCGCGGACTCGTGAGCAGGAGGTCTGGGGTTCGAATCCCGCCCGGACGGTCCTCCCTGACTGAGGATTTTCCAGGTTTTGCTCAGTCCTCATAAATGGCAAATGCCGGGGATGTACCCCCAATATATTATTTCGTTTCATCAGTATCCACCGCCTGTGGTGCCTCAGTAGTAAATACGGGCGTTAAACATTACTCAAAGGGATGACACTCTTTCGGAACAAAGTGGCACCAAATGTGTCGTGAAAGACATAACAGTAAATGACTATGTTTGGAAAGTTATAAACTCCTGTTACCATTTGATTGCTTATGTTATCTCGTGGCACTACCGAAGAATAAAGCAGACATCGTTGTAGCGTTTGAAGCAGAGAGAACCGCATTGTTGATTAATGCTGAAAAGAGCAAAATTTCAAAAATCAGTATCTTTAGAGTTTGATCTGAAGAGAGCGAGTGCTTGAAAACCTTCTGGTTTCTTCATGTCAGGCCTTCCAACCGCCAAATGAAGTTCATAAATGTAGGAATTCGCGATTAACTTATTTGAATTAAATTATAGCGCGTTTGCATTAGTTTATGTATTTGTTTAAAAATTATATTGGTTATATATTTAATTAAAGCAATTTAATTTGTCCTCGGCAAAATTTAGGGTGATTGTGTAGAAACTTCATTATTTTGCATAATTCTGGTACCTAAAGAAGAACACCGTTGCTCCTAAGCGCTGTTCATATCAACGTTTTATTTCCTAAAATTATTGCTTAATGCGCTTTCGTGCGTAAAATCAAAGTCTATAAGGAACTCCTATCTTGCGCATGTTTATATTTACTGCTATTACCTGTAGGGGACTTGGTTTGCAGTCACGGTACAAACCAATGTCTCAGTTAGTGAGGATGAATGTAAAGAAAACGAACACTATCCAAGATTATATTCTGTCTTTTACATTCTCGGCTATTGACACAGAAAATTGTAATTAAAATGCTGCTCAGACAAATTCCAAGTATTACTTTGAGTCAAGCTATGATTTCAAAAAGTACGTTTTCTGTAGAGACACACTTAATGAAAGGTTTGTTAACTAGGAAAGCATTTTTTCCCTATTACGATACTTTTATATTCAGCAATAGCAGTGCTAAACTTGGCGCATCTAGGATTTATGCTGCCGCGAGTCTCCGCTTATGCAACGTGAGATTTTCAAGAAATGGAAAGAATTTAACTCTGAAAATTTTCAAAAGATAATGTGCCACATTATTTTTTTAAAATAAATTTATGCTGCATAATTCTAAATACAAAACTTTATATGAAACTTAAGTGAGAAAATACCAAAGTAAATAACTTATTCCACAACTATACAAAGATGTATAAATAGTTAATAAAAGACATTCTCAGAAAATGTTATTCATACGTTGTTAGTAGGTGAAGAAGATAAACTCCAAAGATCAATGTTTTTTTAATAATGTTAAACGCCCGTTTTTGCTACTGTGGCATGTGGAAACTGATGATACATAAGATGAAATGATAAATTAGAAAAGGAATTTTTATAAGGAAGGAAGCATTCCAGATTTAAATTTAGGGTATCTCTTCGGCATTTACCATTTACGAGGACTAAGAAAAGCCTGGAAAAGCTGCAGTAAAGGAGGGCGGTCCTGGCGGGAATCGATCCCTATACTTCTCACTCATGAGTTCGTGCCTCAACGACCTGTGCCACCCGTAAATATACAAAAGTATACCATTGCAGAGGGAATATTCTCTTAGGGCAAAGATGATTGATAATCAGCCATAGAGCAAATCACCATCTTGTTAATGTAGATACAGCTGTTAATGAAGATGATGAAGTGAAGAAGCATCATAGGAATTCCACATATATGGAACAATTAAGCGAGAACTAAGAGCTAAGTTCCAAAAGGAACGCAAATTAAATTTTAACAACGTTGTGCCAATTTAATGCTTGTAAGTGAAGCGTGGGTGAATGAAATAAGAAACAAATTAAATGTTTTTCTTAGATCAGTGCAAGAATATTCCGTCAAAGACAAAAGAAGAAGCATTGACCAAACTAAGAAAAGATGGTTTGAAGTAAAAGGTTGGAACAGGCTTAATAGTCTATTCATGAAGAAGCAAGTGAAGTTACATGTGCATACTTTTTAGAGTCATTCGGAACTTCTTTCTTCACGTATCTATCGCATAAATAAAATGTCTCAGAGAATTGATTCCATTTTTTCACCGAGAAATATTTTTTGGATTTAGGTAACAAGGTGTTTCCAGTAGACTTTGAATCAAAGGTCCAGAAAGCAGAATTGGTTTGCAGGTAAAATATTAAGAAGGATAATGCAATAGTTATGAACAGTTGTGGAGAATATGACGTATTTTGTCCAAGGCTTAATATTATAACAAAACAATTGAGTGTTGATCTATTAGTTACGAAGTTGCTAATTCACGAATTCGTGAAAGGGAAATACGTGGTTCATACTCCCTCCCTCCGAACTGTCCTTCCTGATGATTTTTTTTTCCTGCAGGATTTCCTCAGTATTCATAAATGCCGGAAGGTACTCTTAAGCTTGCAAGGGTAACTTCTTTTACCCCTCATATCGCAATTCTTTCAAATTTGTACACCAATGGACAGTGCAAAGAAAGAATTATTGCAATAAATGAGTAATAAAATATGTGACACACGACAATTAAAATTATACACAAGTAGTTGAACTGAGCAGGTAGATGACACGACTGCCGGATTCAGGCGCAGCTAGGCTCTGTCGTGCGTGTTGTCAACCAGCCCAGGCTACTCGTTTGTTGCATATATTTCTTGTATTGTTTATCGAGTTATCAAATTTGAAAGGGTGTTTCGATATGACGTGTAAGAAAAGGTTCCCTTATTAGGTCTGTAATGCTTTCTTCCCAAAAGTTCTACCCCAACTTATCATTTTGTCATGTTCACCGCCTGAGAAGATACACTAGTAAAAATGGGAGTCGCACACTATTTAAGAAAAGGCACTTAAATACCTGCCTGTTTTATGAGTGGCGATCTAAGAATCGCTGGGAATCTGTAAACTACAGCTAAAGTAAGTCACACTTTTTCCTTCTCTCTCTCTCTCTTTCTCTCTCTCTCAACATATATAAACATTTCTTTAAACATTAAACTATTGTTTTATCAAATTTTTAGTGCAAATAACGTCCTACATTTCAAAGCAACATTTGTGGTTTCGTGTACATCTTTGTTCTAAGCCAATGTCGTGGGTAATGCTAATGGTCATTGCGATTGAATAGCTGGAATTGTTAAAATGACTTTTCCTTATGATTTTTTTTTGATTGATTTGTTTATGGACAGTCTTTTAACATCTCAGGTCATCAGCGTCCCATTCACCTCAGGGCGCGAAACGCCCGACAAATTTTGCTCAGAGGCCTCTCTTTCAGGCTTGAGGTTCTTTATTGTGCCGTAAATGTACGACACGGGACCCACGGCTTTACTTCCCTTCCGAAGGAAGCCATAGGAAAAAATCCATCGATCCTGGCCGGGTTCGAACCCGCGATCTTGGGTTTAGGAGGTAAGTATGGTAACCACTACACCACCAGGACCGACACTACCTTATGCATGCACAAACAAACCCTATGTACCATTTAGGCCATTGGAGTAGTCAGCATTTTCTCAAAGATGGTTTCAGTTTTGTGTTTGAAATAACTAGAAAATAAGTATGAATAAATGTTTCAGTTTTAAAAAAAAAATATTTCTTTTAATAATTTTATAAAATGGGTAATTAAATATTGCAAGCAGGAGTGCCTTTATATTTTAAATAAATATTGAAATGTTTAATATTTCATTGTGAACAAAGTTAAATTCGAAACTCATAATTGGCGGGATAGCTTGACACGTGTTTCCTTTTAATCACTCTTATTTATTTATTTACCCGGCAAGACTTAGGCCATGGGGATTAGTGAGAGACTAACTGTTGTGATTCCTAGAGTTGAGTGAGCTGAAACGTTTAAGAAAACTGATTAAGTATTGTTCTAAACTGCTAACTTTGCTACTAGATTCAATTTAGTGATTATTGGGTTTCGAAGGCCAAGTCACAACCAATCAGAATGACCGCTGTAGGTATTTAAAACTGAGTTCAACCATTGATAAGGGACTTTAGATAATTATTGATTTCAGGCTCATTTTGCTATGAAAATTTAAAAATCATACCCCTAGATTAAGATTAAATCAATATTTAGCTCGCACAAAATGAACATTTCTCGGATAAACAGAATTATAAAAATATTGGCCAAAATTATAGCACAATTTTTTTTAATTAGAACGGGACAGTTGTTTATCCAAATCGGGTAAAGCTGTTACTTGTCAACATAAGCGTAAATTATTAACGATATAAAAATATCAGTATGTATAAACAAATTTCGCAGTTGTTGTAATTCATTCTCGGCTTCATCGCGCCCTTTCTTAATAAAATAGGAAGAAATTGTCCCGTGCTTTCTTTCATATTCTGATATGACATAATGAGTGAATCTCATCAACCTTGGCGACAATGAAATTTTCTGAACCCTGACGTTATGAGATTTTAACTTTTTGTAAAAGTCGTTTTGATCGTTCGTCGCTGCCAAAGAAAAAATTAATAGATTCACTTGTTTGACGCAATGGCAGGATTGCACCTTCAACACTGGCGTAATGTTTCTGCTTAGGTTCGGCATTCAGCACCTTAAGGCAATACGATAGGGCTGCTTACAAAGCAAATTGGTTGTTAATGGTAAATAAAAACTGTTTGTTATAATGCCCGGAATGCACAATATGTTGCATATAAGACACTTGTTTCTTATATAAAATATCATTATTTATTATAATTCCCTTTTGCATCTTTGGGGGATGATATTATGGACTCACGAAATAAGAAGAAAAAGAAACGCACACTTTTATGTTTGCTTGTACATTGCAATATATTTGCTTGCCATAAAATATTATGGTACATGTTTGTTGACATGACAATGTGTAGGATGTTGAATGTTTTATAAACAAGTCATTATAGCCGAATATTCCAATCATGTATATAGTCTCACATACAGCAGATTTGGTCTTAACCATTATATGCTTCATTATCATTATACATGTTGTAAATGTGAGTAGAGTTGTCACATTTCACCTTAAAAATTCGACCTGAATATGTGGCTAGAGCAGCAGCCCTGAACGATGATGAACGCAGTGTACGTTACATTGCAAATTTAATGAATATGGCTAGAAGCACGGTCCACAATGCCTTGAAGGCGTTAAGAATTCTTAAGGGGAGCAACCTGCCAGCCATGACTGTAGCCCAGCAATTTGTTAACATGCATGGACGCCCGGTTTTGACCATAAAGTATAGAAGAAGGTTGAAAGCAAGTGAAGTGAAGCATCTGGTAAGGCTGCAATTGATCTCAGTTTTTTTCAGAATGCACCGAGTCGAACGATTGCATTTTGCAAATGATCACAGGGATTGAAAAATTAACAGTAGTGCTGTGTTCTGATTACAAACGAGTCCTGTTTCAAGCTGCGCTCACCTGGTGGACGTAAAAGAGTTTGGAGAAGGAGGAAAGAATGATTTTTACAATGCTGCATTTCGGAAAAGTCGCTATTTGGAGGCGGTGGAGCAATGGTTTGGGCAGGAGTGTCTATGGATGCTAGTAATGGGTTAATTTTAGCAGAAAATGGAAGTCTAACAGCTGATAGGTGCATAAATCATTGTTTGCCTAATCATGTTGTACCATTTGGCCCATTTACAGGCGACAATGTTCTTTCATTGCACGACAATGCATGCCCGAATATTGCCCACGTGGTCAGAGATTATCTTCAAAAAGCTGGAATCCATGTTTTACCATGGCCAGCAAGCAGTCTCGACATGAATTCGCTTGAAACGGCTTGTTAAGACAAAGCTGCCGCTACCAGAAACGTTACAGGAATTGAGGCAAGTTTCTTGAAGAATTGGAGCATATTCCTCAAGAAGCCATAGCTAACCTTATCAAAAGCATGCCAAGAAGTATAAATGCAGTTATTCAAGCCAGAGAAGAATGAGGTCCGTTATTAAAATGCGTTTTAATATTTAAAGCGCCAAAAAATGTACTCGCAGTTAAAACAAAATTTGTCAGTGTTTTACGTCCTTCATAACTTTTCTAACATGAGTTACATTTTTTTTCTATTGTTGTAATTTAATGTGCTTAATAAAACAATATTTTGTTTAAATGGGTATTCGTTCATTTTAAAACAATCAAGAACAAAATATACTCAAATATAAAAGTGATATTTTTTTTTTTTGGGAGCCCTGAGTGTATTTCAGATACGGTGCAGTCTTGCCAATTTGAAAATAAGGCAAATATTAACATAACTTAAGTTTCGCTATATCACAATCAACCACATTAAAAAGAAAGATAGAAAAAATCAATAAGCTTGTGAGAGTGGTGAACTGGAATGTTCCTGAATCAGGGAGCTTTCCAAATGCGAATGTTGAACCAATTCGCTCGGTGGAATACTTCCGTTCACTACGGAAAAGTATATGGGAATACAGGCGTTATTTGCTGCGTACTCGTAATATTGTTGCAAGTGAAGTTACCTTCTGGTAACCGGTATTTGAAATGTAGATATTACTACGAAATAACAGTCTGAAAGAAATGACGTGTGGTATTTGCATTGAAAATGAAAGCAATGCTGGGATGTCTGCATACGAAATGTTGAAATACTGAGCATGGAATGCAAAAATACCAGGAAAGACATTCCGCACGCGGCACCTGCATCTAGCCGAAACGTTAATGTTGTATGGGCAACCTGGAGTTCACCTTGAACTTGCTGACGTAAGCTTCAGTAAGGCATGCCCCGTGTACTAGCGTGCATGTGGTAAACCGCAAACTGCGGGGCGAGGAGAGGACAAGAGAGCGAGTTAAGGTAAGTTATTACTGTAGCAGATTGCATATTCGCGCCGTGGTTCAAATTGGACGCAGGTTCTCCGGCAACTTTTTCGATCAGCCTTTGTATGGCTTCAAGCGCAAGCTTGTAATGTGCTTGTTCCGCCTTATACTAAACGTTTAAGATACTACCTCCATGTATAATAGGGCCAAGAGCAGAGACTAGAAAACAACCAAAAACTTAAACTGTACTCTTATCATTTGCCTTAGCACCTCTAGTGGGGGAGAGAAAAGATAACAGATTCTGAAAATCGGAAAGGATATAGAGAAGTGTTTTTATTTGGCCCAAACATTTTATTTTCATACCAGAGCGGTCTGTAAAAATGCGACTCAGAGCTTAAAGTACGGTTTGACATTCCGTTGGTGATCCTGGGCCATATTCCGTAAAGGTATAGTATAATACATTACAAGTGTATTAGTACAAGCCCTTGTAAAGTATGAACTTGTAACTGTCTATTCCACTAGTAAAAAGTTACAAGTGGCGCCATATAAGAGAAAGATGGAGGGACAACTGTTTGCCACGCCTTTTAGGTTATGTCTAATCCTTAGTAATAAATTTGTATTTTAAATATACAAAGCGGATTTCATTCCTGCTGAAAGCATCTTTATTTTTTCTTAGAAAGAATGATAATTTAAATACTTCCTTATGTATTTATCAATATTCAAGCATAATAGTTCACTTTGAGGCGACGATGGATGTATAGTAGCTCCAATTTCAGTCGTCCAGAGATTACAGAAAAGTCAAGCTTTCCGATGCGCTCGGTCATTTACTTTTTAGTACATTTGATATTTATATATATATTTGTTTATATTGTTTGGCAATCATATTTTAATTATAGGAAAATTTGTGAAAATGGTGTCAAAAGAGAACGAGGAATGGACAGAAATTATTTTCGTGGCATGTAGCAAGAATCTTTAAAAACTCAAATATTGAATTATTCTTTTTTGATGTACATTCCTACTCTCTTCATTATCACTTTCGCTAATACTTCGCTCTATTATGTCAACTGTTTCCCAACATTGTTAAAAGTATATTAAAAGTAGTATTGAAGTTATCAATATTCCTAAATTTGTAGAGAAATCTATACAACTTAAAAAGAGCACGACTAATATTAATACTTCCGTTGATAAGAACAACGAAAATCCACTTGTACATTGTAAGTATGGAGTTATAAAGTACAAGTGCAAAAGAAATCTTTAGCTACAAGTTAAAAGTGCATAATTTTGTGGAATAGAGCCCAGGCCAGTGATACGCGTGTCTCCAAGGTCTTAATGAGAAAAATAAGAAGTATAAATAGGACAAAACGTATGTTATGAATAATAATTGTAAAGTTAGAATCAGCGCTAAGGAAAGACTTCAAAACTAGCTCACATTAGCGAATGATATAGTGAGGGCGTGGTTACGAGCCCTTCCCCCAAACCACACTTCTATCAATCTTTAAACTATTTTAAGCGTCATTTTGGCTAGCCATCCTCCTTTCCAGAATTAAGAAATGACCTTCGCGATAAGGAGCTTTCTACTGACTTGTATTTGCCACCTTTCTAAAACTTCTCCAAATATATAATGCCTCCTTGGACAAACCGTTTCGTCAGCTCAATTATTGGTCAAGTGTTTCTTCTTTTGTTTTGTTTAAAGTTTAGCGCAGATCCCGTTGTTATTGTTAGTGATTTTAAACCTGTTTATTATGGAACAGTGGTTGAAAATAGGAAGAGTTAAAAACCAAAACCGTTGGAGGGTTATAATCCATTGCCAACTGACTCAACACATGACCGCAGTTTCCTCGTGCCTCAGACACTATGCGGAAGAAAGTGAAATAATCCAAAGAGAATATTAAATATGGTTTTTGTTTGTAGGAAAAGATGACCATCTAAGCTTTAGTGTTTTGTGAAGAAGTAAAGGGTCATCAAGAAGTCGCTCCGCAGCCATTATGTAGCCGAGATTTCACTAGGGAAGCGAAATCGGGTGACAACACTGTGTTTACTTTGCTGCCAAGGCAAGCATGCACTCCAAAGTCCAAACTTTAGCAACGGTAAGCGGATTACCCGCTAAAGACCTATTTCAAAGGAAGGAATGTCAGAAATATAAGAGTATAAGCTTTCTCTTGTGCGGTGCACATCACCCGAGTGCTGGGGAACTTGTCAATGACCCGTTATTATTCAACGATTGCATGATGAAAACCTCTCTACTAATGCGATACTAGGGAATTAAATATGTTATGTACAAAAAATAAATAAAAACTTTTCAAAGTTTAGAAAAGGGTCCAAATATAACTTCATACATTACTTCAGGAAAGAAAGACAACGAGAATACAGCTGAAGTTTGCTATCAGTGTTTATTGCAAAGCTAGATGTGATAGAAATAACACTATGGTTGATCTATTTTTTCTTTATATTAAAGATGCCATCCCCATATTTGGAGACGAACATCTCTTTTTCAAACAACACTCAAGAATCCAGGATATATCTGACGATGTTGATGCTGCAGTGTATTGGAGGGAATAAAAAAATTACATTCTGTTCCATTCAGGCTGATGAAAGTGTAGACGCTTGGTGTGGCGAGGTTGTTGAGCAAAATCTGTTGCATTGTTACACATTAATAGAGCGTAACAGGCTAAGATTTTTTTATGCAATAGATGGGTATTTATTTGAAGAGGACATTTTAGTTGTACTGTTATGTGTCGCATTGTTGTGTTGCCACTGATGGAGGCAAGTCTATGTCAGGCTGTTTTAAAATGTACGCGACCAAGTTAAAGCAGCACTTAACCCATACATTCTGAAGTCACCGATGCATTCATAGACAAACGCTTACATTCAAGTCTCTTTCTTTATAAGGCTATAAGAGTGAAAATAACTGCTAAGTCACAACCATGAAAGGATTAATTAAAGAAATGAATAACTTTCTGAGCACGTTACTTTTGCATGAGGATATAAGGTGACCATGTAATGGTAAAGTAATTTATTTGAACTTAAACATAAAGTTCAGGTTGTCTTGCTCCAAAGTGTTAATACAGTGAGTGGCTTCAAAGTCTTTCCAACCACTATGTTCAAAGTAGGCAATAAAACTGAGTCAAAGATTAAAAATGGGATTTTTGTGTATATTCAAAGAGGTCATTCTGAAGTTTTTAAAACTTTGTACAACTATGTGAGAATGACTTGTACCTACACCAAAATGTGAAATAGAACATTGTAAGCCACTTACCAAGTCTGAAAGAAAAGAATAAACTAAACTGCAGATACCTTCAATGAAAAATTCTTCAAAAATCTAATATACCATACAATGATAAAAGAGCACTGAATTGAACTTGAAGCCCACTCTTCTTTAAATTCTGATTTTAAAATAACGCATCTTATTAACCTCTGGGTAGCTGTCATCGATAAATACCAACAGCTCTGTGCTAAGGCATTTAAAAAAGCCATATGGCATTTACTGAATTGTTTAAGAGAGCTTTTTCTCCTTACATCTTCATAAAAAATGAATACTGTATTAAAAGCAATCCAAGTACGAATTTCAGAGTTTCATGAATCTATTGAGCCTGGTTTCAAGAAATTGGGTACTTTAAAGCAAACTGAACGATTTCACAGGTTTCAATCAGCTAATTATATGTGTAACAATTATTGTAGACTTTTCGGATAGCACATATTAACAATAAATTAAACTTCTTATAAAAACTTGGTTAGCATTTTCAATATTTAACATTAAGTTCTACTCATTTTTATATTACGAATATTGTGAAATTAAATTGGTGATTTATATTTTTGGCGTAGTAATTTTCCTTTTACAATTTCTTTTCTCTTTTCAATTATTTTACAGAGACTGTAAAAGCGTCAATGTTTTTAAAGAGGGGGTACAATTAGTAAAAATGGGTACAAGAGGGGAACACAAGTGCAGAAAAGGTTGCAACCACTAGTCTAGGCTGTGAACGTTCTATTAGTTTAAAAGGCTTATCCATTTACTTCATTAAACAGTACATTCAGTTATGTCCACAGTCAGTTTATAGTAAGATTTATGAGTCAGTCGAAAGCTTAAATAAAAAATAATAAAAGCCTCGTCTGTGTTGCTGACAAACGTTAAGTAATTCAGCTTCGAATGATGAACGCTCATAAGTATGATTCTAGAAAAGTGTAAGTCACGATTATGATGAAACCGTCCATTTACTGGATATTTGTCATGGTTTATCATTCTCAACCTAATTGGAAAAAAAATTGAATTTCCAAAAGAACCGCGAATATTAGGTCCCAAAAGAGTAACAAAAGTAAAGCAAATATGAAAGTGTTTTGCAAAGTTCCGGAAATTATTTGAAAACTAGGAAGGATAATGGAATGGTATTTTTTACCTGCATAAAATCGTAATTCGTCATTTTGAAACAGCGAATAAGCCTAACAGTTATATGGAAACATACATTGCTTGCAACAAGGACTTTAGCGTTTCAGACTTCTGCCAAGAATAGATCGCTATCGGCTGATTATTGAACGAATATTTTAAATTGTTTGTGAAGCAATGTTTACTATTATGAACCTTTACGAAAATAAAATTTTATTCAAAGAGACCCGGAAAATTTTATTGTTTGAGGGTTCTTGTTTCAAGTAAATTTTCGATATCATGACAGAGTATGCATTCTGGATCTAGATTTTGAAATTCCTCCTTGTCCAGCATTATAGTTCTAGTTGTACAGTTTTCCACATCTTTTGTCTATTAACGATAATGGTATACGAGTAAGGCAGAATTTTCACCTTTGAATATATATATATTTCAAAACTGCATTTAATGCTCTTTTGTCAGAGAGCAATGAAAACTACATAATGCAACGGACAGTATGAGTTATATACTCTACTTCAATAATTAACAGTAATGAGATCACTTGAACAATAAACTATAAAACATATCGCACAAGCCAATTATTAAATATCTCAATTGTCAATTGATTATTTTATATCTTGCGTTTTTAATTTAAGGAATGAAGCTAAATTTAGCATGAGCATTTGATTTGTTATGTACACATAGGTGATGCAGGTCTGTTTATAAATTTTTTCTCTTATCTAAGCATTTCATGTTGACGAATTCATGTTATATTATTTTGTTTTTATGAGATAAAAACTATGAAAATTTTTCATATGCAAGTAATATAATTTTCTTCATAAAATGCTTTGTTTTTTAATTTTTAAATATATTCCCCATCGTTTTCATAAATCCCTCTTCAGTTATTCTATAAAATTGTAAAAAAAAAAGTTATAGCTTAAGTATTTTCTGAGAAAAATGTACCAAAAGCAGTAAAATGTAAAGTCATAGAAAATTTAAAAAATGCAATAAATAAAAGTATGAATAGGAGTTTTGATCTCCATGTGGGATTTAGTCTCATAAACAGTCTTAGGAATACGTTCCCATATAGTCCAACTTTTCGTTAGGGTTTTGATTTATGAAAATTAAGCTTTTTCTTGCAAAACCTTACCGCTAAGGCTCATGTAGATAGACTTTGTGGCTTCCCTGATAGCTATTGGGAAGGAATGTGGATGGCTGTATTTTTCACCAGTTGCCTAATTTTAGTTTTAAATGTGTCCTGGATATTTAAAGGGGGCGTGACTCAACTGACGTCATTTTTAAATTGTGTCTTTTGAAACTTTAGTAAAAATAACCTGTGATATATCATTGGATATGGACATTCATAAAGTATCTATTAAGTTATAACAGTTTTATATATTTGGAAGCATCCGAAGGCCAAGAGCTTTAACTATGGACACGAGACATGGAAGCTTATATCTTCACAAAACTTTACATTGTAAGCCTAAAGGGAAATAAAGTCGCAGAAGACAGTAGAAACATTAGCCTCGAAAAGTACCGTAAAAAACTACAAAATAACTTTAAATGATCAAATTTAAGAACTCTAAACATTACGCATGTTCATTGTCATACCGTTTATTAATTAAAAAAAGTGAAGAAAAGAATCTATAGATTCACTATAAAAACTAAATTAGAAGTTTATTCCATCGACACTAATACGCCGGTCCTGGTGGTGTAGTGGTTACCATACCATACCTCCTACACCCAAGATTGCGGGTTCGAATCCGGCCAGGATCAATGGATTTTTTTCGGAGTAAAAATCTTAAGTATGGCTTCCTTCGGAAGGGAAGTAAAACCGTGGGTCCCATGTCGTACATTTACGGCACGAAAAAGAACCTCAAGCCTGAAAGAGAGGCCTCTGAGCAAAATTTGTCGGCCGTTTCACGCCCTGAATAGAATGGGACGCTGATGACCTGAGATGTTAAAGAGCGTCCGTAAATAAATAAATCAAAAAAAAAGAAGACACTAATACTTATCAGTCATTTTAATTTTCATTTTAAATTCAGTTTAAGTTTTCTGGTTCAAGAGGGCTAGATTAAAAAGCATTAATATCAAAAGCGAAACTTACATTTATTTTGAGTTAAATCACTCCCTAGAGTTGAACAAGTAAAGATATGTGGTTTTGGGCGCTGACATAATTATAAATTATTACTAGTGATGAGTTCCTGACATTGAAGAGGTATCGATAATGAATAAAACCCCCTATTTCAAGACATGTACGAGAGAGGGAGAGGTGGAGAGTACGTAAAATCCTGTATAATTGAATTGTTTCTTAGGGAAGAACTTGTTTTTGTGTAAAGCTGTCCCATGAACTGCGTATAAGGAAGGAGCCCGCTCTTATTACAGCGTTGGCGGTCGGGCAAAGAATGTATTTATTATTTTATTTAAGGATTCATTTTGCTCAGAGACCTTTTTCAGGCTTGAGGTTCTTTTAAGTGCCGTAAATATACGACACCGAACACGGCTTTACTTCCCTTGCGAAAGAGCCGTGCATGGGATTTTTACGCCCGAAAAAATCGACCCTGGCCGCGATTGAACGCACAATCTTGATCTACGAGACAAATATGGTTACCACTAGACCACCAGGACCGATTCGGACTCTTAAGAGTACCCGAAAGTTGACACCTGCAATCGACTGTTTAGAAAATTTCGTATTTTTTGCTCCACTGGTGATAATATAAAAGTTGATTAAAGTATCGAGGTTTTTAGATACAGTGTGTATAACATGAGCCAATTCTTTTAGCTGCTCTGCATCATCAACCTTTTAACACAGTCGTTAACTATGAGAAGAGGAAGAGGATCCTGTGAATATCAGGGTGCTTAATCACAGTAACTGATTTTTTTATAAAATACTGGGAAATAATAAGCTCCTTCTTTTGCTCTGCTATAAGTTTGAGGAACGAACCGCGCAAACAGCTTTCTCTTGCCGAGCAATTCGTACACGAGGCGCTGAACGCAGCCAACATGGGCACCTCGGACAACATTTTGATGGATAAACGACAATTGTTGACTAATAAAGCGCATATTCGTTCGACATTTTTTATCAGTAACGCTTGCTAAGGGGCCACTCAAAGATCTTGCTATGACTTAAGACAATCATCGCCATAATCATTGAAAAGATTTCGCATTCTTAGTAAAACTTATTGCAATCGGTTATCCATTTAAAAAAGAAATGAAGAATCATAGAAAAACATGCTAGAGGTTAATGCAATAGCACATTCGAAAAGATTTATTCCTAGACAGGTGTTACACCTATATTTACTATTTCCAGTTCAATGATCATTTGAAGTGAACAATCTCAGTTTTGAGGATGGCCATTAATGCGAGAGAGGCTTTTGGCAAACATGTCGTGCAATCTGTTGTACTATCTAATCATAAGTAATTTTTGCAACAATATCATACTTCCACTTCTTTAGCATGAAAACTGATTTTGTCTTTAGTACCTAATTATTTTAAGTCTGTTATTTTGAAGTGACAGATGACAGTGTAGTTTCTTATTGGAATATGTGAGAAATTTGTAACTATTTTAAATTTATGAATTCATTGCAAGTATTATGATAATTTCATAGAACGAATATAATATTCGTTTGGTTATTTACACTCTCAACATAATAAAATGAGAAAATTGTATTTTATATAATAAAAATATGAAAGTGTCGAGGCAATATGGTTTCGGCTCATCGCAGATTATTACATATTTATACTATGTTATTATAGATGCTTATAAGGGCAACCTGCAATATTTTAATACAGCTGTAAGATACTCCTAAACAAACACTAATAAATTAAAAGTATTTTCCCTCTCTGTAGTATACAATTACTATTTATATGAAGTAAATGTTTACTATGTTCCTAATTCATTTTACTCTTATTTAGGCGTCGTTGTATTACTCAACACTTAAGAAAAGATTTTTTTATCCTAATTGCACAAAGTTGGTTAGTGAATTCCTCCCTGTAGCTTAAAATCTAAATGACTGCGCTATGCTACTGATATCTATCTATAGCTATGCGAACTGAAGGTTCTTCGCTGTAGCAGCGATAGTGGGAGGGTAGTAGCAATCGTGACCAGCTCAGCAACACGCTCGAAATACTCCTAGAGAGCACTGCAGCTGCAAATACCTTATGGTTTAAAACATGGCATTTGTCGCCTTTGATAACCATGTTGGATTAATACGTAACTTCTTCATGTAGGTTAAAATGATTCTGATATTTACAAGCTTTCTGTTTAAGTAGTTCTACATTATAACACGAAATACTGACAGTATATAAAGATTTAAAATTATATTTTTAATTTAATTTTTCTTTGCAATTACTCTAAATGTTTGTTTCGTGGATATTTTTATGTCATTCTAGTTGAAACTTATACATCACATAGTCTCCCTTATGCTAATGCACTTTGTTGAAGCTCTAGTACCATTATTCCATCTGCAAAATACTTCTCAGTACTTTGCTATTGTGACGCTCTTGCCATCTTTAAGGAGTTTTTCCAGTTCTGGAAAGAAATGAGATCAAAGGAGTTTAAGGCAACAAATCCCTTTCAGAAATTTCGCCACGAGTATCGCAATAACGGAGATGATAGACTACTCTTTAACAAATCTGAACTTTTGTTGCAAATTTGCTCCAAAATGTCAACACTAATATCCTTTAGTAATGAGTACTAGCGAGAATTCAATCGGCAGACTAAGTATACTATTCCAGAAAACTGAAACCATAGTTTTTCCTCGTTATTTTAACTTTATTATTAAATGGTATTAAACTGGGCGGGATTTATAAGTAAAACTTCTACACTATCATAAAAAGATAAATGAATATATTTTTTAAAAAAAATAATTACTATAATTGGGCACATGCTGAAGTTTTATTAAAAAGTGAACAATTCTGTACGCCGTTTGTACCATCAGGAGACTTCGCAACGCACTGAAAGCTCAGGACTACCAGTGATAGATTAAGAACATTGCCATAAAGCAACTACAAGCTAACAACACTGACCTTTATTGTTACAACTGTAGTTTCATCGATAATGCAAGCTATAAAAGGGGACATTGTTGATTTCTTTGTCAATATAACGTTAAATTCCTTCTTGAATATGTTTTGATTAGCTCATTTTGAATCGTTTTCGAAAGTCCCCTAAAGTAGCCCATTTTCCCCTAGCGTTCTTTTAATTCTATATTTCCATTTAATATCAAATTACTCATAGTTTTAAAATGTATAGAATTATATGATTCCAAGAGCTCCGTAAGGGAAAACTCTTGTTTGCATAGTGTACTAGTAACATCAATTAACCTTTTTTAACATCTTCCTATTTTTACTAACATCATTATGCTGAATTTTTTACAATTTGTTGTCCTCGTTATTTAAATGAATCTTGGAAATGCCTTACATGCTTCATGTCTACATACTGACGTGAATAGGTATTTTTAAGTCATCAAACTGTTCATTTTTAAGTGTGCTTAGCAGCAAGCAGGACCAGCAAAATAATTTACCCTTCAAAGCGCTTCCAACAACAATTGTTATGATATTGTATTGCATTGAAATGATCTGATTTTACCCCCATCATTCAGTAGCAATGATCATTTTGGTATAGGTCGTTCAATTCCTGTCACAATCCATTCTTCCTGAAAAGGAAACTTGCAATCAACTTATCTTCATTATTAGATCAATCCATTTCATTTTTACTCAATAAAAAAAGTACGAATATATAATAAATGTAATACCGTTTATAAGCGCGATAAAGTTTGTATACCGAGAAATCTCATTTTGCGGCCTGCTTTAACGGAACGCACGAACCAACTTCAAAAAGCTGGGATGGATAAATGACGTTCACATGTAACCATGACAACTGTGACGTCACACACACAACCTCTCCTTCAATACAGGCAATTCCTTGAACTAAGACAGGTACAATTACAAACTCATTGTGGAACGTATCATCCAAGGAGGAGCGATAGGTATGCAAATATATAACAGCAACATAAATTAAATGATGAATGAATGATCGAGATTAGTAAAGCAAACGTTTAATGTTAAAGAAATGAGGAATGAATGAGACCCGGTCTCTCCTTCCTCCCCCAAAAGCCACTCAATTTTCTGTTGTTTTTATTACCTTTTTGAGCAAGTATTTATTTACTGCATGATATCTTATATCCGTTTTCCATTGCACCAGTTAGCTATACATACCATAGTTGTACCGCCACGGGTGGCCGAGGTCGTTGAGGCGCGGAATCATGAGCGCCTCAATGCCAGGACCGTCCTCCCTGACTGAGATTTTTTCTCAAGTTTTGCTCAGTCCTCATAAATGGCAAATGCCGGGGAGGTACCCTAAACTTAGACCTGGAACGTTTCTTTCATAAAAATATCCTTTCCCAATATATCATTTCATCCTATGTATAATCAGTGTTCACTGCCTGTGGTGCCTCAGCAGTATAAACGAACGTTAAACACCATTCAAAAAAAGAAAACTACCACAGTTGTTTTCCAAACGGAGCATTGTTGCACAGATGTTTCTAGAGAAGAGGGAGAAGAGAGTTGGTTCTACCATACGCATCTATGGCTCATACTAGAAACTTGTTAAGCTTCCTTTGTAATATAAAATTCGTGATCTGTGTAGTGAGGCTATTTCATCATTCGAAACTTCCTTGAATTGCAAATTATTACCAATCAGCTAAATTATCTATGAATAATTTCTCATGCAGCATACATTTCATATAGAAAACTGTAAAAGCTTATTTTAAGGTGTTTGTACTTAAGAAAAGCAGAATTTTAGAATGCAGAAAAGACACGAATTCTATTATTGCTGATCTTGCACTTCCTTCTTCCCATCCTCATTTCCCTGTCTACGCTGGAAGGTTTTAGTGTCTTATTATGATCGGTTAGGACAAGCAAGGGAGTATCGAGAATAATGTGGTGTAATCTTTTCTAGTATTGTCAGTTCTGCTCCCGTTATCCGCTGGCTAAAATTGCTTCGGTTTACGTTTAGGACTTTCTTCAAAGTTTGTAGAATCGAGATCCTCTGCATTAGCAGACCCAGTAGCTTTGGTATTATGGAGGTTGTTGAGGTTTATTCACTGTATTGTAAAGGTTTTTAGTATTGCTTTTAAGTTCCTTGTTTGGTTTAACTTGTGCGTTGCAAAAGTTTGAATTTTCTGTCAAATTAGTGTTACACTAAACGTCTTTTACATTTTCTAAAACTGAAATTTGTGAATTGTTAGCCCAATAATTTCTTTGATGCTGAAAATTTTAACGTTATATTTTTATTGCCGAGTACATTGTTGTGCATGAGCCAACGTTAAGCATATATTTGCACGTTTTGCTGTATATTTGTAAATTATCTTCTGCGCTACTTGAAAGGCCATATCCTGGGAGTTTCCCTTCTAGCATACTTCTTAATTCAACTCTTGTCTAGACATCAGCGTGAGGGTATCGAATGGATAGTTGTAAAAATGTTGTACCAGAAATAGAGGACAAACTGCACTATTTAAATTATAATTTTATAGCTAGTAAATATAAAAACCAAATATTCATGAGAAAATAAAGAGTTCTGAATTGTTTTTCATTGTTCATTTTGTATGTAACGTGTCAACACATTTATTTTGCAGAACTAACTCCATCCTGGTAGATCAAACTATATTCCTTTCCCAATTGGAGATACCTTTATTTTAAGTACTTCAAGTTCCTAGGATCATACATTTTATTCCTTATTGTTATCAAACTACAATCATTGCCCGGAAGATTTAAGCAAATGAATGTTATTGGTCCAAAGAAACAAGAACAATTCTTGACACGGCAGCTCTTTTGTTTGCTTAATAATAATAAAAATGATAGTATGAACCTGAATCTTTGATATATCTGCTTATGAAAATGTCTCGAAGAGTAGCAATTTTTCAAGAGTTCCGAAAGCAACATATAGAACGCAATGCCACGGCACACGTTCATTAAGTAACAAAGCATTTGGCAAGGAGAATGAGAAGCTCTACTATCTACTGTAACCTAGAAATCACTGTTACCTGGTATAATTTCATTTTACACTCTTTTATTAGCTTAATACGTAATGCACACGTGGTACTCGTTTCATGTTGTACCTTCCGGTTCCCCTTTGTGAGAGGTGTACAAATTGAGATAATTTCAGTTCCTTCTTCAGGATAAAGGAGGTGACACACGACGACGAACAATTTGTAGCTCAGAAATTCTGCTTTCTTTTCAACAGATCTTTAGCTGAGGCTTATGCAACGTAAGTAAAGGTTATGGAAAGTTTATTTTTCCCTATAACAAGCTCGAATGTAGTTTAAAATGTTTAAAGAGGAAAGGCAATCAGTTTTTAAAGGAAGGTGGACCCGACGCTCCAGTTTATGTTCTGACGGTAGAAAACATTAGCAGCGTCACTGTTATCTTGAAAGAGAGTCATCGAATAACATTAAGAATACTTTCAGAACTTTTAAAGGTTTTAAGGTTTTATTTACTGAGTGCCACCCACACTTTGGTAAACTGAAAAGTTGCTCATGAAACGTGTTTATGCACAGTAGGTTCTAAGACTGGATGTTTCCTAACAAAAGTATGTTCACGTGCAGGTATGCATGCAGTTGAAGATGATGATATAGGAAGTGCGGAGTTTCTTTCAAATGTAATCACTACTGATGAAATTTGACTACATTATTTCGATTCTAAGAGCAAGATTTTAATCATGTGATAAAAAGATTTCCAGAACTGCTCTAGAGTTTCATTTAATATTCTCTCTCCAGAAAGTATCATAGGCTTAAAACATCTAATTATGATTTCTTTTGCTTAGATGCGTCGTCGTCGAACGAGGCTGTGCATTTGCAGCAACGTCTGCGCAGCCTGAGCACAGAACTGGTGACCCTGAGGAATCGCCTGCACGTGAGTCAGCCCGCCGCCACGGTACCCCCACCGCCAACACACGCCAACAACCTGGCCTCCAATCAGCAGCCTGCCGTGCCACCGCGCCACCCCGCGCTCCCCATCGTGTCCAGTCACATCAATGCTGTTGGTAAGTTGCGCTTGAAACAGCATAATTTCACTTGCACGTTTTGAGTTGCGACGCCTGAATATTTTAGCGTCCATCGTCTTTTATTGTTCGTTGTGACTCGTGTTGTAGAGTATGTCGTTCAGGCTTCTTTTTCATTATATTTGTTTATAGCGATTCTCACATGTAATTTTGAAGCCAATTTTATATAAACTAATGAAAGTCCGCTTAACACTTTTCACTTATTGACAATTATGAAGTCCACAACATTAAGCTAATGTAAACGGTAGATATGAAGGGGTTAAAGAGCAAGATCTGGAAAAATACCTAAAACGGAGGAGCAGTAAAATAAATTTAATAATCTTATTTCAACACAAACCTCATCTGTGTATTTTTCCCGTTGAAAATAGCGATCTATGTCTCTTGCTCCCCTCTCTTATTTGCGAAATGCAGAGTTGAATCCAACCCAAAATAGTGATATAGGCTACATTAATAACTTGGATTAATAAAAAAAAAATGTCCGTGTTGTACACATGCTGACAATGTGCAACCCCCTTACCTCTTCATTAATGACTGCTCAATGCTAGCATTCGATGGTTATAAATGTTTTTAATTTTTCGTCGTGACTTAACATTATTTAATTAGAATACAACAATCTAAACACTTTATACCTAATATATACCTACACCCTGTCTACCGAAAGATGAAATATGCTGTCAACATGCTTAAGCTGGGGGCGAAACGGTGGGGATAAGACACTATAATTGGACATTGACAGAGATAGAGGGAATAAGATGTGTACATTGACGCAAACATCTTTTTATTAATCACATAACGGTCACAGTGTCTTATCAGTAGAGCGTTTTCATATACAATTAAAATGATTATTGCTTGAAAACCTTCTTACGTTTATTTATTGGTCATTTTATGTATAATTACCGAAATAGCACATTGAACTAAATATATGCCTTGTGAATTATTTACGACATTTGCACTACGGTCAACAAAGAGGTACGTCTGTTGACATCGCATCTCATCTTTCGTTAAACAGGGAATTGGGCATAGGATGATTTAGAAAATGTTTGTATAAACTGATAATTGGGACCCATCTCCGGAAATACATGGTTTGGACACTGCGGGGCATCAAAAATAATGCACAATGTGATGCTCTCATTTGTTTGGTGACAAAATGTGAAACGCACGCTCATCATATTCCAAGCCTTGTCACACTATGACGCCCCCACAACGCCCGAACTAATGTATTTTCCCCTGTTGAAAAATGATCAGTTTGCCGTACAGCACAAAGTACTAGGTGTTGTCGGCGTTATGTAAAACCAAACAATCACTTCTTATAGGCGAGGGGTAGTTGGTTCATGCTAGAGTGATACCTCTCTGATGCCTGTGAGGTTCCATTCCCAGTTTCTCTTTTAGTATTTTTTTTTTTTTTCATTTTGAAATTAAATTCCAGGTGATTCTAGAAAATTCCAGTTCATATGTAGCAGGAAATACGTAGTCGCTGGGAAAATCATATAATTCATGTGAACCAAACTGTCCCACAGCATTAGGTATGAAAACCGAGCCCTGATGTCCAGCTCATACATGTTTCAATAATCAAACTCGTGAGTGCAAAAGTAATGACAGTGGCAAAAGAAATGAACAGCAGCTGTTCCGTAAAGAGAGTAGATGGATGAGATCCAGCTCCATGTGGAGGCTGGGGGCGTAAAAACGCTTTAGAGAACGATTTTCTACTCAGCGCACAAATATTCCGGCGCGAAAAGCTCAGTTTGGAGGTGACCGTGAATGTATACGTCCACAACGAAATAAATGAGCATGATCAGTCATGCACATTTACAAAGACGAAATTCTCCGATGATCGCGACAATCCGCATCTGAAAATAAGGACATTCGCTGAAGATACATCGTGCACCACAGCCTGAAAGAGAATAGCTGGCTTTCATATCGCGCAGGAACTACATTGTATCGATGCTGCAGATCCTATATGAGGATCCCGGCTTCCTATGATGCGATGCGTCCTTTCGATACCGCCAAAAAACATAAAATGCTCTATTGGTTTAATGAAATTACTCCTCATTGGGTCCAAGCGGATGAGGTACAAGGTCAGTGGAATGTGCAGCCGAATTAACGAGGTGTGTGTGATCACACTTGTGGAAAGGAAATTAATTTAATTAATTGGTTCTCAGGATAATGTTGTTCCTTTCCCGATGATATTATTACCACTGACTTATAATTTTGCCTCGGCTGAGGCTCTTTTATTTGATACTTTTATGGTCTTCTTAATACCGTAGGGTAAGGGGTGAGGAAATGTGCCAAATGATTAACAAGTTATGCAATATTATGATATGTAGCGATTTATTATAAAAAATTTTCCCGCTTAATGGGACACCGTTACTCCTTGGAGATTTCTTGTTACACGTGTCACTTTTGCAATAATTATGACGTTAATATAGTGAAGCCCTGACGCACTTTGGTAACTCCAAATTTTCTACTGTTCACTCAATAAAATTGATATTGATGCAATGGTAAACTTGACAAGTCTGATCAAACTTATAACGCGCAACTGGTTCCGTAATAATAAACACTCGCTAACTTCGAGCTGACTACTGCCAAACTGAGAAGCTACTCTGACTAAGAATCGCAAAAACTGGCGAAAGACTGGTGAAAGTTGTCTTGAGCCCCAAAATAGTAAGCAATAGTAAACGTAGGAATCGGTCTGTCTATCTGACGCTCTCTTTCTTCTTTTAAAAAGTCATTTAAGAAAAATTTATCGCTCATCTTCGCGTTACACTATCGAATAATATTTTTCTCTGGCCATTGTTTTTTCTGATTGGCTAATAATGTCTGCGTGCCTCTCAGTAAGTCTCACACACACACACACACACACACACATACACACACATACAGTTAATTTCTATCCCTCAAGAGATAATCAGCCTGCATTTTATCCACGTAGTTAGAACATGTTTTATTACCCCTCTCCTTGCCTAAAATAATAACAGCAAAGCTTCCAGACAATACACAAGGAAACCTTTTTTCCACGGGCCATGCTTTAGAAATTCCTCCAGGAAATGTCGGTTTGCCGTTATGCTTGGGTCATCTATACACATATTGTTATGATGGGCAACAGGTTTCTCTGTTCTTGATATCAGGTCAAGAACCGAAAATAGGGAATGTTTCCACCCAGGCAAGAAAATAACATATTACAGGAAACACACACAAACTTGCAATTATAATACATGGAATAACAACCTTATATTATGGTATATGCATATTACTAGACAATAATTAATTTATTTCATATCGTTTATTATTGGAATATCTCCGCCAATTATTTCAGCTTCAAATGTCAACCCATGGTGTGGGATTTCTGGAGACTAAATCATTGAGTCCTACTTCTTTCCTCTTCGTCTGATGGGCTGTAGATTTCTGGAAGAAGTTAAGAATAGTATGTCTCTTGGAGAATGTTCCTCTGGGATTGGCCACTAACCCCTGGCTTCAGCTGGACGGTGCTTCCCTTCATCACCATAGGTATATGATACAGCACCTGAACAGATGGATCAAGTTACCCGTGCTATGACCTGTTTGAACCCTGAATTTGACCCCATTGGATTTCTTTCTTAAGCTGAAGTGTAGGACATACGAGGCGAGGCTATACTCAAAGGGCGATCTCCAAAGAAGAATATGAGCCGTCCGTCTTTCTTGACGCTACACCTGAGATGCTGCGTCTGTACACATCGATATGGACGTCTCATCAGCGTCTGTGGGCGCAAGGACATCGTATTTATGGGTCTCATATGTTGTAGACCATGTGGTCTTTTCACAGATTTTCTTGGTTCACTTGAAATGCTAAGTTCTCATTGTAATGTCATAGATGATGCATTCAAAATATCTCCAAATCAATAAAGTGTGTCAAAATTCCACGCTCTTTATTCCATTTTCTCTGTTATATTCTTTCCTTATTTCGATTTCTTAAATTATGGTATTACTCAGGTATAAGAAGAGTAAATGAGTCAATAAAACACTAGTCTGAGGTAGGTGCAACTGGTGAAAACGTTGGAAAGAGAAAAGAATCATTAACCTATTAACGTCTGGGAAGAAAATAGTGTCGCCACACTATTAATGAACATGCGAGGGCGGCGTTGTTTTTAGCATTTCTAAAGGAATGACATAGCTGTTAATCATCTCAGCTTCACTGTTGCTCTATTTATAGAAGGACGAATGCGATTTTACTCTGAAGCGAGTAGTATGTGTGGATTAAAATTTAGGTGGCACGTATTAGGAACATGAGATATCATGAAGGTCTCCTAGAAGTCTGTGATAATGAAACTTTGCTATATCGAACCGTGATCTGCGGGGTGCCAGACTTTCGACAAGGATGGAATAGAATGGAAGATATATCACGTTTAGATCATCTTTTCCATTACGTTGATTTGATTCGGTCATTGCTGGAGGTGAGTTGTTGATGGACAACCGCAGAAGTCGGAACAAGCCACACTACTGTGTTGCAGTAGGGAGCTCCTTCTCAAACACCAACAAAAGCGACCTAGCTACAGATGTGCAAGAGTAATAGCAGGTGAGGGAATGTAAAAGTCTCCAGGTTATTAGCATAAATGGTTTAGTTTTTATAAATATGTTGTCAGTACTTTCTTTTCAGCTCTCGTAAATCTACTCGTACAGTGCCGACGTCAGTAGGCATCGCTGATTTCTCCTTCCAAATCCACAAATACCTCCCATATGTCAAGAGTGCTGTTGGAGTTGCCTTAATCAGATTCCCAGTACTTATATATACATTAACATCTGATAATATGCGCTATACATATGTACTTATTTATTACCCATGACTTAGAGCACAAGTTCTGGAAGAAAGCTATCGGAACTTTTCAGCTGAGCCACATGCAGTCTGGTCTAAGTAATTAAATGTCTCTATATGTAGTGTTAAATTGAATTGCTCTAAACTTCACAGTTACAAGCCTCCGTAATATATCAACATATTATTAAGATGACCGCAAAGAGCAGCATTTTATTTCTTGCTAAACCTGGAATTTCCGGAGTAGGGGGAGGGGATAAGAAACACGACGCTGTAGACGTTACGGTAAATACCGCCAAAGCAGGCTGGCTAACCTATTCCAACAATTTCACTGAAATAGATGTGAGTGTATGTTATTGCAGCAATACCAGCTTCGAGAATTTCCAATAGCTGTCTTGCTTGTCCGTGTTCAAACATCTATCGATAGAACCGGCCTCTCCATCGTTTGAAGATCTCTCCTGCAAAATTCTTTCTTTTGGTCGGTATGCAAACTATGCCATTTTCTGGTGTATTTTCCTCTTCCTAAATGTTTTTCCTATGATTTGCGAAAACTCCCTGAGTTAAGAAAATGATTCGTCCATAAAAATATTAAATTCCTGATACCGCCTTTCTCAGTTTATTCTTTGCACATACGTTTCGGTCACTTAACCTAGAAGATGAACTGGCCACAAGAATAGTCTGTTTCTTGAATTTTCTAGGTTTATTTGTATAAAAGTACATTTAAGTGTTCAATGATTTTGGCAGGTGTTTTGTTAAAATGGCAAAAATCTTTTTCAAGCCAAATACATCAACTTATCATTCAACTTCTTTCATCCTCCTTTAGATATTGAACATTAAATTATTTTGTCACTATTACCCAGAAGAGTTAATTTTGTTCTGATATCGTTTTAAAATATCGATAATATAGGTCTTTAAGGCAATGATCTTCTCGAGATTTAAATTGATAAGTAAAAAATCGTTAGTATTAAGAAGACTAAAATGGAATTTTGTTTGTGTACGAGTATATACTGGTGTAAGTTATGCGTAGCAAATCGAGAACAACCGATAGGACTGTAGCTGAATTGGAAATATACAAATATAGTTCACCTATTCATACAATATATTTACTGCTATTAATTAACTATGTTCTTGCTTTATCCCAACAGCATGATTTTCCTCTACGGTAAAATTAGTAAAGGGGAGGGGGACATGCGAGTAAATACGGTCTTTTCTAAGCTCTTTTATCACAAGGATACTGCCATTTTAGTTCTAATATCCACATTTTGTTTATAACTGATTCGTCTAAACCCTGCCGATTGCCCTTGAAATACTAATATCAGACACTTCAAGTCTTCTCTCTTGAACTTCCAGCATTGCGTTCCATAAAGACAGCTGTTACTTTATATGTTTTTTAAAACTCGTGTACTTCAAATATTTTTAGGAGTTTGTTTAATAATTCTGTTACAGAATTATTATATCTTTATTGTTGTGTTCAAACTACTTGGTACTTTCTAGCTTATTAAAGTATACATTCAATAGGATGATTCTAAGGTACTTTCTAGCTTATTAAAGTATACATTCAATAGGATGATTCTAAGGTACTTTCCAGCTTATTAAAGTATACATTCAATAGGATGATTCTAATTAAAATTTATAAAAAGTAAAATTGGTAATTTTCATTATCATTTGATGAATGTAACAGCAGTGACACAGAGGAATATTATTTGTTTGTAGCACCTGTTCCCTTTGGAAAGTCTGGATATCTTCTCTGGTGATTGGTGACTACCTTCAGCAGAAATTGCTTCTGCTGTTCATCCCAGATGTTTAATCGTTTGTATTCCTTGAATAAAGGAATATCCCATGTTAACACAGTTGATGGGCCTGGTTCACTTTTCCATGCCAATATGAATCCTAGCTCCTATCAGGAATGCGAGATTAAATTAAATAAATTTCAGTTCAACATGAAATAAAAACCTCAAAGTGTTTGCTGGCGCAAAAAAAAAAAAAAAAAAAAAAAATCGTAAAGTAGTTTGCTTGTATTTTTGGAGTGATTCTCGTTTTCATTATTTTCGACAATTGAATTACTTGGGCTTTTGTACCTATAACCACCCTTTCATTAAAATAACACTGGTAACCAGCTTTTTACTGAAATAACAAAATTCCGACAGAGCATATTCAGTATAGCGTTAGCAACTATTGAGTTTTCAATCTTGTAGTTCTGCAGTTGAAAGTGTTGCTTGATTCCATGTCTTCATAGTCATCGAGAAGTCCCTCTGCAGCCATTGTGCAACCGAGATTTCACTAGGGAAGCGAATTCGGGTGGCAGCACTGATCGCATGCCATGCGTATAATTTTTATGCTCACTTAACCATCAAGGCAAGCACACACTTAGCAATGTACCTGCTACAAACGGTTTTGTAGGAAGGAAGGAATGTCAGAAATGTAGAAGTACCAACTTTCTTCTGTGCGGTGCACATCACCCAAGTGCGGAGGAACTTGTCGATGACCCGTTATAATTTCACAAAAAATGTTGCTGTGCTCTTTATTCCATAGGATTTTGAACATCCACGATTTGACAGAACAAATGGCTTTGGCCATCCAACGAATGTTATGCATTGTATCATGATGAATAAATCTCCAGAAGGTTTGCTTCCAAGAAAGATGATGACATTTCTAGGATTTCTCTGTAATCATATCTGGTTTAATTGTCCTATATCAAAATGGCTCTTTTATCTTGAATGGTGCAACGCAACTTAACAGTAAAACTCGTCAAGTGCAGTGCCGTATTTGAACTTATCCAGTAAAAAATCAGTAAACTTCAAATCATTTGAAGGTTAATATTTCTAGCTCGCTAATGAGCTTGCGTGATAAAAGAAGAGAGCTTTCAGGTGTCAACTGGCGCCAACAGGATGTAGAGGAGATTCTTGTCTAATTTCTTTCAATACAAACACATACTCCATTTTTCTGTTCATATTTGATGTAATAGTGCAAAAATACTTTATTTTTCAATGCAGTTCCAGCAGTGAAATAGTTCTATTCCATCATTTGTAACTAAACTCTGGCAGTGACTTGCTATTCCAGTGTGTGCTAAGTGCAACTGTTGATTAATTTATAGACTATTTGTTTAAATGTTTCTCTCCATTGCTGAATGCGACTTAAAAGAATTGAGCAATTGTTTACTGCGAATTTGGCTAAGTTTTGACTGATGCTTTATTAAGTCACATAATAATAAGAGGAGGGTCAGGTACTTACTTCATGGATTTCATACTGTTTTTGCATTAAGTATACATGAATTATGCATTTTTATGATCATTATGGCTTAAATATTTTATGTATAATTTATTAGACACCCGAATGTTGCAAAGCAAAGAATTTATAATGAAATACACATTTAGAATTATATATTTTTTTTTTCAAGCACTATGAGTTCATTTTCATTTTATAAAAGACACGACTTTTTAACAGATGGTTATAAAAAGAAATAAAAGTCTTGTAATAAATTAATTTTATATTTTATGTTCTATTTTCGTGTAATGTAATAGTGCACAGTAATTGAACATGCATAAGGAATCATGTATATGAAAACAATCAATCAGATTTGTACTGCGAACAGATTCTAGTGGGAAGAGACTCTTCTTTCACTATATGAGCAGGGCATAAGTGCTTAAGTTCTTGGGTTGTTTCTTCTAATAATCTTTCCTTCCTGAAACCCTCTTTATCATTAGTTTTACGAAAGAATCCATGAATTATACGCTGCAATATCAATCAGTTGTTGATTTGGTTTATTTAGGGACTCTCTTTAACATCTCAGGTCATCAGCGTCCCATTCAATTCAGGGCGTGAAACGGCCGACAAATTTTGCTCAGAGGCCTCTCTTTCAGGCTTGAGGTTCTTTATCGTGTCGTAAATGTACGACTCGGGACCCACGGCTTTACTTCCCTTCCATACTTAGGATTTTTACGCCCGAAAAAAATCATCGATCCTGGCCTGGATTGAACCCGCAATCTTGGCTTTAGGAGACAAGTATGGTTACCACTACACCACTAGAACTGACAATATCAATCAGGTGAAACAGAACCATCATTGTCCATCGCGGCATATCTCGGCGGCAAGAGTATGGTTTTACTTGTAAAGAGCACCCGATCCTGCTTTAGTGGATGTACAATAGGACTCGTACTGCCTTATCGTCACTCACTCACCCACCTTCATGTCTTAGTGTTCAGTATTTACAATCAAATAATAAAACAAGTTCTTCAACTGCAGTTATTTCTGTTTCGAACGTGACAAATATCAAGCCAACAAAACCAGAGTGAACATTTTCCAACAATAATTGTAATAACTCAATTAATTTCCGCCGAAAGTTGTCTTGTGTAAATGTGCATACTATGGCAACAACAAAAGTCATAAAAAACCAAAACACTTCTTTGAGGCCAATAGCTGACCCCCCCCCCTCCCCTATTAGTATGCAAATGTTAAGAGCGTAAAGAAATTCTATGGCTCATCTTCGTACTAGCCCATAAAGTTTTCAGGCCTGATAATAATAAATGGCTTTCTTCCTCGTTTTCGAGAAGGCGCTTTATGTCTCTATGAGATGCATGTTCCAGTTCAGCAGGTTCACTACCCGATAACTATCCCGTTTCACCTCGTCATAATCGCTGCCGGAGGATGAGAAGCACAAGGTTACAGGTTTGGTTTCTGTTTCCTTCCTACTCAGTCAAGGCAGTCTTGATATTTGTTAGTTCGCGCTCTTCTTCTGGCTGATTTTACTGCAGTCTTCTTCCCTTGCCAGTCTTTTCACCTATTTAGCCAGTAACGACCCTTGATCTTCTCTGTTTTGATCATGGATAGATAGCGTCCGTGCATGTTTGTTATGAAAATTTTATCAATATTACTGAAAGCGATTTGTTTTTCAAATGATATTTTGAATATCCCCCCCCCTCTTTTTAGTAAAGGACAAAACAGGAATCTGTTCTGCAGCCCAAATACGAATAGCACTCATAATCATTTTCTCTCCAGTAAAATGCAGGAAGACCCTCTACTCACACCTGTTACTTCGAAGGTAGCATATATCTAAGTATTTTATTGAATGGGTCCTTAAACAAAAGTACATTTGTGGGTAGTAATATAAAAGTAGTTTTTTTTTCCTGCTAGTAGTCAAGTTTAATTGAGCTTGTATACTTCAACTTTCTTGGGGAGAACCTTATTTGAAATGTATTAATTGGATGTCTGATAACAACTGAACTCTCTGCTTACAGCATGTAAACAACAGTTATTCCAGAAGGTTCAGAAACCTTGTGAATTATTTTGAAATGCTCTAAAATATTTTGGAAGGTACTAGAATTCTTTTTAGATTGTTAGAACGGTTTTATAATATTCTAGACAGTTCTAGGAGGCATCGGAAGATTATTATGATATAAACTAATACATAATACAAAGAAGACTCCTACAAATGCAGTTCCATTAAATTCCTAAGATCTACGTCTGAAAGTTTATATAAAGTGCATATTAAATATATAAATAATAACAACTAGAGCGGCTGGCAAAGAGTATTGAAACACAGAAACAGTCACACAAAAAGCACAATATTTCGAACCAGGTGCTCTTGTCCTCTGCTTTTGATAAGAACACAAGTGGTTATTAAAGTTTGTCGAAATTATTTTCTGGACCTCATATCATTATTTTGTCAAATGTCTACCATCAGAGTACAGGTCGATATCACTTTTAAATTCACTTTCAAAGGTTCTTTAAAAAAAAAAAAAAAACGTTAGGTATATCCGTGTTACCAATTACATAAACTTAAATGACATCCTCCCACTTTGATTAAAAATGGTAAGGCCGTAATCGAATTCATTACAGAAATCCTAGCACCACTAGATTGGAAGAAATAATCTCTGGGAATATTCTATAATTTAACAAAAACATTACACTATATAGATCATGAACTACTACTACAAAAATTACATTGCTGTGGATTAGATAATGTAGCATAAAATTGTTTAAATCTTATTTCTATAATATAACACAAAAAGTTGTAACTAGTCATCATGAATTCTGGATAGAGTCCCGCAGATATTAGTATTGGACCCTCTATTTTTTTTAATTTTTTATCAATGACCTACTATATAACTTAAGTCTAGAATCAAAAGTACTACTTTTTGCAGATGATGCTAGTGTACTTGTAAAACAGAAATCACAAGAACTTCTGTCATATAGCTACAAAAGCTTTTATAAAATAAACTTATGACTTCAAGTCAATAGAATGTCACTCAATTTTAAGACAACTCCTTTCAATTGAGAACAATGAATATATATATATATCAGATCTCTCAGTCAATTATCAAGATCAGACCACAAAAGAAATCAGTAATATAACATTCTTAGAATTAGAAATTGATCAAAATCTTACCTGTTTTGCTGTAAGAGTTTTAAATGCTCTCCTACTAAAAGACGTCTTGCATATGGTATACTTTGTATATTTTCATCCTGTAATAAAATGTGGAATTATTTTTGGGGGTAACTCTTCTTATAGAGAAAACGTTTGCAAAATAAAGCTATGGAAATAATCTGTAGGGGGAAAGGAAGAGAATCCTGTAAACCTATTTTCAAATATTTAAGCATACGTATTATCACAGGAGAATATATTGTATGGCCTGCTGTTTTACGTGAAATAATCTCAAAAGTTTTGAATGGAATTTCAGTGTACATAGATTCAATACTATAAATAAGAATTGTTTATATAGGTCGACTAGCTAATTGCAGCTTTTTCAAAACGGTGTCTACAATTCTGCAGTTCAGATATGCGGGGTGAACGATCCTTCACGCCACCGGTTTCGCGGCGTGCGGCCGGCCGGCAAGGCTGGCTACTGTGTCGGCGATGCGGGTGACAGGAAGTTCGCAGTGAATATATTACGGTTTGTCGCGTAAGTTATTTCTAACATACATAACATAAACACTTAAAAATGAAAGTAAATTATTCACGTATATTAAGCAAGGAGATGCTGGATCTGCCTCCTTTCGTTGTTCAAGCATTTCTGACAGCTGCTTAGGAAATTGCTCATTACACTCTGCAGTTCCCTCTGAGAAATGGCAGCAATTTCTTGACGAATGTTAGTTTTAAGTTCATCTAAAGTGTGTGGATTTGTTTTATCTTTTCTCTTTTCTTGTTCCCTAGAAGCAAAAATTGCAGGAGGTTAAAGTTAAATCGGGGAATCAGAAAATTCCTCTTGAAATAATCCCCTTACAGCACGTGCTGGTTTTGTACGCACGTATGAATCATATATGAATACTCTTTGGGGAATAGAATACTTGTTTTGCACCATTTCACTTGATACACTTTCACTCAATACACTGTATTGCTTCGCCTAACAAACACGTGCTACTTGTGCAAGATTTCAACTCACACTGAAACCTCGCGCAGCGGAGGGGAAATATACTCCCCACCTCCGCCGACATAGCGACAAAGCGCTGCTAGCCGGTCCCACGGTTGCGTCAAGTATTGCTCACCCAACAGAATTAAATTATTAGATAATGAACGTAAATTCATATCTTTCAAGAATTCTCTTAAATAACTCTTGATAGCTCACCCTACAGTATGGATGATATTTTGGACTTAATTCATCTTACTTATGTATATATTTTGTTTTGTTTGTTCTGTATCCTAGAACTCTCTGTGTACTTGAGTGTATATATATGTATATAAATTAACAGTAATAATAAAAGTATATAAGAATAAAACACTTAGTCACACTTGAAATTACAATGGTACTTATATATATATATATATATACTCAAGATTTTCTGCTCGGCCAGTGTCTTATTAGCCAAATCGGCCAATAGCCATCTACAGACACTTTCTAATCTATATATTAATCATGTAAAAGTTGGTTTGCTAGCGCTCTGGTACCATCCGTAGCTCGGAAAGCATTCATTTTGTTTCTTCCTCATATTTAGCTTGACTTTTAATCTGCATCGTCCGGTCAGAATTAGCCGCGAAGTACTCGATCGATCCACTGGCATTCATAAACAGCTAAAGATTCCAAACTAAAAGTTGTTAACCTGTCGTCACACGCTTTCTACAAAGCTAAATCTTCTTTACTGGTTACATAGAACGCGCTATCACATGCCTGTATTTTTTATGAATGTTTTTACTCGATACTTTACCCAACGACAACCCAGCTTTGTCTCTCTCAACTTAAGAGAAGTGAGTTGGCAGCTATATTTACCGACTCCTCCCGGTCTTAAATTATCTTGATAGGCCTTGTTTTGTCGGTGTATGATACTTTTATTCTTACGTTATGTTTTTCTCCGTTTATTCCTTCGATATATTGGCTTATTTTTATATGTTTTTGTTTTGTGCAGTTTTCGCCCTGCTAGTTACACTGCTTCGTTCTGTTAGGTTGACACTAGTCGGCCAGCTCTCGGTTGCTTTTTTACCCCCTTCCTTGGGTTAAAGAAGAGCCTAACACACTTGAAATATTTCTTTTTCCCGTTGTGCCTTTCTATATGTGTGTTACTTATCTATTGAATCACCTAGTGTATAGAAAAAACAACAAATGTGTTTTTAGTTTTCTTTTTTAATTTTAAATGTTGAAATCCTTATATATTCACATTATTGGTGGTGAAGCATATGCGTTGGCTGAATGTCAAGATAACATTTTATTATAACAAATAATATAAAACAATGAATGTTAAATTAACCAAAAGAAAATTAAATGTCCTTATTATCATTATATCTTCATCATATTCAATTTGCACTGATTAGGTATTAAATAAACTTTTTTCAGAAATTAATATCGATGCTGTATTTTCTGTTATTTTGAACTTATTCAATTGTAGTAAAGTTTAAAAATATGGTTTAGCACGGTCGCATTGCACAAAGGTTAAGAACGATAAGGGACCTTTAATTTATGAAAATTGAGACTTTCAGCCGAGCTTTGGAGCTACTATAGCGGTTATACTATCATGAAAGATGAAATGTGTAATTATATTTTACATTTGTTACATACATTTGGGTCATAAATGTTGGTGCAACTGATTGGAAATCTCACAAGTTGATGAAATTTTATTTTCTCTCTTCCCCTCATGAGTTTTTGTATAGGGTGGGTGGGCAGTCACCATACCCCATAACCAGTATGTAACCCCATATTTTAACAAATACTTACACTTCAAGTGTGTAATGGGACTGTGTTTGCCATCATGCTGTATACACAATTCTATATCTGTCTATGTATTTCTTCACATTTTAGGAGGATGTCCTGTGTGGTGGTTCGAATTGCGTCCTTAAGCAATTCTTTGTTTGAGCGCAACTATGCGGAGATACCAGGTGCGTTCGAGTTCCAATTTTTCTCTCACAAACTGTTTGCACCAAAAATTTGAAACTTTTGTCACTTCTCAACGTAATCTCCGTGCAGACGTATACATTGTTCATAACGTCGATGCCATGCTTTCATGGTCACTGCGAAAGCCCATTTAGAAGTCTGTTTTGATCACTGGAAAATCGCAACTGCAATAGCGGCCCAATTGGAGAATGTATGGAGAGTATCTTTCGTAGTTGGAAAAAACCAAAAATCGCTAGAAGTCAGGCCAGGTGAGTAGGGACATGAGAAACCACTTCATGGTTATTTACACGAAAAACCTCCTGCATCATGTTCCACCCACCTGGAGGACCCTTTCCGCATTTCAGATCTTCATGCAGGATTGTGTGCACAGTGGAAATGCCGACTTTGAGGCGATATCTTTCACACTTAATCGGCGATCCTCCAAAACAACTTTCTCCATTCGCGCAATCTGACCGACTAGCGAGGGGCCGACGTTGTTTCGGTTCGTTGTCACGGCCTTCTTTGAACCGTCGCACCCACGAACGCACATTTTTCACATTCATATCACCATCACCACATGTCTCACTCAACTGGCGCTGAATTTCAATGGGTATCACAACATGCAAGGAGAGAAAACAAATGATTACTCGCTGTTCTTGTAATTATTTTAAGTGTCAAAAACACTCCTCAGTCTAACTCCAGCCAGTGGGGTTATGTGCATCGTACAGTGCTGCCATTTTTGTCACTCATTTACAAAGAGTACTAGCATATTTTAAGCTAAACTGCATGCTTCTAATTGCTTCCAAACCTAAGAGAAAAAAATCGGAGACCTTATAACTTGAACGCACCTCGTACATAAGCCTCGATGGTCCCCCACAGTGAACTGTCAAGCATGATGAGGCCAGGACTTCGTGGTGTGTTGGTGCTGAAGTGCAGCATTTGGAAAATGTTCATTAAGGAACTTGCGCAAAGGAAGAACGAAGTGAGCAATTGCCCTGTTATGTTGTAGCCATACATACATTCCAGCTGTGATATTAATCGTTTTGTAGCTGGTAAATAATTTTCGCCATTCGCAGGTACATACAAAAATGGTCGAAACAAATGACGTGTCTTTGCAGCTCATATTACACGAGATGGATTCCTCCCTAGTTCCATTGTGTAATGGGGTTTCTCTTTCTGCTGCATGAACTGCAATAAATAGCATCTTTGCACGAGACACTGTAAAGCACGACTTGGTCAGTTTCCATCCAATAATTCCTTGAGCAACGTCTAGTGAAAATGTCCGAATTGTAGCTTTCCTGGCTATATGAAGTGCAGAGTGCGTTTACGTGTTGTTCAATCGGAGCAGCATCTACGGCACATCTTTCTAGTCGTGTTTTCTTTCTTCACTCTGCTGCTTGTCTTTAACACTACTTAAAACTAAAGCACGTTTCTCTCAAACCAGTATAATCGCTTTTCGATATTAAATCTTCCCTGGAATGCTCCCATTATCTTCCCATTATTTGTCTTATGTATTGGGCTGGTGCTTCCACACAGTTACTACTAACCTCTCCTCAACAATATAATTCGCTTACTTGTTATATCTCTATATATATTGTATTAAAATGTATTTTGACCTGCCTGCCATGTCCGTGCCGTATTAAGAAAGAAATGATTATATTTTTTTGTTTTGAACAATTCATTTTATTTGATTTATTTTATATCTTTTTTTAGTCGAACATGACTCAGTATAGGATATAGAAAACGGTTTGCATAACTTGGAGCATTTAAGATTTAATTCTTATCATTTTTCTGACCGTGATTATTTCTAATACATTATAAAGCGATTGTTATCGGCAAGCCGAAACTTTTCTGTGATTTCTCTCAACAAAGCAAAGTCAGCCTCTTTTTTGACCAAAATTCGAGAAACAACAGAATTTACAAATCCCTTGCATTAAACTGAATTGAAACAGATGCAAATGTTGATAAAGTGATAGTAAATGAGATACTAGGCAAATTAACCTTAATTAATCTGGTTTGGGAAGTAAGTAACATTATGAAATAAATCGTTGCGGAATGATTGCATTCATTGCACTGCCCATCAAAAAGTGTCTTAAGAAGAATGAGCAATATCTAATTGTTCAAATTAATTTATATATGTATTGCACTTTCTCTCTTATTTTGTGTGTATATATTCATATATAAGAATCTGTGACTTCCTAAGTGTTTTATCCTTTTTCTGCTTATATAGTTATGGTTATTTTAGTTGCGTTGTTCATTGTGTTATTTTATTTCCATTTACACACACACACACACACACACACACACACACATATATATATATATATATATATATTGTCCGCTATCGCAATGTGTAACTGTCAATTGGCTTACCGCAACCGACTTTGGGTGAAATTGGGCAAAACGTATGAAGTAAGTTGGAAACTGTAGTAAAAATAAATTCATTGATAGATTTTCCTTGTTAGAGCTATGTTTGAACAAAATTAATTTATTGCAAGTTTTATTTATGTTTAACGGTCACTCTTCAAGCTTTCTCGTGTTACAAGGTTTCAGTTTAAATATGCCTGCTCCTCTGCTGACAAAAGAAAAATCGGAGCAGTTTAACAGTTTAGAAAAAAATTGTAAATGTATTGCACAGGTAATCATTAGATTGATACATAAATGAGCACGAAATAAATAGATAAAGAAGCTTAAATCATTTTATTGGGGGGAAAGTTTTTTATATGTTTCAATTAATATTTTTCTCGTGCTTTCAATGTATTTTAATGTCTAATTTTATCAAGTTTAAATGAAATTAATTTACCTGTAAGCATATTTTAGGCCTCTCTGAATTTTAGGACCTAAACACCCCTAATTGGTGTTTAAATCCTGACTGAATGTTTTTGAAATATATTTTAATACCGAAATTGCATTTTAGTGTGAAGTGTCCAAGATATAGTTATCATGCTTCCGTTAGGTTTAGCGAATGTATACTTGGAAAAAAACCGGGAAATATATTTGAAGTAATTAAAGAAAATGTAGCAATTTAAAGATAAAATAATAATAGTAATATATTTACATTTTAAACGTTTATTTTTGTATGGCAAAGCCATCCTACTCTCATGTTAATTCTTGACATTCGCCCATATTTTTGTTTCAAACGCTCTATTTAATTATTGTATTTATTTTTCTAGTATACTTTCTTTCTTGCTTATTTTGCAAAAAGCTTCCAAATATGTAATTTCTGTTTGTACATCTGCTTCGCAGCATTCCTCAGCATTGAGTTATGTTAAATGGGAGATTCAGAGACGTACAAAAAAGTACATATTTCTTTGGCACCCTTCCAGATACCGGCTTAGTTGTCTTAGAGGTGGTTCGGATGACTTCCTCTTTAAGTCGTAATTATTCTACATGTCAGAAATGTCAGCTGTCTCTTAAGTGCGTTTCGTTAACCTGCCACATGCTATCGCCTTTTTTCTTTTTAGCTTGTTTTTGAAAAGAACCGGAAAACATGGAAAGGGTGATTCTGATCGGATCTAAGGAACATTGAACTGTGAACCAGTTCATAATAAAAGTGGAGGTTTGCTTTAGACTTTAAACTACAGAATGAAATGAACATATATAATACAATAAAAACGAAAATTGGCGTCACAAAATTAATCACAACAAGTTGCAACTAAATTTTTCAGACAAATTTTCATAATTTATAATGTACACAGTAATTATTTGACTAATTGATTCCTCCTTTTTTCTTTTTCTACTTCAGGACTGTACTGAGCGAAGAAACACCAAATGTTTTCTTTATGTACTAAGTAGTAGATACATACAGGATGTTTAAAAGGTCGTTTACAACATTTGAGCGGCGATAAAGCCACGATGAATATTTTCATGTATAAAAATCTTGTAGTTCTCACAGAGTTCTCTGCTAGGGACGCTGATATGATGGATCGTTTACTCGAAACCGAGCTCTACTCACTAAGTGTTATGTAATTTTCACGAAATTTATTCTCACCTATAAGCACTGTTAAAACATAGAAAGCTAGAATAATTCATAATGGAACAGAATTAATTTTTCATTTTGCATTTTTTATTGAAAGGTACATAATTTGTTGATTGTCACGTGCATAAACATAAACTGTAGAGAGTTAATAGGTATTTTGACTGTTGCATAAGTAGTAGGCGCAAGTTATAAGTGCTCTCAGATGAAACTCTTCTAATTGTACATGTCTAATAGCACATTTTTAAACATTTTTCTGTAGCATAAGGGTTACGCCGTGTGTTTCTTTGATATCATTGCTAGTCACCCCCAAAGTGGCCCAACTACTTTCCTTTAGATGATTGCATTAACACCTTTTTCTATTGGGATATTTTAGAAAATTAGATATTTGCTAAATTTACAGCACGCCGTGTCCACCGAACCAGGCTTAAATGCCTATAGATTTAGTGTCCGTTGCACTCGATAAAGCTGGATACAAAGTAGGGCTGAGTTCCCTCAATGTAGCGCGCGCGCGCGCGCGCACACACACACACACACACACACACACACACACACACAGACTGGTACCCCCAAAGCTTATCTATCATACTACAGCCGATTAGCCCAGCGGTTAACTAAGAGGATTTAGTAAACCAGACTCTATGACGAAGAGTTCATAGATATATTTAGGCTTCAAGAATCAAACTTTTTTACAACGAAGGTGTGCATATTTTGTTTGCACATACCTGAGACGTGACGTCTATGACAGACTAGGGCCATCATGGGCTGAAAGTGCGAATAGAACTATACCTCCACTCCCCTCACCAATGACCTTACTGTCTGAGCTGTAAACAAAATAAGGCAATTTGTGCCAAAACTTAGATGTAGTACAAGAATAATAGTATCTTAAAGAAAAGCCAATTGTATTTAATGTGTCAAAGAGATTTGTTGTCTAAATGTGACCGCCTATGATGTCAAAGTTGTGTTGATGGCAGTAGCAATATAGGCATGGCGCGTTTCAGCAGCAGGTGATAATGCTGGAAGTGGACATTTAAGAATCTGAAGGGATATCTTTGCGTTAGTAATGCAGCTGATTTATTGCAGTCGAAAGTTTCTACTACTTTCTTAATTTTCTTCGTTTTCCGCATAATAGAATTGCCAATACTCAGATATACTAAAGGACAAGCCTTTATTACTTTTTTCCTAGAATTAATAATGCAGTTAACCAGCTGCTTATTTTTGTTACGTTGATATGATACACGAGAAAAATGATATGGTCAGAGCTCACTCAGGAAAACAGCTTTGTCACGTCTCTTCAATCTCTTTCAGTACATGTTTAGTAGATGTCGAAATGAGAGTAAATAATACATTCATTTGTTCTTTATTTATTAATTAAGGCGCTCTCAGGTATATTAAATAATATAAGAAACAGGAAATATTCATTGTTTTTGCTCAATCTTTAAAGCACGAAAGTAACATTAATAATTCAGAGTTTCCAGGGGACTCGTGGTAGTGTGTTACTATTTAAACGAAAACTATAACACTAGACACTGGGAACTTGGTAGAATGGGGCAGGGTTACTATGGTTTGTCCGCATTTTATACTGGTTCTGGTGGGCGCATGTTTCTTCCATCAATTGAATGTGGATAGCTTCTTTGAGAAACATTTTCTTGGAGGAAGCTATGTCATTAGCTCCAGAAAGAATTATTTCGAGCTTTCTCTGTTAAATAATGTTAAGCCAAGGCAACACGGACTCAACATAAGAATTAGATCACCATTTCTTCCGCTTTGATCATTCAGATAGTATTATCAGCAAGAGCTGAAATTCTCATCTGTTATCTTCTCCTCGATGTACACTTCAGGCTATAGTAGAGTGTTCTTCTCAAGCTCTATATATTATGTAGGACAATATTTTTATTTCAAAGGGTCATGTTTCCCAGCATGTCCATGGAATAACTGGCTGTAATCCAAATGTAATACTCAGGAGTTTTTGACTTACTAAAGAATCCTTTTTTATAATTTGAATCATATAATTATTATATATCTGTTCATCGTGGCACATATGCCAATACTAAAGCTTCACAAGGACAAAGTTGACTTCTTTATTGAAACATGTTTACATGAGTTGCAAAATTCTTAAGCTTAAGGAAACTAATGTAATCTTAAAAATTAAATGAACATTATAGAAATGGTATTCTTTAATTACAATGCACTTGTATCTATATTAATACTAATTTAAATTGATTAAGACGTTAGATTATATGCAGGACTTCCGTAGTTTTTAATCAGCTCACGTTATCTTAGTATGGAATAAAACTAAAATTATATTAGATTTTCTTTCTTGGGTTTTAAAAGGTAAAATTAAAACATTAGTTTTCTATTAGCAATAAAATTAAAGTCTTCTACAGTTGAGATACATTTTAGAAGACCTCCATTTTGACATTATCTATCTACTACACATGATGTTTGAATCTACCAACAAAGTGCAATATACCTTTCCATTACAAATATGATAAAATATCTGGGTCCAGTTTTGACATTTATTTTACTTTTATATTTCCCTATAGGGCAGAATTAAATAAAGAACTAAATCATAACAGACAAAATTAAGTATTATAATTTAAGTCCAAGTTAGTTTTCTACTTCCAATATGGGGCCCAAGATCTCTAAGGAACGGATTCCTCAACGGCAGGACTGCGGTTCGGTTTCAGTCAGGATGTACAGGTTTTCCTCAGTCCTCGTTGTGGGCAGATGCATGCTTCTTACCTCTCCCCCCAAAAACTCTTTCCCAACTTACCATTTCGTAACATGTATCATCAGTATCCAGGTATAATGCGTCGATAGTGGAGAGGGGGGAGTTAAACAGCATTTTAAAACAGCTTCTACTTGGAAAATGTTTAAAAATGACGTCGAGGTGGGAGGCAGGCGAAGATGGGTTTAAGAACGACCGATACGTTTTTCTACATGGGTAGAAAGTGTTACTATTATTTCAACGAAAATGTGTTGCAACAATCCTACAATGCACTATGCATAGACCTCTTTGATCAATATGATCAATTCTCAAATCTCCCAAATAAATACATATACAAGTTAACATATTTCTTAAAAGTTTGAAGTTGGCTGATTCTGTATACACTATATAATCCCTCCGATTTAGAAACTAACACGAATGGAATTATCATATATGCAAGAATAAATGTTTCTCTATAGTAGTATGTATGGCATTGACACATGCATTGACTAGGCACATACGACTGTTGTTAATATACTATAGGGCATCGAACCACAACAGGGCTTATTATGACAGTTATCAAGATGTTCTAGTTAAAGTTCAGCAACCGTTAACCCAGTCAAGTGGGAGTAGAAAGTCAAAGGTGCAACCTCTGACAACTAGTGTTGTAGTATAATTCTGAATTTACAGCTGCATTTCAGGAAATTTAAAAGGAGAAGCATGAAGACTGCTGGCTGCAGTTAAGTTTCAGATAAAACCTTGAACTATTTTTAGGATTGTACAAAGATGCGTACAATTAAGAGTTATAGTCCAAAGGAAGAAAGAAAACTGTGGCCACAAATGCAAAAAACTAAGACATTCTTTACTAACAATTAGATGTTGGCATAAGTTATTGGAATGTCGTCTAAATTTATTTCATATTGAGAAGTACTAGTATATATTTAATTAAGTTCTTAATACTATACTACAGTTTGGAATATGTTGCATTTCTATATCAAATTTTGAAACTGTATAAAGGACAGATCTCTACCCATATTTTGGAACTGAGGGAGTTTATATTGTTTTCAAGAAATCATACAATTTGGTTTCTATACAGATATGTTAACAATTACCAATTTTCATATACACCTTTTTTTTTTCTTTTACAAAAGGGCACCTTCAACCCAATATTATATTAATGGGATTCACATGAATCCAGTACACATGACAGGGTCACACTTTAAATTTCTTCTGATTATGAAACAAGGAAAATAGTTGGTAAAAAAATGAATATTGGTTATCAATGGATGATTGAGGAGGTTTAATATTTCTGGTGGTTACAGGGAAAATAAGATGAGCGTTGTTATTTCTTCGCTTACTGGACTTCTATAATCAATTACAGCCCTTTATCAATTTGATATTTCCGCCACGTTTGCTAAAGTCACTGAAACCATTAAAAACGCTTTGTTTCTAATACTTGAGATGGCCAGTGTGGTAATTAAGCTACTTTCGACAAGTAATCATGGAATTAATAATGACGAGACTGAATTGGTGGTGGGGAGATATTACCAAACATTGTCAAGTCCTCTCATTCCGGTTATGGCATAATTACGGAAAATTAGGCATAGAATTTCTTTCGAATCGAATGGACCACACTGACACAACAACATAGCAGTGTGCACTACGCTTAGACACTGCCTACTTAATAAAGCGGGACCGCACAATGGTAGTTAACAAAATATTAATCTCTTTTTATACCAAAGGCAGTACACGAACCCACGACCTTGCAGTTACCGACCATTCATCTTTGCCTGCGTGACCACCTTAAAAGAAGGCATTATCTAATCGTCGTTGAACATTCAAATAAGTGGAAACTTTTGTGGTTGCAGAACCCTTCATTGGGCCGACGGGAAAGTGCCATCCGCAGAGATTATCGGCTGAGAAGAAGGTTGCACCCCCACAGCAACATCGACAATCTCATCAGCAGCCACCACTGCCCAATCTGGTAACATCGCCAGCAGAGGATAGTCCACACCAACAGAAGCAACGCCAACAACAGCTGCAGCATCAGCAACATCAGCAACACTTACAACATCAACAACAACTTCAGCAGCAGCAACAGCAGCAGCAACAACAACAGCAGCAGCAGCAGATGACAGCATTACGGCCAGTTGGTTGTGCAGAACTGGAAGATCTGATACATCTTGCTGGACCACTTACAGAAGATGCAGTTCTGAAATGTTTGCAAGCGAGGTTCTGCACCTCGCAGTTCTATGTAAGCATTAACACAGTTTTCATTACATTTGAAATGCTCTACAGTAATGTACTGATAATCGCAGTTTGGTATTATCCAGTTACGGTGCTATGTTTGTGTCATAGACGATATGACTATTTTACGAAATAGCTGGTATGACGTAATGGAGTTTCTAGTAATTAAATTATTAAATTATTTGCATAATCATTATCTTAACTTGCCGATCCTACTGGTCTAGTGGTAACCATACTTGCCTCTTAGACCCAAGATCTCGGTTTCAATCCTGGGCAGAGTAATCGGTTTTTTTTGGGGGGGGGGAGCGTAAAAATCCTAAGTGTGACTTCCTACGGAAGGGAACAAAGTCATGTCTCCTGCCGTAGATTTACGGCACGTAAAAGAATCTCAGGTCTAATAGAAGCGGCATATGAGCAAATTTATCGGCCGTTTCACGCCTTGAATTGAATGGGACGCTGATGACCCTAGATGTTAAACAGCGCTCATAAATAAAACAAAGCAACAAAGCTTAACACCAACGCTCGTTTGCTCTCTGAGGCTAACCTCATTACTTATTTTGTTGCAAAGAAATTAATATAATGTGAGGGTTACCTACAACTACAATAGTTAATTTGCCAGAACTAGTAACATAATAGTATGGGCAATAGTCAAGATAAAAATAGTAAAGGAATACAAGTAAATATTAAAAATTGATAATATTATTTCAATAAAAAGATCATTAAACTAACAAAATTAATTGTTAATAAGCCAACTTTTTATAACTGCTTTAAACCCAGTTAAACAACAGAGTAGACCGCACGAGGTAATCATTTAAACATATTTAGGCTTTATTAAAAAACAATTTTTAGTTTTTTTTTAATCTCACATGGGGCATTAAAATGAAATGATTTTTTTCTAGTAGCATAAGCGCGGTTATCATATTGACGTAATTGATACAGATTAGTTTTAACTATTACTAAACAATTAAAAGTATACTTATTAATGAAATCAATAAATAAGAGGACAATGGGCATCATATGGAGAACGGTTATAATAAAAAAAAAAGCCTTCCTCTGCAATAGTAAAATTTTAATAACTAGATCCATTATTCCAAATATGTAAATCATAAGATAAAATACTGTGGTAAAAAAAGTATAATAAGAATTCACATCATAATTCATAAATACAAGCTATTTAAAAGGGTCAAGTTCATATGAGCGAAAGATCCTCGAAGTACAAAATTGAGTAACTGATAGCATCACAATGTCTGAACACAGTGGTGGATTCAATATATCTGCAGCTTGCTTGCAATAGAAAATATTGATATCCCCAAACTTTAAAAGATTCTGGTTAGTTAACAATTTTTGTGACATAGAAGACAAATTGTATTATTTTAACAAGTACAGAGCTGGAAGCTGCATGGTTATTAATAATTAGGGATCACCAGTCTCTATAAACTCAGATGAGAGGGGTTCGCTGCTTCGACCTAAGATCACGGTCCTTTAATTTTTTTTTATCTGAATCCTATTCAAAAGTAATAAATAAAGTTTATGTGATACCCATAGCAATGTACGAATCGTACATTAGCCTGCATGAAAATTGCGGTAACTGAACTGAAATTCGACATACAGGGATTGCTTGTCATAACAAAATCGATCGTCTCTGCATGTGTTCTATTGCAATATTCTATTACATAAAATCCCTGTGGATCTAAATATCTTAATTTCATCCTTGTGCACTTGAAGATTCAAGTTTTGAACATTAATTTTCAAACCATGTCCCCCAAAGGCTGAAGTGGTTTCTTGTCGGGCTTCACGTTGTGATGCCAATATTGAAGCGATTTGGTAGATTAAGTCGCTTCGATGTTGTCCCCCACGCTTCAGTGAGAACAATTTCTCAGGGTGAATTTCGTTATTTTGTTACTTCGTACTACAAGGCTGTGAGAACAGTTCAATTGTGAAAATAAGCACATGATGGGACATTATATATATATATATATATATATATATATATATATATATAATATTTCGGAAATACAAACTTTGGTGACGGTTTCTCATACCAAAATAAGAAAAAATGTCCACATAAACTTATGTCCGGAAATCTTTAGTTTTTGAGCTATTAATGAAAGTTTACCATATATATGACACACACAGATACATACATATATACATAAATACATACATACATTTTTTGAATGGTTTTAACGCCCGTTTTTATTACTGAGGCACCACACGCGATAATACATACATACATACATACATACATACATACATACATACATACATACATACATACATACATACATACATACATACATACATACATACATACATACATACACGTATAAACATATGTCCAGAGATTATTAGTTTTACGAGTTGTTAATGAAACATTACCAAAACAAGAAAGTAAAATTCTATATAAACATATATCCGGAAATCCTTAGGTTTTGAGTTATAAATGATAGTTTACTTCAACGCGTTTCAAGATACAATCTAACAACTTAAGTTCGTAACCGAAAATAAATTTAATGTTTTTAAGTAATCTAATGATGTATCGATACATGTCTGTTTATTCACTTGGCGCATCAACGTTGTATACTTATATGACAAAATATTATTCGTAAAATACAGCAATAGCACTGTTGAAGGTTAGCCATTTATGTGATTTGTAATATTCCTATTACGGATGTGATAGAAGTAGTCGTTTTAACTCTGACGCAAACTTTCATTAATAACTCAAAAACTAAAGATTTCCGGACACATGTATACATGGATTTTGATTTATTTATTTTGTTATTTTTTTTTTGGCAAACTTTCATTAATAGCTGATAAGGCTAATAATTTATGGACATATATTTATATGGATATTTTTTGCTTGTTTTGGTAAACTTTCAATAATAACTCAAAAACTACGTTTGTAAAAGTATTTCCGAAACATCCTTATATTGGTACTTCATTATGTTCAAAATATTTCGCGTCCTCTGGTCTGTTGCGTACCTTAGAACTTATCTACGTCGAATATAAATTTAGCTGCCGTGCCTTCCACGATATGAATTGACTCTAAAAACCAAGTCTGAAATAGAATTTCATACGAATGCCTCAGCATCGATCTCGCTGCGTCTGGAACTTAAGACGTGCGTACAGTGTGTAGATTTTTGGAACTGCTTCTCTCCACTTGTAGAACTGACAAATGAGTACTTCGCAGTGTGTAGACTTTAACAATGAGTCGACACGTCCCTGCAGAATGTAGAACTTAAAATGTGTAGCCGCGTGTAGCACCTAGAACTTCTTCTCAGCTGAGTGTTCAACTTAAAACTGCCTAACTGATGAATCGGGACTGCGTCTGAAGTAGAACTTATCTGCATCTGAGTGCCCCAGCGGAGCAAACGCTTCCATATTTATTCGATTTAAATTAACTAGACATTGACTTATCGACGCCAAAGGGGCTCACAGGAGTACGCGAAAGTTTCGCTCTTAGCTTTAAAAGTTCAAACATACATTTACCATCGGTTGGTTTAAGTTAACCTGCCACATTCGCCATTATTTGAAAGTTTAATGTATTATGTTGACGTAGGCTAGCTTAAAGCTAACTATACGACCGCCTGTCGAGTTCAAAGTCATAACGAATTTAAAAGGCCTTGCGTTTATTAACCCTCCAACGGCAGTCCTTTTAAAAGTGACATCACACTCGACCCTCGAGATTATTATCCTTTTGTAAAGAGTTTTATGAACTTTTTGGCTTTCCGAGCTACCGTAAACAGAAAACATTAAAGAACTTTAATTTTGGATATACAATTCACATGTTAACGTTATACCATACTATATACATACATGGAGTATCAAAATTAATGACGCAAACTGAAATAGCTGAAGATATACGATAATAGAAGCAAAAAAGTCCGGTAAACATGGGTTCACAAACGAACCATGTGCGAGATAATTGCAAATTACAAGCCGCCATCGACTTCATTAAGAAACGTCGTCCTAGTTAGTACAAAGGAATTGGAAATATACACTTTTCGTTTAATTTCCATTCTAAGTGAGCTCAAAATTCACTCATAGCTTAACTTAACAAGGAAAACACTTCTACTTTAGTATGGTACATGTTATGTACTGTGCATTCTTATCCGTTAAAGGTGTTCAAAGTATCCTACATACACCTGGATGCAATACAACACTTGTTTGTTCAATGAGTTTCGAATTCTTTCAAACATTGCCGGATCATCTCGGAATTCTTGACAAGCATGTACAATTACTGCTCTAGTACTTCAACCGTATCAACGGGAATGCTGTACACTACACTTCTGGGGTGACTCGGGACAAAAAAATTCAAAAGATTGAGATCATGTGCTCCTGGAAGCCCTCCTCGACCTATCCATCTTGGATCATATCTCCACATTGGATGTCTTCTTACAGTAGCAGCAAAATGTGCCGGTGCTGCATTATGCATGTACTACAAACTCCGACGTTACTCAAGGGGAACAATCTCAAGCAATTCTGGAAGATTCCGCCGCAGAAACCGAATGTATCTTCCCTCCATTGAATTTTCTTGTAAGAATGTATGGTCCAATGAGACGATTACCTAGTACCCCTAATTACATATTCAATGAGAAACGTTGCTAATGTGGAGACTTATGAACAGTATGTGGAGTTTACTTCGCACCAAAAATGTTTTATGAAAATTAAAAATACCAGCGTTTATGAACCTCGCTTCGTCGATAAATAAAATGCTACCTGTAAAACGAGGTTTGATTTCAGCCTGTTGTTGCATCCACTGATGAATATTCACTCTAGGACCAAAGTTTGGAACACCTAGACACTGAACTCTTTGGAGCGATATGGGTATAGTGACTTGCGATATAAAATTCTCCACTCAGTACTGTGGGTTAGTACAGGCATGTGTGTGGCAATTCTTCTGGTTGAAGTTCCTGGAGAGGCTTGTGCTCAACTTCCGGCGTAATGCCTACAGGCCTTCCTTCCCCCCTGCCACATACAAAACTATCATGTTCTCTGAAGCGCTGATGGATCCTTGTAAATGTGCGACTTTCTATGTGTCTTCGATCAAGGTATTCTTGACGGTACAAACTGCAATGCCGTGCATTGCCGTTAGCCCTACCATAGATAAAGTGCATGTTTACATACTCTGCGTCGCTGAACGGTTCCATTTTGACTACATACAGTTCAACACACCTGATACTGTTCAGACAAGTGATCTGACTGCTACGACTGTGTACTGTGTCTGTCGTGTATGGTTTGTTAAAAAGTTCAGTTTTTTGAACAACGAGCACATGGCGAACCATTTTACGTGCGCAACGAGTGATGCAAATAATGTGTATAAAGAATGAAGTCAGTGGTGACTCATAACCACATAATCACAATAATAAATCTAGCACACGACTTGTGTGCGATCCATGTTTACTTGAACTATTTTGCTTCTATTATCATATTATACTTCCAATTGTTTCAATTTGCGATATTAATTTTGATACATCTTGTATAAGTATATAATATCTACATTACTAATTACAATACGATAAGTAGTTTGCAACATACATATTATATTTATATTTCAGTGGAGTTGGGCCGTAAGGATTGTTACAGGAGGATCAGCAGGTTAATTTTTGGAGAACTATAGGGGTCATACAGTATCTTGCTGAAAAAATTCAATTTTCTATGTTGGCCGTGAGGACAACCAATGGATTGATCTTATACAAGGACAGTATCATCAATGATACTATCAAGGGGATCTATCAATAACATTAGTTGCATTCAGACTTTAAATTAGCATTATACCTGTGTACCTTCGGCAATAAGGTCTTCCCTAGTATAATAATGTACAGGAAGGACAGCTTGCTTTGGCACTTTTGATGGTATTGATCCTAAAGCCGCTTCATCTGGGTTTACTTTTTAATAAATCCATCTGGTATCACAGCCATCGGATAGTTAACATACGTGTTTAACGAAAAGCTGTTCAACGTAGAAGTTAGACATTCATTAATTAAAATTTAATGAAATGCACTTTTTATTTTATTTTATTTTATTTTCAAAATAAAATTCCAGTATTTGTTGTGGAAATAAAAGGTAATTAGGTAGAACGCCACATTCATTAAGAGAGATAAATCGTGATTTCTTTAATCTGATTTTCGGTTTCGCTTAATTATAGATGAATTCTGAATGTCAAGCATTTTTGTGCTTTATTACTTTACCTTTCTCCTAATTTCCTACCTTATTTTTCTCCAAAAGTCCTACTTTATATATGGTAAAGTGTAAAGTTTCTAAATTTTACCTGGATAAAAAAGGTTAGGCTAAGAAGCTGGTGAACCTAGCTTAGTTTTATGATTAATGTAAATTACTCATTGGTAAAAACCGTATATATAATGTTTTCAGCTCCTTACAGCAGTTTTGCCATATGGTTACTATTATTTGATAATCGATTTGGAGAAAGAGAAGAATGTCCTATAGAGATATCGGTATTTTGCAAAATTAGTCGATAAAATAATCCATTATTCAAGAGCAAATTTAACTGCACAAATGCCACCTGGAGTTGTTAATATTTCTGTATTTTGGCAGCACTTTATCACATAAGAACAGTCTAACACAACCTTAAATAATAATAATAATAATAATAATAATAATGAAATTATTACCCGATTTGTTTATTATCAGAATGTATTATTATTTATTGTTTTCAGTGTTTTACACCTTATAGTGAAAAAGCATTAACTTCAGACTTTTATGGTTATTTGATCAGCACTATTCAAAGCATTAAACTTTGTGTCGTGCAGTTTCCTATGAAACCAGAAAAGCTTACGCTGGCTTTAATTCTCAGGAGTGGTAGTGCCAACATAATCGCTAACCACCCCAATCCGGTGACTTAAATTTTAGTGTCAATAGTAAATATTTCTGAGTGGTTATATTTGGTAATTTATTATTATTATTATTAGGGTTTCGGTGGCACTCATTTGCCTGACATATGATTAATTTATTAAAAATGTTCAAATGAATGTTATCGGTGTATATTCAATTATGTCATCTCATTGTTTATACAGAAGCATCTGAAGGAGAATACAGGTAGTAAATCTTATTTTGTAATATGCGCACTCAGAATTCGATCCCGCGAAATAACCAAACTATCACTACTGTATATACTTAAACTTTACCTTCGGTCACGATTGCACCCGTCATTTTAGCTGGGACTTTCGAGAATCATCTCTGAACACAACTGTCTACTAAGCTTCCGCTAAATGTAAATGTTCTCGAAACCAGGCCAATCTTTTGAGGTCGAAGGTAAGTGATTGATTGAATAGACTCTGCAGGGATGTCCTGCGCAGATGATTGCTAACTGTTCATAATGTAATGTGAGGTGTTACATACAGTTCATCGAAATATGCAGTCCTTAAGTGCCTTGCGAAAAATGAGTCTAGTCTCTGTTTCTCTTGCGCCTTAGAATAGACTCAGAACTGTTAATGCATTGCGGTCCCTAGGAGAAATACGGGCCCCACGCAAGTCGATGTGTGTCTTCTTTCAAATTAGAACAATTTTATACACTCCGTTCATACTCGTTTTCTGTGTAAGTTTAGTGCAGAAACACTTCTGATAATATGTTACATTCCACACCTCCCGCTTAGCATGCCTGTTCCTATCTCGAACCCAAAATATGACTTAACTGCCTATCCCTCATCACCGAACACGTTTCTACTCTTCAGCATGTCAATTCCAGAATATGGAACTCTCTCCTTCCTGAAGTTAGAGATTGTCAGACAATAAAGCATTTTTATGCTAGATTACAGTGTCATTTCAGCTCTAGGAATCACAATAGTTAGTCTTCGTCTTCTTCTTCTTCTTCTTCTCCGTTTCATTCTCCTCCTCCTCCTCGTTCTCTTCCTCCCCTCCTCCTCCGCACTTATATTCGAGAAAAACTATTGAATAATAAATGGAATGGTAACAACTTTATTAATTTTCTAACTGTATTAAAATATGTAATATTTACATTCATGCAAAACTATATATAGTGGAAAAGTAGGCTCCATGACCGTAACTCTTACCATGGTAAATAAATACATAAATTTTCCTTACTGTCATTTGTCTATTTGTCCATTTACCACATACTCTGAACCTGCTGTACAACACCCACTTGTATTGAAACTTGATTCATCAACTTCCTTGCATGTAATCACTCTATCTAAAATGTTAATTCAAACCAAAGGATATTACAATTTCCATTTTATCTCGTGCATTACCCAGGTACTTTCTATAAGTTAGTTTACCATTTTACGATTTTCTTATTCTAGTAGTTTTTCTCTTGCAACATGTGAAAGGAACATTTCCTTCAATGTTCTATAAAGTTTAAACATTTCTAATGCATTTAATTCTTAAATAAGTCGATGCTTTAGAGAGACTCTTCGCAGTTTTCATCATTGACTTCACTAGAGCTTTATGGAAAAACTGAAGAAAGAAAGAAAAAAAAATTGGAGACATAGTTAATGTTTTTTTAATGTGCTCAGTAGATTTTCTATGAACTCTTCATTCCCTATCATAATATAGCAATTGACTTACAATTGACTATCAAGAGATGTCATTTATTATGCATTTTGATGTAATGTATTTAAATATGCCCTTAATTTTATGTAGTACCCTCAGTTTGTTTAATAAATTGTATATTCATCTTTCTTGAAAGTAATAATGAGATGGAATATTTTACCATAGGCCTTCAATGCAATAAAATTATTTGATTTACTTAAATTAGCTATTTAATATACTTATAATATTTTCAGTTCATTTTCCAGCTGGTCCATTGCTGTTTTAATTAAACTTCTACAATTTGCTCATTCTTTTGCAATTTCCTGCCATTTTGCAAATATACTGGATTTCGTTCTTCTCCTTTCCTACATCTCGGAAATAACTTCTTTTACAAATTCAGTAATGAATTGCAAAAGTTTGGAGGTTAAAACTCCAAATGGGAATAGGGAAAGTGAGTTTTGAAGGGCTTATTGCACCCAAGGTTTCTATATACTTCTAGTGATCTGTCAATAAATTGTATGTAGTTTTCTGTTCTGATATGACCTAAGAACTGCTCACAATCACTTTTGAACAATGACCATGCCCTTAGTTCCACAAAATTAAATTTATGATCAAACAGTTTATATTTATTATCCAATAAAATGCATTATTTCTACTTAGCATTAATGCTAACTGAAAATGTTTTTGTGAGTATATGAAGATTTTTAATTGGGTTTATCCCTGACAAAATTCTACAAGAGACCTAATTTCATTTGAAGTGGTCGCAAATTATTTAAATTTATTGGCGGCCTACATATAACATTAATTAACCAGATAAACTCTTCTTCTGAGAGGCCAACCTTTAGTGTTCTAATGACTGGTTTTAACACGCCTATCCCATTCACACAAAAATAAGAATATTTGGTACGCTTACATGGTATTCTAATAGCTTCCAACAATTTCGAAACTCCCACAGAGAGACTTGATATTTGTCATTCTTTACTTTTTGTAATAGTACAGGATGGACGGAAAGTTCATTTACACAGAATGTACAGCTTACCTCCTATAGATCCAAAACACCCCTTTCTTCCATTTTCGCATCATGGTTTACGCTCCTACAAGTTCGACTGTTCATCCGCAACAACACATCATAAGTGAGAATTTCAAACGCTGCGTCTCAGCTCTTTATCATTGCATCTACATTTCCGCATCTCTTTTTTCACAATATCTCATAGTGCATTGTCAGGTGAGGTGAAATCCAGACTTACTGCAGACCAAGGCAAAGGAACTAGAATTGTTCTGACCCACACCTGGAAAAAGTTCGCCCATACGTATGCGGACGTTCAAAGCGAAATGAGCTGGTGCACCATCCTGTTAAAGCCAAGATGCTTTTGCCATCAATTCTGTAAGCAACTACTCGTCTTTTTCTTCGAATAGTTATGCTGATTATTAGTATCATCAAAGGAATAAGGAACAAGTAGGTATTTAGCTATCCTTTCAATTACACTATGGCAGGAAATGGATTGTTCTAATTTTCTTTTTACATTTTTTTTCTTTGGCTCAGATAGAGACATAACGGCTACTAGAGTTACGAAAAAACGTACACTCGTCTAAGAACATGAGCCATGCACACATCGATGCAGGTCAGCAGCTGTCAAATCATTAACCGCTGCAGGACGAAAACATTAATGTCTTTCCGTATAAGGACTAGTATTGCCGATTTGGAACACCTTAACTCTGCAGGACGTTGTCGTGTTGACTTTATTAGCAATTGTTGAATCGATACCTCCACAGCGGTACAATTTCTGCTCCAGTTCCGTGGTGCATTGAGAACACTTCCTGTAGCAAAAGCCTTCTTCTCCCAATCCAATAACGTTAGCGGCAACGGATATGTGAAATGCCTTTTCGATCACTCTGTACGTTCATGTTGCATATTTCTTTTATTTGCACTGATGGGTAGTTAATTAAGTATCAGCACACACAGTTTTCAAGCTTAACTTTGACACATTTTTGCATATTTTGCATTCATCTTGGTTGTGAATGTATTGAACTACCAATGTTGTAATGTTTTGAAATCAGTTACAAATAACATATAATGCAGATATAAACCTAGCGTAATGTATGCTTGGAAATCTGAAATCTTTATCATCTTAGGGAGGTCACTGACCTTTATTTACCTAAGAGTACAGAACTCCAGGCATAATTATAACACTGTTTAAATTAAAACTCTGTATCTGATTAAAAATGCAGTGCTTTATTCTATTGAATCAGATAAGGCATGCCAACTCGGGAATATTTCGTTATGCTTGAAAAATTTCAGCATGCATTGGCAGCATTCAGTAATTTTCAATAATACGTTTCTAATGAATGACCTTTCATTAAGTAGCTTTAGCGCGAGCTCTTTCTTACGTCATAATTCTCTTCTGATAGTTTCACAGCTGATCTTTTATTAACTAACTGTTCTGAACTTAAAACAAAATATTATCTGTAATTTCGATAGGAGTCTTTAAAAGCAGTACCAATAAATAAACAACGCATGGTTTAGGTTAAAAAAAAGCCACTGACTTTAATAGCACAACTTTCTTTACGGTATAAATCATAGCTCAGCTGTATTTTGTATTCTGACACACTGAACGATATTTTAGAATTCAGAAGGCATTTTATAATTGCTTCTGCTTGAAGATTGCTGCAATAACAACAGTTCTTAACAGTCTTAATTATTATTCAGTGCCGCGGATAAGATACTAAGTGTCTGCTCGTTATCAGGTCAAAGAACTGACCCCCCCCCCAAAAAAGTAAAAAACATAACCAACAATATTTCTTAAACTACTCGGGGAAAAAAACTTAACCGCACTGAAGAAGATAATATAAAATAATTTCAATTTCTGATGATGCAATTCGCAAATTTCAAGTCGTAATGCGATTCATCAAGAATTTAAAATAAAAACGGGTACTTTAATGAACAGATGCCAGTAATCAGTTCCAGATTTCCTAGCTCGACATGGGCATATGTATAGCTTTGTGAGTGCATTAGAATGTATTAGATTGTTATTCTAATATTTGTATTACCGATTCCTGTGTAGTCCGCCTGGCCGTGAGCACTGGCTTATTATCCGATTCAGTTACCTCCACTGCACTGGTCATCGGATAATTGGATGAAACAATTTGATTAAAGTGTTAATATGAAAGATTTATAGTGCTGTATGCGATTTACCTCTAAGGTAGAAGTCTAAGACCGCCTTCTGGGGTTCAGTGGACAAAGCAAAACTAAATATTTAATGTGTCTTTGTATGCATTATAATCGACTACCAGTAAAGAAGACTTAATGTTCCACTGACCGTCCATGATTATTTGTACGGAGAGAATCTATTGAGAATGTTGAATCATAATAAAACGCTTTATAAAGTTTACGGAATGACACGTAAACGACATACTTGCGGATGCTATTAGCAAATGATGTGCTCTTAAATTCATTGGCTAAGTTACACTTTTTAACTCCAGACTTATAATTACCTGCCTCTACCTTAAAATACAGCTGAAACCCTTTGAAAAGTAAAAAATTAGTCATTAGAGAACAATTTAAAGAAATTGATGACAATTCTGAAAAATATTCCTGTGATAAACTTTGTTCGCAAAAATTTTGCGCAAAGATTGTGTGAGTAGAGAGAGGGCTTGATATTAATTTTGAAAGTGTGGTCTCGGACACTTCATACGCAGACGACGTCTTGTTATACAAAACCAATATACATCTGTTGCTTGTGGGAAGTCTGACATGAAAATGTTAAATAGTATTGGGGAAAGTATAGATCCTTCGGGAATTCCGCCACCTATGGGTCTGAGAGTTCTGAATGTTGAACTGTTTCCCGCCACAGCGACTTTAAAAGTGCAGTGTTTTAAGAATAAGTATATTAACTGTGTGCTTGTATATTTTCTGAAGCTCAAGGAATATGAATTTTTGTAAGAATCCGGCGTGCCAAGTCGTTGTGAAGGCCTTTTCTACACCCAAAGATATCGCTGGTTAAATGCCTTGTCTTGGAATCTCAAGGCTGCAGCCTCCACCACCCGCATAGTTCTTGGACAGTAGAATGTCCGGGCAGGGATGGCTTGGATGTTTCCTAGCAAGGGAAGCAAACGGGCAAGTAGCATTGTCTCAGAAACGTTTGAGAGTGTAGAAAGAAGGCTGATGGATCGATAACTGGATGGATGAACTGGATCTTTGTGCTGTTTCAATACGTATATCACACGTGCCTCTCTCCACTCGCGTGGAAAGAAGCCCAAGCTGATGCACATATTGAAAATGTTTGTGACAAAGAGCACAGCCTTAAATAGGAAGTTGCGGAGCATGAGGGGAGTTAACCCGTCAGGGGCAGCCTTTCTGGGATGGAGACGCTGTAGTGCGCCATGGACTTCGTGAGGGTGAAAGATTGGGATCTTATAGGCATTTTCGTCCGCCGGCCGTCGAAGAAATCGACAAACTTTATTTGAAAAGATTTCGTTCTGGGTGTCCTCTCTAGGCCTAAATATACGTTCCAAGTAGATAGCGAAAGCATTGACTTTGGTATTCGGATCATAAATCAGGACACTGGAGTCATTTTTCATTAGTGTTTAACACCCGTTTTTACTACTAAGGCACCACAGACGGTGGATACTGATGATGCACGAGATGAAATGATATATTGGGAAAGGATTTTCTTTAAGGAAGGAAACGTTCCAGGCCTAAGTTTAGGGCACCTCTCCGGAATTTGCAATTTATGAGGACTGAGGAAAACCTCAGTCAGGGAGGACGGTCCTAACGGGATTCGAACCCTACATCTCCCGCTCATGAATCCGCGGCCACCTGTGGCGGTCTCTGGAGCCATGAATAGGGTAAAAAGTTTTGTCTCATTGACCCCAAAGGTTCTTAGCGATTCTCCACATGTCACAATCAACAAGATTATGTCTAGTCAGGGGACTTATCGACGTAAGGTCCTTAACAATTTTCATTGATGTGGCGTGTGGTGTCGCTGGTAGAGCCTGCGGTCTGCCCAGAATCGTCGGATAAGTAGTGCAATGTCTAAGGTAATTACATATGGATTGAGGGGAAGAGGTGCATGGATTGTAAAACTATGCGTTACTCTGGAGACTGTGAGGGAGAATGATGGGACTACAATCCCTAGGGATTGGATGTTTGTGATTCTGGGGGATTTGGAGGAATTATAATATTGAGACATTCCTTAACGAATTTTCAGTCGACCTCGCGGTTTTGTCCTGTGATATCGTGGCTAGCAATCCTTATGTTGATTTCTACCAACACGGGATTGTAGTCGAAATGTAGTGCGTTTAGTGGTGGGAGAGTGAGATGGCGCGGGAAATGATTGATGATCGCAAAGTCGATGACTGATGGCTATCCACTACTAAGCGGATTGTGAGTAGGTTGCCAGGAATCCTGTACTCTGATCTGAGGGTATTGATCAAGTAAGCAAATGATTTCATTACCTCTGGTATCTGCATGGCGAGCGTAATGCCAACGTGAGCTTTTGGCATTGAAATATCCTGCTAGAACAACACTAGTAGGGCAAGAATAGATTGATAATCGGTCCCCACAAAAGCTCTGGATGGAGAGTGGTTTGCCGAGACTATCAGAACCTCCTTGCCTCCGAGCTCGACCAAAGCGGCCGTGGTCTTTTAGAGTTTGAAGTTGCGGGATCTGGATTATCGGTGGACTACATTTCTTCGGATGAAGATCGCTGTATCACCTCCTGAGCCATTGCGATCTGTGCGAAGGCAGTTGTAGCCCGGAAGACGGAAGCTGGTATATTCATGGAAATGCGTTTCGCTAACTAGAATGGCGCCTAGGGCAGCAAAATTCTGAAGTTCATCTGTCTTCTCGGTTAGTTCATTTGTGATCCAAAATGCAAACCGGAATGAGGTATGGGGCCTAATTCTGACCGCCATTCAGGATCTCCTGGTTATGGTCGAGAAGAAGGGCGATTATCTCAAAGACAATCATCATTTTCCTTGAAGTTCCATAAATTTATCTTTTTAAATATATATGTTTCGTTAGCCGTATCCCTTACTGATTGACACATGCGGAGTTTGATTCACGTACACCCAATAATCATTACAAGTAACTCTCCTTTATACCCTGGCAGTTTATTATTCGGTGATTCATTATCACAACGAAGCTTTTACTACAGATCCAATACTTTTTAGAGGATTGTCATGATTCTGGATAACGTTTTCTAAACAAAATATAGTTGTTTCCTGACTTTGATTAATATATATTATTCCAATTTTATGAAAATTGTAGGAAGAACTAAAATAGGCATAATATATAATATTTACATATTTATCACTTGAAAATCTAGTTAAGCGCATCACAACGATAAAATATGGAATGTAATGAAAATAAAATACCTAATTGTTTAATAAAAATGTCATCACTAACAGTATTTGAAATAAATGAAATTCATATAACTAAAAAATGAAAGTAACAATCATAAAGGTTCCGCAGTGCGTATAATATTCAGTTTAAAATTAATAGGTTTTCAGTAAGGCCAAAATCGTATATATTTTATATATTTAAATTAAATTAATAAAATTCATAGAAAATGCATGTGCCCCCCCCAAAATAGTATATTTTCCCTAACACGCTGTATAATAGGCACCCACTGCTGGTGGTACATAAGTCCAAGTCAATGCTGAAACGTGCATACCAAATTATTTTTAGGTATTTCATCACATGTTAAATACTTGATTGTCCTAAAGGTAAAGGAAGGCATTCTTTAAACGTAGCCTATCGATGAGAAAATTATCCCACTCTCGTAGTGCGAATGTTTCCAAATTCTTTTGACTTGGAAAGCGTCACGTAACAGTGCAGAGGAAAAGAAGTACAATACCGATGGAGTATGATAAAATTTATATCCAAAGAAAGATCTGTTCAGTTTTGTAAGATCTCCGCGGGTGGCCGAGACCGCTAAGGCGCGGACTCGTATGCTGGATGTCTGGGGTTCGAATATCGCCAGGGCCCTTCTTTCTGAGACTTTTTCCAGGTTTTCCTCAGTCCTCATAAATGGCTATGCCAGTGAGGTGCCCTAAACTTAGGCCTGGAACGTTTCCTTCCATAAAAGGTCCTTTCCCAATATATCATTTCATCTCATTTATCATCAGTGGCCACTACCTGTGGTGCCTCAGTAGTAAAAATGGGCGTTAAACACCATTTAAAAAAGTTTTGTAAGAACATGGGCATTTGGAACTAACATCTTTTGAAGTAATATTACCAGTAAACTTATTAAAACTACTTTAAACATGGAGATATCTATTGTGAATGCTTCTTCCCTTGTATATGTGCATATATAACGGAGGTTGTACTTCACAAAGTTTCTAACGTATGATAGCATACAATGGCTTAATTGTTTTGGGGCGCTTTCATTTCTTCCTCTAAAAGACAACACTAGGGTTAAACTGCAAGAGCATGTATTTTATATTGATTTCAGACAAATATCCACAAATCATCTGCTAAATGGCTTCAGGAAAGGAAATTCCGATAAAATAATGTGCTTTCATTTGGTTATTATGGGATCTGAGTTTTCATTCAATAACATTTTTTTATCCTAGGTTATAAATCTATATTAATATTCCTTATCTAACTAACTATACTTTTTAGTTGGTTGGAAATGATTTTGGGTGTATATAAATGCCAATTTTTGTCATTTTTATAAGTGCATCATATTATCAGTACGTTATTGCTTATGTTTATAAGGGTTTCAATGTGCCATCGCAGTGTGTAAAGCCAAAATTGACGGGAACGCAAATTATGATTCGATTAAACGACACCCAATTCCACAAAAAAGGGTATGTGGAACTGTGTGGGTTAATAGGCAAATCCGATGGTCCGTTTACTCTCGACGATGTGAGACTCTGAGATGATATTAACAGAATATTCTATCATTTGTTTTGGCGACTTCAGCGGGAAAAATGTAGTTTACAAAATAAAAATAACATGACCAGGACATTGATTTAATATTTACAATGTTAATTTTAATGCAATTGTGAGCCTACACGGAGCCTTCGTATGTAATTGGTATGCCGACATGGTAATTTACCCTCACATCATAAAAAAGAAGTACACCGGTATAAAATAATCTGTGTACGTGTCGCCAGCGGTGCCCACCGTCATTTGGTAGGTACGTATAATGCGACGCGTGTAATCCGATTTCAATGGTTTTAATAATCATTTGATTAAGGGAAATTACCCTACAACCATTTCTGTGTATGACGTGAAAATTTTCTGCCCTTTATGAAACAATTTGTGAATATGAGGCTTTGAGTAACTCCTCACCAATGTGGAGAAAATGTTTATAGTAGTGGTAAGATTCATGTGGATGCTATCCATGTTTGCTACATTTTACCGTACAGTACTCCAAGTTTGCGAAAGAATTACATATTTACAGATATCGAGTGTACGCAGAACACTCCTATACCGCTAAAGTGGACGTGTATGAACATGTACCAAACCTATGTGTGCTGTATCAAAGCTGCAGCTTGTACATTGACAAGTCTCACAAGGTGACTCATTACACACAGTGCGGTGTTTAAAGAATGGGTGTTTGACAAGGTTCCAGTGAAGCAGTTATTTGATCACATTACACCACCCGAGTGTGAATCCAGTGACATTGTCATCATTGCGCACAACTTATGACCCTATGACGGAAATTGTTGCTAAAGTACATGATAGGCCGTCTAAATTGGGTGCCGGAGCTCATTATGAACGGGATTAAAATTTACGGTATGATGTATGCCAGTGTGACATTTCTAGACTATCTGACCTGCATACCTCTGCCGCTATCAGCATTTCAATGTCTCTAATGCAAAGTTTATTTTCCTAACATATTTAACACCAAGTAAAAGGAAATTTATTTTGGCCCAGTACCGGATCAGAAATATTACTGTCCGAATAGCCTTAGTAGATGCCCGCAAGAGTTTCTGCAAAGAGGCATTGAAAATGGACGCCAATGTGTCTGGAGACATGACAAGTTCGGGAATTTCCCTAAAGGGGTCTTTAAAGACTAGATTGCGGGATCTAATTTGAAGAGGAAAGCGGACGTAATGATGGACTCTGTGATAGATTCTGGGAAAAAGAAAACGCTTATTAAAGTGTCCGAAAGGGGAAAAAGAGCAAGCAATTTAAGACTAAACACCTAAAACGAAGGGTGCAAGGCGTGTTTTCACAATGATTCAAAGATTATGACGAATCGCTAGTGCATATGAGCTCAGAAATAGACATCTTCAAAGGCTTACCCGTTCAAATGAACGTGGAGGAGTACCGTTACGTTTCTCTAAAACCCCAAAATACACTTATGAAAAATTCTCCTATCACATTTCATTACTCTGACATTGCAGACGATTACCTCGACGTGACTTATGCATTACTAGAAATGTTCGTGCAAAAGAATGATGGGGGAAATGACATGCAAGAATACCGAACAGGTTACCTTTGTCAACAATACTCTAAACTCATTGTTTCAATAGCTAGAAGTATCGATCAACAATGTCACGTTTCATTCCTTAGCCAGGGTCCTCTAAAGAAAATACATTGGAGCGCTGTTCAATTATTGATAAATGTCATGAACACCTTACTAGAGTCCTCTCTCTTAAAAAGGACACTGAAGGAATGATGGACGCGTATTCAGCAAATGAAAGAATTAAGTAGCGTAACGACTATACAAAAGGAAGTAAAGTTTGTACAGATGATGGGGAAGCTTTCTAATTCACTCTTTAATCAGGAGAATTGACTCTTGTACAACCTGAGCGTCTCCATTAAACTCTCTCCTTCTTCGCCCAATTTTCATCTCTTTTAGGACATAAAGAACTTTAAAGGCTACACGGAAATTCAGTCTGCTAGACTGATTTCGAAAGCTGTGGGACGTCACCAACCATCAAACTTGTACTTAAGTAATGTTAGTAAAGAATAATACCAAGTACCATCTCAAAGATGTACGATTTCATGCCTCATTATTCCAAAGGGAGTCAGTAGCATGACTTTCAACGACGTTTTCATAGGTCAAATTCCCAGAAGGGTGGTAATGACCATGGTCACCGACCAGGCACAAAATGGCAACATTAACAAAAATTCTTACAATTTACAACACTTTAAAATGAAATACTTTCAAATTTATATGAACGGACAGCCTTTTCCCTTATAATCCCTACAGTCCAATTTTGATGACAGGCATTTTCTCCAATGCTTTAAGACTCTTCAAGATGGCCTCGGGATTCACTTTAAGGAGGAGAGGCATTCCATTTCAACCTTAATATTCTCATGGCTATACCATTATGGTCTTTGATCTAATAGCCGATATGAGTGCCGAGTTTTGGGGGCAAAGTCACGGCACTGTGTCCATAGGTATTGGTTTTAAAGCTCAAACTCCAGAACGTATTAACTGTTGGTGCTGGCAGAGATACATCCCAATATAGAAATTGATGCTAATAGAACCCTTTTTCTATCATGAATACATTGCAAATACACCGTTTTCTGTCTAAGTGCCCCCCTACGCGCTCTCACCTTTTAGGTATGTATGCTTATGATCAATTGCCTTCGGTAAAGGTATATAATAGATAGCTTCCCATAGCGCTTGTCGTCAACACAGATCCTAGCACAAAACCAGGCAAACATTGTATCTCCATCTTTGTTGCAAAGAACGGGCTGGGAAAATATTTTAAAAGCTCGAAATTTGTCCTATTTCGACTCATATTCCAAATTTTCCCAATCAATGCTATGGTATACGATAGACTCACAACACTGTAAGGTTGCAAGGAAGGCCAACACTACTGTGGACATTACGTCATTGCTTACCGATTTCATCGCTTTCGCAACTTGAGCAAGTAGAAATACTTTTCAAAATTCAGCATATGTGATTTTAACCACAATGATTTTATTCAAAATACATACCAGGATGGTCTTTTCAAATGCTCACAAACTACATATCAGAGTTGCAAATCGTTAAAGACTAGTATCGACACTAATTATACAATTTTTTCACGTTGAATAACCTCACAAGGAACACAGCAATATATAATATGAAACGTACCTCAACAATTTTCCTGTATCATCTATAAGCTATAAGAAATCCATGTTTCAAAATTGAGTTGCTGGTTTTAACTGGAAAGTACACTAAATTAGTTTATAAATTCTTGGAACATATAGGGAACATAACATGATACTGTAGAGAAGGAAATGGGCAACCCTGAGTCTTTCGTCTGCATGAACACAAGTTTTATCTGCTGTTAATCCTGCATTGTTATTGGTTGAAGCTAAACTATTATTGGTGTGGTAAGACAGATAAATTCTTTTGTTAACAATTGATCTCGAAGGCTCTGAGGAAAACGTGGCGATTATAGGCTTCCATTCAACGTCACTCCATGTGGAGTTTGTCTGTTGTACAATCCTAGATTACCGTTGGCTCAAGCTAAAATATTCGTGCGGCAAGATACATAATTTCTATCACTTAATTATCAACGCCTCTGAAAAAAATGTGGCGATGCAATTGTTACCTACTCAAAGTAAGCCAATTGGGGGTACACGATGAACGCCGCAGTTATAAGAGGATAGCACAGGCTTTGTTTATGGGCTCTACCTGATTAAATTTTTTATTAATTTATTTATGGACCCTCTTTAAAAGCTCAGGTCATCAGCGTCCCATTCAACTCAGGGCGTGAAACGGCCGACAAATTTTGCTCAAAGGCCTGTCTTTCAGACTTGAGGTTCTTTTTCGTGCCGTAAATGTCCGGCACGGGACCCACGGCTTTACTTCCCTTCCGATGGAAGCCATACTTAGGATTTTTAAGCCCGAAAAAATTCATTGGTCTTTGGCCGGGTTCGATCTTGGGTTTAGGAGGAAAGTATGGTAACCACTACACCACCAGGACCGACGGGCTCTACCTGCCAAGGATATGCTTGATATTAGACTTAGTTCCGTTGCCTTGTGTTTCTTTAAAGATTTATAAATTATCCCCCAGTTTGGATTTATAACATTGTATGATAAATTGTTCGCTCGCTTTGTAGAAGCATGAAGACCAAAGAAAAACATTCGACCAAGATTTGAAGCTCTGAGCTTTGGAATTTAAAAAAAAAATCATTATTTACAAGAATAGATTTTAGCAAATCATCATCTTGGGTCCCTCGTTTCAAAAGATTCATAAAATTAAAAACCGGGGGATAACAAAATTCGTTTTAAGGGCATTCGTAAAGGAAAAAGAAAAAGAAAAAGTGACAGCTTTTTTGGAAACAGTTAGAGAGCGATTGTCAAATTAATCCCCTTCCTGTATTTGTAACACTGATCATAGTGGTTTCGAGCGCGAAACGAGAGCAAAAAGCAATTTATCTTTTGTTAGGGAGAAACATATTCAAACTCTTGCACAATCTATTAGTGCGCTGACCCATTCATACACTTTTATGCTCATTATTAGTATGGATGGATCTATTTTTCCTAAATTATGCTGAGAATACTGGCCGTTTCGGGCCTAAAGTTTCAAGGCAGATGTTTAAGGTGGAAAATTTAATTGTGAAAGCAAAGAAATCGGCAAATTGCGGAAAAAGAGTTGAGATTCTGGTTTAATGAGTCATTTTTTCCCTGCCCTGAAAATAACGGTGCTCTACTTTTAATCCGAGGACCAGTTATAATGACACTACATCTCTTAAAGATATTCCTTCCGGATAAAATATTGAAATTCTGCGGATTCCTCTCGGAACTACGGGGAAACTTAAACCTTTATATAAGTTTTTCTTCCGTCATTGGATATCTCTCCCTAGTCGTCTAACTGAAATCTGACTGCTAATGAGAACGTTCATTTCGAGATTTTTCAGCGGGACGGTTTTTTTTTTTTTTTTTTTTTTTTTTGAAAATGCAGTCTCTAATTCATTACCAAATTTCTCCCCCTCCAGTTTCGGAACATGGATAAATGTTCATAATTTGCAACCAAATATACAACAGGGCAGCCCCCGTGTTCATTGTATTTGTTAAATTCTGTCCACAAGCAGATGTGAGAATATGTGAAGAAGAATGTGAGAATGACACGATTATTAGTTTGCATGGTGCCGAAAAAACTTGTATTTTACTCACTGCATCAAAACCAATAACTTTTGTTTTGCTCTTGCCCCTGCAAGACACTTACAAGGACAGTCGGTCGTCTTCCCACATCCGGAAGATCGAGCTGCACTTAAGGGATGTCCATTTCCTACTCTTCCACTGCATTGATCCGACATTTTCCAATTCCGATTTTGGGTGCTTGCAGTTGAAAACAGTAGCTCATTTTTTGAACATGGACTTCTTATAGCACGTAGATGACACAAGAAAATTATTGAGGTATGGTTCGATATGAGTATAGTGAAATGTTCCTCGTCGGTTACATTTATGTTGTATTCATTCTGGTATTTTCACTCTTTTTAAAAGGCACCTGTGTCTGCAAAGAAACGAAACTTGTCTATGCCTCATTGTTGTTTACATTTTCTTTTAGAATAACAATACAGCCCGGCATCGGGACGAAATATCACAGGACGACGATGCATAGCAAATGGGCGAAGCGGCGCAGCCTGGACCTCTATCGAATATGCTATTTTTGAATTGTAATTATTCCAAGTTTGTGTGTTTTGGGGGTTTTCGTCTATGCCATGGTACACTGTAGTGACCGTAGCTAAATGTGAGGGACGCAAAGCGGTGGTCGTGGGATCTACAGAATGGCAGAAACTTGAGGCAGTATCTGTATTGACTTGTCATCTAAAAGAGTGCCAGCTAAGCAGCTGATTAACCATACTTTTTAAACGTGTATTTGGCTCTTTAAACATTATCATCAAAAGAGATGGACGCTGCATATTTCTGAACATAGGATTGGAGGACACTAGAAAGCCAAATGACCCCCTACATCATTTTCATAAGAAAAAAGAAGAGACAGAAGTAAGAAATCAAATGATTGCTTATCGAAGTATTGGCTTCACACCCACGCTTTCGGGAGCGATTTGAGATGATGATTACACTCACTATACAAGGTACATTTGTTGTGCCACCTTTAAAGTGTTCCTGGAGTTGGAGCATTTTCTAAAGTCTTAATTCATCAAAGAGGTGAAACAGCAACTCCGTTGCGTAATAAAAAGAAGTGTTAGGGTTTCGGCCTGTTGAAAGTGTAGTAATTGCTCTTGCTTAAACGGGAAAGGAAAGCAGCTCATTGATGACGCCACGTGCATGTCCAGACAGGTTTGTGACACCGTGGCGCCAAAACACACGATGTCACGTGCATGTCCATATAGTTTGCGTCACCGTGGCGCCAGAACACTTGATGACGTCATGTGCAGGTTCCAACAGGTTGCGACACCATGGCGCCAGAGCATGGTTTTGTCATTCCTACCCCTCCCGTCCTTGGGTGTGTTACTACTTGCCGAGCATGGAAGTTATGCTAAAGTTTCAGCAAAAGTCATCATTTCGTAATAATGGATCCCTAAGAACAGGATCTACTAGCCTTAGAGGGAACATCATCTTTACACATCATTCACCTATCGATGTGGACGCTATATGACTGGAACTTACACCGGAAGCAAAATCTCTTTACACGCTTTATCGTCGCTGCAACCAGCACTACAACCTACCTTCCTTCCTTCACCACTCATACTGACGAATCACCCGTTCATACAAAACACTGTCCAATGTACGTCAATACCGAGAACCAAATTGAGCGATAATGATCCACGACGCGCTACGCCAGCTAGCTGAAGAGTCGCACAACTTTGATTTTGTCAGCGTGTCATCGCTGCAACAGAAAGTGTCGTACATCGTTGCAAGGCGTGCGTATCACCTTCAGCAAGAATGGGCCCAGAAAGCTTGTATGACTCGAGAATGGGAAACAAATGATTTCTACTCACAAGATTCAACAACCTTTCTGTAGAGCTCCTCAACCAACCTAACTCGTTTGCCTGTTACATCGTGTACCAAGGAGAGGAGGTTTTCTGAAACGGCTACCGGAGGCATGTCGTGAAATTTACACCGACGTAAAAACATGGCGTGCTAAATACCCAGTGGGGAAGCGGCAGCAATCTCATTCTTTCGCTTTTGACAGCCAAAACTATGTCACAACAAGTGTGGAGTATCCAGCAAACATCAACCTGATCTGCACGGAATTCTCCTTCCTTGGTGAGAACAAAATAGTCACCATCAAACTCGCTATCAATATCGCCGACTTCGTGAAAGAAAGATGCTTGCCAAAAGTACTCCATTACGGTATAGACGCTCACTGTACCGTCTACCTCGGTAGCGCCAACAAGAACCTAGCCCTATACCAAGATCATGTCGATTGAGTGCTTCTCCACCGCTGCCATCGTTAATTTGGTCGTCCCCATCTCCATTTCGTCGGGCCAGGAAGATAAAAACTTTTCCCACATGCTACTCACTTGTGTCACCACACATTTCGCGGATCAAACCGAGAGCAGCAGTGATGAAGACAGCGATGATGGTGTAACGTTTACCAAAATGTCATATACTACACATTTTAAAATCATTTTTGTCCAGGAAAACTTTTAATATTTTTTGTCCGTTATGTTTCCCGTCATTTTTGTACACAGTGTGTATGTAATAAACTCACTACCATTTTGTATAATTAGTTTTGAGTTCTGTATATAAAATAAAAAATGTCCCTTCGACGGATAGTCTTTGTTGCGGGGAATTGCATACCACCGAAGATCTATAAGGGAGCAGCCTACAGCATATCGGTAATGCAGATACCCAAGTCGGTAGTGCAGCCGTGTGTTGCGGGGTTTCCTAATGCTACCTCTTAAAGGTCGGTAATGCAGCTACCTGCAATAAAACTAGCCCGAGAAGGGACATACACTACTGAGGCCGGCAGTACTCCCAGAGAAATTTCATTTCGCAGATTTTAAGTTTTTTCTTACTTTTTCGGTTTATGACCAACTCTCACATCCGTAAGCCAGTAATTGAATAGCTTGGGTTTGTGGCAATGTTTTTATTTTTTAATGCCCTTATGATTTTCTGACATTTTCTGAAATTTATTTATAATTTGCCCATTAATTAAAACTTTGCATCTAGTCTAGTCTTATCCTATAAATGTCACAGTTTTTCTTTCTTTCTTTTTTTTTATTTTTTTTGCTAGAAATTTCAAAACTATATTCCTTCGTGTCATTCTGAAGATAGTAGGCTAAACGCTGTAAGTTATTTTTAAGTTCGCTTTGACGTTGATCTATGGCTATGTCAATATAAATATTAAATAAAGCTAGCAATAACGGGTAGACCAGTTTAACATGGTTATTTATGTTAGTTTTCTTTATTGTTTTGTTTCCAATATTAATTTGTATTTCTGTTACTATGCATACTTTGAATTGCCTTGATTTAATGGTTGAGGAGATTTTTCCGTACGTCACATCTCATAATTTATTACTCCAGACTCCATCGAAATCTTTCTCTTTGTCAACAAACATAATATACATTAATAGACGATTTTTTTAATGATTTGTAACACTACATAAATAAAATTGGAACATTATTGAATTTCTAAAACCCACATTGGTCTTTCTGTTAGTTTTATTTCGCTTGTTATATTTTATTTTCCACCAATTATTTTAGTATGTAATCAGTAGGCTGTATTCAAAATGATAAATCCTCTGCACTTGTTATAATTCCTTTGGTCCTCTTTCTTAAAAATTGTAATTACAACAGCTCATTTCCATTCATCAGGTATTTGAAATATCCTCAAGCAGATTTTGATTATATTCATAAATTGGTTTTATTTAAACTGAAGCATAATTCAAAAACTCTGTTTTTATCCCATCGTGTAATTTTTTGTTAGCTAAAATCTGTAGAACAATTGAATAATGAATGCGGTTTCAGGAACCAGAAACGAGAGATTTTCAGATAATATAGCAGCAGATTAACTGGTCCGTTTTATCTATTTATCTGCTTATAAGTTCTATTAACTGTGGAAAATCACATGAAAGCGGAAGAGCAAACACATTTCTGTCACAGGAACATCTATTCTAATTCCGTAGTCCTAGAAAAATTGTTACTTCTGCTTCCTAATCCATTCATATTTTTAAATTACGCAATATTAAATAGCAGTGCAATATGTATTACATTTAAAGCACTTACATGCGGCAAACCTTCCCGGCGTTCAACAATAATATTTCAATGGCACAGCAAGAAAACCGGTTTTAATATATTCAACAGCTGACATAATTTAGTGGACACAACAAATTCTATTTGCATTAACATGGCTGCGTTGATTCCAGCGTTGTTATTGTTCCTTGTATGGCCATGTTACAGAACATTCCGTCATACTGTAATCTAAGAATACCCGAAAACACTGTGAACTTGAGAGTAATTAAAGTGCCAGACAAGAGCAACAAAAAGAAACATAATGACAGTACTCTGAAAACAACCCATTGTCCCTTTTATTGTAAAAGCAGCTTCTCAACTATATATTGGCTGCACTGCGGGAGTAGCGCGGATTTCTTTGCCGACAGGTATTTATAATATCCTTACTATTAAAAGAGTAAATGTGAACGAAGCAACTTAAACCTTATTTAATAGAAAAACACAATTGCAAATTATCCGAAGCCATGAGACTGACACTACACATTGTCTCGATGGTCCGCCTTAGCGCCCAAAACCGACAAGGATGGAAAAGGCGCTGATCTGCGGTTCCAACTCTGCTGGAACGTCCTTTCTTCTTCTTCTTCTTCTTCTTCTTCTTCTTCTTCTTCTTGAATGGTGCTTAAAGCCCGTTTTTACTACTGAGGCACCATAGGATGTGGACACTGATGATACGCGAGACGAAATGATAAATTGGGTAAAGATTTTTTAAAGGAGGGAAACATTCCAGGCCTAAGTTTAGGGTACCTTCCCGGCATTTGTTATTTATGAGAACTGAGGAAAACCAGGAAAAAAACCTCAGCCAGGATGGACGGTCCTGGCGGGAATCGAAACCCAGACTTACCGCTCATGAATCGGCGCCGTAACGACCTCGGCCACCCATGGCGGTTACTGTAGGGATTTTCCCAGGTTTTCCTCAGTCTTCAATAATGGCAAAAGCCGCGGAAGTACCCTAAATTCAGACCTGGAACGCTTTTTTCCCAAATCATTGTTTCATCTCATATATTATGGGTGCCCATTGCTTGTGACACCACAACAGTAAAATACGAGTGTTAAACACCATTAAAAAGCATGTCCCATGTTTTGAGCGCTGTGCGCTTGTTGGAATGTTTTGTTAATTGTTACAGTAAAGATCCATTTTTTCCCCCACCCATCTTCAGAAATTCCAAAGTGTAGTGTGCTTGGCAGGTGATTGCGGTCTTCTCTTTTAAATCCATTATGGACTCCTTCCGTGATAATATCATAGTTATGCATTCATTTTAAATGAAATAAAAATGTATTATTACTTCCGTTTTTGCGGAAGTTTCTTGAACTTTCATAAATTCAGAGATCACCGATCGGCATTTTTTTTTATTTAATAGTGTTTAACGCCCGTTTTTCTACTGAGGCACCATAGGCGGTGGACACTGATGATGCACGAGATGAAATGATATATTGGGAAAGGGTTTAGGAAGGAAACGTTCCAGGCCTAAGTTTAGGGTACCTCCCCGGCTTTTGCTATTTATGAGGACTGAGGAAAACCTGGAAAAAGCCTCAGTCAGGGAGGACGGTTCTGGCGGGATTGGAACCCCAGATCTCCCGCTCACGAGTCCGCGCCTTAACGACCTCGGCCACCCGTAGCGGTCCGGCATTGTTGAAACCCACAAATGATGAAAGAGGCAATGTGCAAACATGAAGTACCTTTTGATCCTCAAAACGCCTGTGATGAAAAATAATATCTCATTTTCCTGTTGATTCTGCCAAATCCTATCCACAGAGCAAAGATTGTCAAAATGTGCCAGTGAGATATTAATTGTTTCTATGGCCATAAAATCATCTTGTCTCTAGAAAACTTATACCTAACAGTCTGGAATCGACCATACCGCAATGTTTAAGATTCTTATTTCATAATAGAAGACTCATTAAGTACCTACTGCGAGTGTGCATAATGAAAATTCATTGCAAAAGAGATGCTTTTTCATTAAGTTGAAAAAGGCATTCATACTGAATGAAAGAAGAATTTATTTGATTATTCAGACGAGGCAAGTTTTTATGTAAGTCGAAAAATGGAAGTGGAATTTCGGATACTGGTCTCATTGATTATCTGGTTACAGAGAGAATAATATTAAGTGACATAAGCTCTAAATAAATATAGATGAAAATAAAAACTGAACTTTACATGATTATGCTATCAGGTTTTTAATTGGAGAACAGTATCAGTGTTCTGTTAAGATAACCAAACTATTGATTCAATTATTTTTTTCCATTGGAAGATAGAACCAGTATACTAATAATTTAACTTCACTCACCACACTAGAGTTTTTAAGGATTTATGAAAGGAACACTAAAATTTTGAGGTGCTCAGCTTGTTGAATAGTTGAGAGCTCAACTACTTTCAATCCCTATACACTCCCTATACAATGCACCACCCTAAAAAAGTTTATTTTCTGATCAGATAGCATTTCAATTTCTTACAGATTAGAAGAAGTTGCTAAAAATTAAATCCATAAAACAGGGATAAACAACTTTTTCTCCCTAAGATAACTGGGCAGAGGAATAGTATTTCATTGCTGTAGTAGTTGGTATTGTTATTGTTGTTGTTGTTGTTGTTGTCGTCGTCATCATCATCATCATCATCATCATCATCATCATCATCATCATCATCAATACTATTTGGCAGCATAATAATAGACAAGTATTTGGTTTTAATAATTTTAATTTAGTTTTAAATAAATTTTATTCATTTTTTTTATTTACACTTGTTCTAAATCTAATCTCAATAAAATAACACTAGGTAACAATAAATTGCTTATCTTCCTTTTTTAGAATAAAATCAATTGGCTGAACATTAATATACCATTTGTTTTTCCAAAATAATTTTAAGTTTTCCACTTTTTCTAGTAATCATGGCACTTCAATGTGATTAGCAGTACATGAGAGTTGGGTTGGGTTTCATTAATATAATGCTAGAAGGCTTCAAGATATAAACGTCTTTAACAAGCCATCAATATATATTGATATTTTGTACAAAATGTTTTCCTGTTGTTTGTGAATGTAGTTGCAGTTCTGGGATTATAAATGTAGTTGATTTTTGTCTGTTAAATAAAAAATATCATTATCCAGAAGTTGTAAATTGCCAGCAGACACATTTTGTTGTGCTTGTGGACATTACATTAGATCTGAACAAATAAAATATAAAATTGTGTTTAGGACAATATTCTATGACCTTATCAACCTTATTTTGGGTGCCAATTAGAGAGTAAAATATTGTGTGAGCTTCTCATGTGTCTTGTGGTATCTTTCAATCTACTTTTGAGCTTGGCCACATGGAAGAAGAAGGTTATGCCATTTACAGTTCCCAGGTATGGAGAGAGGGGACAAACCATCATGACTGTTACTTTTGTAGTGGATGTTGTATATTATAAAAATACCAAAAAAAGAAATAAATGTGTTTAGTCCTAGCATATGGCATCTATTGCTCCAGTAGCTCATGGTAAGGAGCTGCCAATTACATTGACATCGAAATATGGAAGTATATCTGCAGAGGAAGTAAAAATTCAAATCACATGATTTTAGTATTAGTGATGAGTATTTCAAATGAACCACAGCTATTTACTGAACAAAAATGAGATAACTTTATAATGTTATAATCAACAAAATCAAAGGCTGAACTTCTGGCATCCTGTCTTAAGGAATATAACTTGCTTGATAAATCCTGCAAAATAACGTATCATACTGAAACACACAAAGATTTTGCTCTCCTCTGCCAAACTAATGAAAATCTATGTTTTTGTAGCAATGTTGCTGGTCTCTTTGAATACATAGATTCCTCATGAAGCACACCAGTGGCACATTTTTAAAGATATCTCAAATACAAGTCTCAAAGTTGTCCTACTTCAAAATGGAAACTAGTTTCTTTCCATTCCAGTAGCTATCATGTTCATTTGAAAGAGACTTAAGAAAATGAAAAATGTACTTGAAAAACTCAACTATGGATGCTACAAGTGGGATGTATGTGATGATTTTAAATGATGTTGGGGGTTCCTTGACTTCAATGTGGCTACGCAAAGCATTCTGCTTCCTCTGCCAATGAGAAGATCAGCATTATGAATGAAAGAATGAGCAACAAGAAAAGAACTGGTTCCAGGTACACACAATGTAAGAAATGAATTCCTTGTTTGCAGAGAGAAGATTCTGTTACCAGCGCTCCATATTGAACTTGGATTTGTTAAGCAATATATCTGAAGTTCAGAGTATAATTATACAGTCATTTCCAAAGTTATCTGAAGCAAAAATAAAAAGTGGAAAGTTTTACCAGGCCTCAGATTTGAATGATATTGAACTTGTAGATGTAAAAATTACAAGGAACTGATTGGGAATTTGATAAAGAATTACCAGGTACTTGGGATGCAGAATGTCAGTTAAAATACACTATTTGTTTTCTTATATTGACTTCCATAGACAAAACTTAAGAGATGTAAGGGAGAACACGTTTCATCAGGATATTCACCTTATGGCAAGAAGGTATCAAGGATGTTGGGATGGTGCTATAATGAGACATTATGTATACAGGGGTCAAAAGCACAAAAAAGAAAAAGTCATTCTGGTGTACATTGATCATTCATTAATAAATAATTGTTGTTCAGTATTTTTGTATTTATTAAAACCATTATTATAGAATTTATGGTAACTGTAAGTAAGATTTCTCTATATGTCTCTAATTATATAAAAAAAGCATGTAATTTTGGTTGTTTTTAAGAAAATTTAAGAATTCATTATTACATCTAAAATATTAACATTTAGAAAAACCAATTTTGTAATCACAAATTTAAGCAGTAAATATGTAAAAAAATAAGATAAACAAAAGTGATGCAATTATGTTAATCAGCAATAATGTATTATATCAGCTCATCAAGAAAAAAGAGGAAATCAAAGGAGAATAATTACAGCTAAATTGTCAGAAGAGCTACTTCTGGAATGAAAAAATTATTAAGTTGACTCATTTTTTTTATATAAATCCTTTCCGCTATGTTTAATTCTTTTGCTTGTTGAACTGTTTTTAATGTTTTTATATCTCATGGTTTTTATTCAAAAAATATGATGCCACCTTTGATTTTTCTATTTACTTTACATTTCTCCAATATTCCTTCAACCTTATGCATATATTTCTTTTTGCTTTTCCTAAATAGATTTTTTTGCAATCCTAACAATCTGATAAATTCCTGAATTTTTCTCTTTGAGCCTAGAATCTGTTTTCTTTAATTTCACAAATTTTTCACACTCTATTGGTTTTGAACTGCTAAGATAATGCAGTATGAAAAAATGATTGAAATAATCCTATTTAACATAAAATTACATAAAAGGGTAAATATTGCATTTGTTTTGTATAATTCACTCACTTTCTGAGCACTGTAGTTTTCTTACATTTGTGTTGTTTCTTATTTTCCCTGTTTGAAACACAATTATTTAACATGTTACTGCCTCTCATTTTATGCACATGTACATGAAGTACAATGAAGTACAAGGTCGTTAAAGTACAAACCTATGAACAGGAGATTTGAGTTTGTCAGGCCGCCTTCCCTGACTGAGATTTTTTTTTTTCAGGTTTTCCTCAGTCCTGATAAATGACAAATGCCAGAGAGGTAACCTAAACTTAGGCCTGAAGGCTTCCTTTCTTTAAAAAAATCCTTTCTCAATATGCCCTCCCCCCCAAAAAAAACAACTGCTAGCTATTAAAATTGCAATAGATTGTGTAGTTCTTAGTAGCTAAGTGCACAAGATGTCTTGTTTTTTCATTCAATTGTTTGGTATAGCCATTGGAATCCTTCATATCTATGTGTGCATCCTTCATCAGCCCTCTGATACCATATTCACTTCACTGTGGATGCATGTTGTTGAACACAAGCACCAATTTGTCAGAAGGATATCCTTCACTCTTAACATGCCACAATTTTTCAATGATCAAATATAGAAATATTGCTAATATTGTTGTCACGTTCTTAAACAAGGCATGTTTATTCCTTCTGATCAAATGTATGTTTATTTGAATGCATCTTTTCTGGGAGTTGAAATTTTAACCAGCAGAGCGAACAGAATTTAAATAATTCATCGTGTTTTTAATTTCTTTATCCTTAATTTTTATATTTATTTATTCATTTATTTTCAGACCAATGTAGGACCAATTCTGCTGTCTGTAAATCCTTATCATGACGTTGGAAATCCTTTGACATTGACCAGTACTCGAGGAGTTGTTTTAAGTCCAAAACTGCTAAGGGTTGTACAAGAAGCAGTAAGACAACAATCAGAGACTGGGTACCCACAGGCTATAATCCTTTCAGGTAAGGAATTTGGTTGCAAAAAATAAAATTCTGTAAAGTTTTCTTTTAGAAGATTTAAATATAGACCATTTATCACCATTTTTGTCTCACAACAATTAGTATGAAACAAGATATATATATATATAAATGAAATGAACAAATTGGTGCCATCTAGAATACATGCTGTAAATCAACACTGTGAAATTGCCATGGGTGGCCAAGGTATTTAAGGCATGGACTTGTGAGCAGGAGGTCTGCCACCAGGGCCATCCTCCCTGACTGAGATTTTTCTAGGTTTTCCTCAGTCCTCATAAATGGCAAATGCTGAGGAGGTACTTAGGCCTGGAACGCTTCCTACCTTTAAAAAAAAAATCCTTTCCCAGTTTATCATTTCATCTCATGTATCATTAGTGTCTATCTCCTGTGGTGTCTCAGTAGTAAAAGCAGGTGTTAAACACTATTCAACAACTACACTGTGAAATCAAATCATCACAAAAAAGAAACTTTTCAATGTTACCTTCTCAGATATTCATGAAATTTGATACGGAAAAAGTATTTTAAAGAATTAAATGTATTCTTTCTTTGGTATAGGTTTTATTTTGGATGGCTTTGGGAAAAATATTCCAAAAATGATTCATTTGTAGCACTTAAACATGCCTTGCACCAAACATGTATCAAATTATTATTGTCTGATCAGCTGTGCTAAACTGAAAGACCACCATGAGTCACATTTATGCCAAATCCTTAATATACAAATGCTTTACAGTGCAATGTCTTTACGTAGTAGCCTTGAGTGATATAATGGAGTCATGTTACAAGTTATATATTTTCTGTAATCTCTTTAGGAAATCAGGTCATTATAATTGTAAAAATTTAAGAGGTGTTATGCTATAAATGTACAGTATACTTTTGATTTAAGAACAAAAGATACATGACATGTATCACATAGAAATAAAAATGGAATATAATGCTGTAGAAAATGTTATACAGGATGCTACCAAAAATGTCTATAGTGATGACTGAGAATACATCAATTCTATTGCAAGTGTAAGTGCATTATATACTTGTTTTGTTGACTTAGGATAACTTCAGCATACAAAACAGGTTGTAATAAAAGAAATATAAAATACAAAATTTGGAAAACATTGAAAATGTCTTTGTTATTGATGATGTTTAGGAGCCAGAATCTACAAGTCCTGATTCTAAAATTTTTGACTCTGTTCATTTCAAAATTTGGGAAAAGTGAAAAAATAACCATCTTGCAATTAGTACCTAAAAACTGGGCAAAAGAATCTGAGGAAAATCCATGAGCAAAAGAGATTAATTTTGGGAAATCTTAGTTAATTATTTACAGCATTTAGAGATTCTCATTATGATCTGAAAGTAGGATCCTCATATTAGCAACTTTTGGACCAAGATCTTGAGTTCTAGCTATAGCAAGTGGAACGCATAATATATGTGTTTGTTTCACATATTAGAATGTAAAATTCATTCTGGAAGCAAATAAAGTCTCAGGCCTAAATGAATTTCTTGAAAATCTATCTTTATACCTTCCAGCTTGTCCATAAATAAATTGTTTCTTCAGAATATGTAAAGAAAGTCATTAAAAATAAGAGAGGATTTAGAAAAATGTTTAGAATAAAACTTAATTCAATCAGTGACCTACAGAAGAATTTCTAAACTACCTTTTGGAGAAGCTTGTTGTTTTGCTGGTGTGCTCATTTATACCATTTGAACTATAAACATATACATATTTAAAATTTATCTTTCAATCATTGTAATTTTACCGTCAGACATTGTAAATATACAATTTGAAATGAAGCAGTAAGTGTACATAAATTTGATTTTTCTTCATGTTTGACATGCCACTGACAGAGAATAAAAGGAACATAAGATGTGAAATTTGACAGTTTTAATTATAGATACTACAAAATTGCAATTTTGAAAAATTGTATGTGTGCGCGTATAGTTTTTTTTTATATATTGGTATAACAATTTTTTTTATAACTGATTACTTCTGTACATATACAAGGTGTTAATGAACTACCCCAAAATAATTTGAGAGTGTAGAGATGTCATATATAAGCAATTTGAGATAGTCCAAATACTAAACATAATGCAGTTTTATGGTGTTAAACATTTTGGCATCAGGTGCTGATAAATCAGTGTTAAAGCCACACCGGGTGAAAAATTGGTTTAGAATGTCTTCTAAACTGCCTTGCAACCATAGAAATATTGATTTTCTGCAGCCCATTATCAGCACTCTGGAATCTAGAATTAATTATTTGACTGTACAAACTGAACATCAGTTAACTGCCTTTTTGCATTATTTAGCCTACCCTAGAATGAGCTCTTTAACTGCTTGTGTGGCATAATGCATAACACAAAAGCTCATGTTCCACAGGCCATTGTTCAATTCTTCTCATACCATAATTTTTTTTTATTTAATATGAAGTGCTGCTATATGCATGCTAAAGAATTATGAGTGAAATTTACTTAATGCTTTCAGTTTTATTCTCTTTCTCAACATTGAATATATTAGAAACATAACAATGGCTAATAAGCTTACTAACGTGAAGCCTAAAATTTAATTTACCTTACACACATTTAACTGCCTTCTTGTATAATGTAGCATACTTTAGAGGAAGCTCTTTAACTGCTTATGTGATGTAATGCATAACTCAAAAGTTGATGTTCCACAGGTCAAGGGTTTGGTTTTTGTCATGCTGTTAAATTTTTTTTATTATTATTTAATATGAATTGCTGTGATATGCATACTACTGAATTATGAATGAAATTTAGATAATGTTTGAATATAGGACACCCAATATATTAAAATTACCCATAATTCTACCTTTGGTAAGCAAGAGTTGTAATTATATGAATTAATATGTCAAGACTTAAGTGTATAAATTCAAACACCAACTTAAAACTAGGCTAAAATCTGTTATTATTCCCTAGTTAGGAAACTACACAAAAAAAAAGTGATGGATGAGACTCAAAATCAAAAACAAATGATGACCTCTTACTCGAAAGCTAATATCATAACAATGATGCCAGAATAATATGTTCAGGAACTTCCATTTCATATTGTGTGTTATGCTCTCAAGGGGCATCTTCATTAGCCAGTGGCATGCTGGTGCTTTAGAAACTTTTAGCTAAAGCTTTAAAATTTGAACAGATAGCACAGACATTTTCTATCCCAAATTGCTTATATACAATATCCCTACACTCTCTGAAATTATTTCGGTGTAGTTCATTAACACCTGTATTATATGTTATGGATTTGTGCTACAGTCCTTGTTCCACTGGTGGTTTGCAGTTTTTTTTGTACCATATCAGCAATTATGTAAGGAAAAAAGTCATGACAGCTATCAATTGACTACCTCTGATGATTTGTATACAGAATGATCTGTCTTGTTTTTGTTTTTCAAATTTGCAAATAACTTCATATATATTAAAAATTTATAATCTTGAAGCTGTTAACAGTGAAGTAGTAAAATAACATTAATATAGAATTGGTTTGGTGACTGTTATACTTCACTTGGTTTTTTAATTGGGCATGTAAACAAGGAAAATAGTTCCTGAGGTAACTAAAATGCTATAAGAAGAAGGCTGATATTGTTTTGCTTCACTGTTTCTTTCTTAAGATTGAAAAATGAAAATTGATTATTAGATTAATTTTTAAAGTACCTATCTTTAGAAACCTTTTTTTAACAGTTTTTATTTTTATTAGATGATTGCATTAAGTTGAATTGCTTTATACTCATTTGTTTACTTTCATTTTTAGGGACTAGTGGGTCAGGAAAAACATATACTTCTATGTTGCTGTTACGCCAGTTGTTTGATGTTGCTGGAGGTGGACCAGAAACTGATGCTTTCAAGCATTTAGCTGCTGCATTTACAGTTCTCCGTTCACTTGGCTCAGCAAAAACAGCATCAAATTCTGAATCTAGTCGAATAGTAAGTTTGCATGTATTAAAGCAGTGTAGATTCTGTACAAAATAACATGGAACTATTAATGTTGCATTAAACAATTCTTGTTCTATTTGGCAGCTTTCTGCAAATATTAAAGAAGAATTTTCTATTTGCTGAAAATTGAAAATATGACGTGGTACTAATATTCATAAATGAGCATTTTACATTTATCTGTTTTTTTTTATTTGTTTGTGTTTTATAGAAATGGTGAATGATAAATGAAGTGCTCTATAAAAGACATCTTGCTTGCAATACCAAATGAGTTTTGAACTGACCACTTGACAGCAGAAATAATAAGGAAATTACTGAAATATCAGGTGACTGACTGTTCAATTACTGCTGGCTTATACACTTACATTCTGACTCCACTTAATAACTAACAGTAAAAATAGTTGAAATAATTTTTTACTGTGTGATAAGCTACCAACATTCCAGAGTAGTATTGAAAAGTTCTGTTGTGTATTATAGCTCTTTCATCTGGGAAAACTTGCCATCTGCACACCCAACTGATCCTTTACAATATGTAGATATCAACATGAAACTAAATCTGGATACAATGATCTCCAAAAAGAACGACCCACCTGAGGTATAAAGATTGACAGCACTTAGTACACTAAACAACTATTATCCATAAATATTGTACTTATGAAGCTGTTGACAATGGAGTGGTAATATATCCTACCTAAACTTAGGTATTAATTTTTTACATTCAACTCCACTTACTTACATAAAAGTAAGATGCATTTCAGGGGAATCTCTCCCATCTTCAGTAGCTCACTGAAGCACCATTACTAGAAACGATGGCTAGACAACCAGAAGTTCCTGTGGTGGCCTCTGTTGGTGGAAGTAGGAGTTGCTGAGTTCATCCATAGGAGGAAACTTGAAATTCATTAGGTTTTCTCTATGTTTTAATTTGAAAATTTTTACCAAGTGGATAACTCCAATGGGTTGTGAAGACATGTCAGCAGTTTAATTTACGGTTTTATTTCATGATTTTTGGTCCAAAAGTGAGCTGCTACTGCTGGTTTAAGCAGGTGGATAAATCAGCAGTAGCAGCTCACTTTTGGACCAAAAATCATTAAATAAAACTGGGAATTAAACTGCTGAAACATCTTTACAACCCATTGGAGTTATCCACTTGGGAAAAAATGTTCATATTAAAAAATAGAGAAAACCTAATGAACTTCAAGTTTGCCTCCTATGGATGAACTCAGCAACTTTCTACTTCCACCAACAGAGGCCACCACAGGAACATCCGGTTGTCTAGCCAGCGTTTCAAGTTACAGCGGTTCAGTGAGCAACTGAAGATGGAAGAGATTCTCCAGAAATGCATCTTACTTTTATGTAAGTAAGTGGAGTTTAGTGTAAAAAATGAATACCTAAGTTTAGAACTATTATCAACTGATGGTTCTCTAGAAAATGGAGAAGTATAGTTTGGAATATACTGTGAAGAATTCTCTCAATGTATACCTTTGGGACAGTATGCTAACAATTTTGATGGTGAAATAATGACCATTAGAGCAGCTTTAGAAAATCTACTGTATAGACCAATCATGAATAAAATAATTGTTATCTTAAGTGTCTCTAAAGCAGCATAATGAATTACAGTTACCCACCAAAATATACTATAAATGAAATAAGAGAACATATAATCCAGAATCAGAAATACAGAAATAGTTTTACAATGGATCCTGAGTCATGTGGGATTGAAGAGAAATGAGATTGATGATACTATAGCAAAAAAAGGAGTTGCCATAAAATTAAAACCACCTTTTGAACTAAAACTTACCTCTAAATTGAAACTCATAAAAAGATTGATAAATGAACAAGAACAACAAAATTTCAAACAAAAACTTAAAGGAAAACCATAAAAAGATCTAAATACTTTCAAACACCTTTTATTGAAACCAAGAAAAATTGGAGTTGCCCATTCTGCTTAATTGTTGAGCATGATTGCCTTTCAGAACATTTCTTCAGCATGAAATTAATCAACGACAGCCACTGCCCACCATGTAAGGACATGAATACTATCTTAAACAAAAAACACCTAATGAAATGCAGCCAACTACATAGCAACAAACAAATGAAAAATAATTCGGAAGCTCTTTATTGGGAAGCTAGGGAAAAATTATAAATATCAGCATCGCCAATGGTCATAGTAACCAACCACCTTTTAAATGTGTAATAAAGGATTGCCAATTTCTTTCAGGATTAATAAAACAAACTCTTAATAGAGAATTGAAGGGCATGTATAGAAAAGAATTTGTGTGCTGGTGCAACAGTAGGTTATGTTATACTAATAAGCTTAGAAATTATAATGGTTATAATCTACATTTGAATTTTGCTGCTTGGCTCCTTTAGTTCATTATATTTGCTAATATCATTTCCCCCCTCACCCAGTTACTGTCATTGCTGTTATGAATTCTTATTATGTCCCAACTCCTCTTATTTTGCCATTATTTTCTAGGAATTCTATCACCATAGTGCATTTGAATATTACTTTGTTCACACTATAATAAAGCCAGATCTTTGGGACACAAAAGGCAACCTTCAGCAGATTTCTAAATTGTTTTAAGCCCCATTCCCATCTGTTATTTTCACATATAAAATATATACATGACTTACCCTAACATCTGTTTAATATATTGCATGTATATTTTAAGTTTGAAGCATAGTAATAACTTCCCTATAACTGAAGTCATACTTCATGCTTAGAATTTGCAAGTTACATTATAATCATTGCATGACTGCCTCCATGATTTTGAGGTCAGCATGTCTGCCTGAAAATCTGGAGGTCCCTGGTTCAAATCCCAAAAGGTCAGTTGAAAGGATAAGGTGTTTTCCAGAGTTTTTCCTTACTCTGAGAAGGTAAATAGCAGATTGCTTTGCATTGTGATCTATACTCATTTATGCATTCATTTCATAAAATATTCATTATCTCTTTAGATCTTTGTTGTTATGAGAGACATTAAACTGTAATAAAAAAAAAACATTCATTGTGCAAGCACATGCAATCAAAGATTATTCTATTGGTTCCATACTTATACTTAGAGATGTTTTACTGTTCAAGCTGCATGCTGATATATATACATACTAGAGAGACTGTGTACCTAAAGTTCAGACTGAAACTCTGTGTGTCTGATAACAACAATGACTGGTCCAATATAATGGTTAAAATGAATAAATAAATGGACAATTTAAAATGCAAGTTGACATCTACTGTTACATTCAAGCTATAAGAATTTAATATGATTTGTAGTTTAATATAAATTCTGTTTTCTGTATGGTCAAGATTCAGGCCATCTACTATGATTACACACTTTATTGTTAAAAGAAATTCAAATTTTTACTACTGGGTCTTCAATATACATATATTCTTATTTACTTAGTCATTTTGGATTCAAAGGGCTCTTCAACATTTTAGAAGTCATATTTGAGTAAAGGTCCGTGTATTTGTTTGTTGTGTGTATAACTGAGTATTTGTAAGCAATGTACAATTATTAATTATATAAGAAAGAGCTATAGTGTACATTATTCAATGTAATCCTGTAAGTCACTTCTTTGAGTCATTTCTATAGAGAGTGTCTGTCTATGTTATATCCATGATATTTGTAAATGGTGTTGAGTGTACTATAATTAAGTATTGCATGTCTACACTTGCTGTGTTTGAAGCAGCAAATAGATATTGAGGAATTAACTCATGTACTGTCAAGATCCCATTGTCTGATGTGCTATATATGCTTAAAGGTCAGGATCCAATAGAACCTGATCAGCAGAAACTGATTTTCCAACACAATTATTTCTAAGTTTTCTGCAGCAGATACCACAAGTATGCATTTGGTCTATTCCATGGTATCTAACTACAAGTTTATATGTACCAAATTTCCTCCTGGAAAAGTAAAAGTCCACATGCATGTTATATTTTTTTGTGAGGTTGTCACATTCTGGCCAATAGAGGTGCCGCAACAACACTGCGTAGTAAACAGCAAAACACATGGTAGAGTTTGGTACTCACCAGACTTTGTCTTTTTCTGTATTTTATCATGTTTTTTTTATACATACTGTATATTGTATCTGGTAAAATGCCAGAATGAAAAGCAAAGCAAAGACTGATGAGAAAATTCAGGCAGCATAAGTATTCAATGGTTTTTGCCAAAAATGTAAATTGTCATGTAAACAAAAAACTGAAATCACTTGGACATTTCTCAACCTAGAAATTTTGAAAATGAAGACAACATTATTTAGCAAGTGTTAAAAGTGACATTAAAATTAATGTGAAAAAATTATTACTATACCAAAATTCAGTTCAATGTGGAAACTTAATTTTATAAATTCAGAATTAATAATTTCAAATTATTTTAAACTTGAGAGATATAAGTGACAGTCTTAAAAATCATAGGCCATGTACAGGGAGAAATCATAAGTCATGAAAAAAAAAGTTAAAAAAATCTATATAACTTCAAAATTGAGGCTAGTAAAACGTTTCATTTTGTCTTGTGTTAATAATGGCTGGCATATAACAGCACGACAGCATTTTAGTTTGGCAATGAAAGAGTTGATTATACAGACAGTTTTGTTATATACCACACTGCTGCAACATTTTAAAATATAGTGTGGCATGCAGCCAGTTCCCTAATATTCTAGATTAATATTTAATGACTGGGAGAGGAGAGGAAAATAACAAAACCAATAAAATGTACAGAACATGCCATTTATTTATCACCATGCGTGGCCAAGGTCATTAAGGTGCGGATTGGTAACCAGGAGGTCTAGAGTTCGATCCGGCCAGGTTCGTCCTCCCTGATTGAGGTTTTCTCCAGGTTTTCCTCAGTTCTCATAATTGGCAAAAGCCAGTTAGGTACCCTTTAGGCCTGGAACGTTTCCCTCCTTAAAAAATAAATCCTTCCCCAGTTTATCATTTCATTTCATGTATCATCAATGTCACCTCTTGTGGTGCCTCAATAGTAAAAACTGGCATTAAACACCATTAAAAAAGAACTGCCATTTATTTACCTTAAGTAGCAAAACTTACTTCTTGAAAATAATATCCTTAAGTTGGCCTCTTTTACAGTTCAGGTATTCTTGCAGAAGTTTCTTGAAATTGTCAAACATATGTTGCAGTAGGTCTCTGTCTATAGCCATGACTTCTTCAGCTATGGCTTCTTTCAGCTTCTGCAGAGTTCAAATATATTATGTTAGAAGTCTTATAAGAAAAAATCAATAATGCAAGGATCGGGTAAGTGGGGAGGCCTGTAATGTTTGCACACCTTGTGATAATGGACTTAATTGCATTACTGAGGAATGTCATGCTATTATGTGTTGAGTAGGTTTATTTTGTTTTGTTTGTTTTTTTTTTTTTTTAATTAGGATTTAATGCCCATTTTTACTATTACACCAGGGGCTGATCATGTAGGTAAGGGGCCCCATCTTATTTGAAGAAAAGACTGCTTGTCCATCCAAGCCTTCTCAGTTTAGCTATCTCAAAGGTTTACAACATTTCCACATACTATGCTCAATTAACTATCATTGTTTCTCCTGATTCATTTTCAAAGAAAAATTGCCCGACAATTCTAAACTGACCAACACCACATCACACAATTTTTCAGAAAATGTAATAGTTTTACAATGGTTACCTTGGGATTATTAAGGTGACCAGTATCTCATATTTTGTTTTTTAAGAAAACTATCAGAATTGAAATGGAAATTGTTGCAACATTACCAGGCATGGAAATTCTAAGCATTATAATTAGAATGAACAGGAATTAAGTATGTTAGTACTGTACAATAGGTCATGAGGTATAAAACAACCCCCTTCGTCGATGTGTATTCATGAGTAATAAAATCCAAACATCTTGATTTTCTGCCTCATTAAGTATCATGCTGCAAACATGATTCTTGCTTGTTGATCTACAAGAAAAATATTTTGGATCACTTGAATTTTGAAAATGTGAAACTTGATTTTACTTAATGTGGATTCAAGGACCTTAAAGAAAAACAAATTTTTTGACTTGCAAGCTGATCAATGTGGAGTTTATCAAAGCTTCACTCACTCGAACCATATTCTCCATTGTTGTAACTGTTCTATGTGGTCCATGTTAATGTCTAGACCAATACCACTTATTTTTTAACTTACCAACCTATTTTATATTGTTTTACTTGAAGGAATTGCACCATGCCTTGGTACATTGAAGTGAATTTGAAACCTCTTCTGCATTTCCACAACATGCTTAATCTCATTAAAAAAATGAACAGCTGCAACATAATGTGTCACTGACCAGTGCTCTACTGTTTCTGGCAGTACAAAGCACAATACCAAATAAAATTGTATTCTCTCTCTTCCAATGATAGGGCATTGCCAACTGTATAGCTTCATATTTTCCTATGAGATTGCATCAAAATTAAGGATTTGGTTCATGCCAGCATATGTAATAAACATATTTGTAAATTCATAATTTTAATATTTCTTATATTAAAGGTGTTATACATTTTAGCATGAATACATAAGTATATACAACTTTGTATTAATACATTCATTATTTTATGACACATAAATTTAAACTTATACTCTGGGTAGTGTAAATTTAAAAATGAGGCAAAATGATCAATATCTAAAAGTTTTTTTTTCTTCAAAATAGTAAACAATGGGAATTATAAATAGTTTAAAGTGAATTTTAAATTCTAACTGAACAAATGAGTTTATTATAACATTTTCACAAATAAAACTCTAGCTCTTTCAATGAAAAAATTGCATCATATTAGCATAATAATGCCTTTTAAATATGGCTTCTCACTGGAAATGTTATTTAAAACAGTCTTTTTTAAGTATTGATGTCTTCTGGGAATGTTTGGAGCAATGAAATTCATCTCCGGAAATCTGTTTTATGGTTATAATATAAAAAGAAATTTTCGCATTTTGCATAATTTTTATATAGCAGTTTTGCAAAGTTTCTTATATTATATAAAATTATCTGTTTTATCATATATGAAACTGCTTACCTTTTTTAATTTTTTTCCAGTGATATTATAGTTAGTTTTGAATAGCTGGAATTTTCACAGTGAAATATAGTATAATATAACAAATTTTTATTGAGGAAATCACTCAAATTTCTCTAATTTTGTTCCACTTACTTGGACATGTTTCAAAGGCTGTTGCCTTCATTTTTGTCATGGTTCCACTGTCTGCTTCCCAGCATGGTATTAAGATGTTGCTCTGTGGATTTTACTAACTTATTGATGAGGTTACTATTGTTTGGGAAATCGTAATTAACCAAATTTTCTTTGTGTTTGTTAATGAATATATTTTCCCACACTGTTAATTCTATGGGTTTTTCAACATCTTTTAAGAGTTTTGATTCTTTTTTGAATTTATGGTTCTTTTGACAGAAATGGTCTTCTATTGCTGATTTTTTCATGTTTTTACATTTCTCATGTGTTCCTTAAACCATATGGTAATATTTCTTTTTGTTTTGCCTATGTATTTCATATTGCAGTCTTTGCAACCGATTATGCAAATGCCTGATTGTTTTCCTGGCAGAATTTTGTCTTTTATGTTGGTTTTTAGGAGGTTTTTTTAAACTACATTTGTTTACTAGAGCCATGTTTGCCTCTTTAAAAATCTTCTGGAATTTTTGGGTGTGTCCATGGGTGGAATGTGAATTTCTTATTTATATACATCCTTTGTAGCCTTTAAGTCTGGTGATATATTTTATTTGTTTTTGCTTTTTGAATTTTTCTATTTTCTTGTTAATCATATCTATTGTGTAGCCATTTTTCTGTACTATATCTATAATTTTATGGTACTCCAAATTGTATTCTTTTTTGCTTATTGATTGGTTTGTTAATCTGAATGTGGGACTGTTGATTATGGCCAGCTTATGTTGTTTTGGATTGTGGCTATTGTTTTGTATATAATTATTTGTGTGAGTATCTTTTCTGAATATGCCAAATTCCAGATTATTGCCATTTTTTATAATTTTTATATCCCTAAAGGAAGAACCTTGTTTTCTATTTCCATTGTGAATTTATAAGTATGTCTTGTAGGTTGAGTAGTTTTACTGGATTTTCTTTCATTTTTCATTTACTATTGCAAATACATCATTAACATAATAGTACCAACATTTGTATATATGTGGAAAAGCCTGAACTCCAAAAAAATCATATACATATCTGCCAAGGATGGTGAGAATGGGTTTCCCATTGCTAGACCCTTCCTTTGGGTGTAACTATTGCCTCTGAATGTGAGATAAGTTTGATTGATACAAATTTTGCTGAGGTTTAGATATTGTTTTATTACTTCTCCAGGTGGATGTAAATTCTATCTAATCTGTCGTCTAACACACTCTTATGCTTCACTTAAATATGGTGGGATTGGTTTCGAAGAGACATCCTCTCCATCTTCAACCAATTTGATGACTGGTAGGAGAAACTAACATCTATGAGGACCTGTGGCTCCACCCTGGTGGTGTTTTTTTTATAAACTGGAAATTTATATTACATTCTCCTGTAATGTCAAAATTCATAAGATGATCCCTATGTTTATGAATGTAGATCTTCACCCTTGTGTCCATTTCTGTACGTCCATGTGCTTCTTTAAATAATTTTATTTCTCTTTTAATGTTGTGATTATCTGTTCAAAAATGGTGTGCCACTGCTGAACTGCCTATCTGTTTGTACTTAACATTTTTGAGATCTTCCTTTAACCGTGTTTCTATGTTCCTTTTAGTTTTTCCAAAGTATATCTTATCACATTCTTTATATGTTATTTTGTAGATGCCTGACTGTTTTCTTGTGTGGAATGTTATCAAAAGTGTTGTCCGCTAAAGCATTTTAAAGTGTATCTGTTAACAGGGGCCAATTTAATGTTAATATCTTTAAATTTTTTTTGGAATTTATTCATGGCTACTGGATGGTAGGTGATTATTTTAAAAACTGGTCTATCTTTATCAGTCAATAGTGTGGTGGTATTTTTGATCAATTTCTTCTTTAGGAATCTATTAAGTTTTTTGTTTATTAAAAAAGTTTAAAAATTCACTTACCATACTAAAGATTAAGGCAACAGCCTTTGAAACATGTCCAAATAAGTGGAACAAAATTAGTGAAAAGTGAGTGATTTCCTCAATAAAAATTTGTTATATGATATAATAGTTATTGTAAATACCAAATGAAACAGCTGTGTTGTATTGTATTGTATATCCATCACTAATTGTAATTATAACTGCATCTACTCTTCCTGAAAACCTGACTTTGAAAGTAAATGCATCAGTTTCTTTTGAATCATCACATATGTTGGCTCACTCTTTGCTGTATTCACTAAAAGGATATGTCTTGTATTTTTTACAAGTTGCTTTCAATATTTTCATTTAATATATATTTCTTGTTAAAATTATGACTAAATTTTGAAAATGCTTTATGATGAACCTATTTTATTTGTGGCTCTCTAGTCAAAATTTACAAAATGTTAATAATTCATGAGTTAATTTAGTACTATAATAACATTTTAAATGTTTTTTTGGGTACTTTGATTATTCAAATTTGAACCCAAAAGAAAGAAATATTGTAGGAAATTGTCAAATGCTAAAAATTCTCAAAATATTAATTAACAATATTCAAGAGCTGTGTACCTTGTTGTAACTTCATTTTAACATACTGCATTAAATTTATTATGCAATAAATTTTACTGCTTCACCATGCTTTTTATTGTTACCATTAATTTTGCAGTGGGAAAAATAGTTGCATAAAAATATTTTTATTCATAATTTCTTTATATTATTTCAGTTTTCAAATAATTTGTTTATATTTAAAAATTTCATAACTGGTTTTTGGTTTGTTTGAGGGCCACTTTATTGAGGTGCAGGTGACTGATGGTGCCCTTTACAGGACCAAGATACATTGCTACTTTTTGGACCAAACAAGGGTCATCAGGCCATTACCAAATGAAAAGAACTACCATATATTTTACCAAATGCTTGCAGGCCTCACTCAGGAAGAAAGAGGTAATTAGTAATTTACAATATGTATATAATTAACTCATTATCAGTGAATGTCTGTTGGGTAGTTATTGTCATTTCCATGTTATGCCTTTATCATATTTAAATTAAATGTTAAAAATTCATTTCCTTCATGAAATTAAATTTTCTTCTTTGTCATGCCTTTGAATTCAGGTGACATATTATATAGTACTGGTCAAGGAAAGTTAAATAATCTCATGAGTTGTATTGTACAGCAAACTAGAATGTTAAGCACTTGAATAAAAAAATAAAACATACATTAATACATTATTCTGAGCAAAAATCTTTTCTTCGGGTGAAAGTACATGGTAAGCAGAAAGATCGTGAGAAGACTGAAGTGAGTAGCAACTGGAGTCTGGGAGGTTAACTGTGTGGCATGAAAATTGAAAACACAGTGACAAATGGAAATGTCACTTTCCTTAAGTCAGTCTCTATCAAGAGAGTGTAGTTATTTGAAATGAATTGCCATTTGTTCTAAAGTTGTCTTAGTGGTTTAAGTGATAGTACCACTGTTAGTTTGAAAAATGGAAATGAAAAAAAGCTTAAACATTAAGTACTACATAGACAAACATAGGAAATGGTTTATTAAGTGCATCAGCGCTTCCTAATCGAAGGGAGAGCATTGCAATGTAGCACATGCACTGTGACTAGCTGCATTGACTAGGGTCAGGCCTGAGTTTGCTGCTACTTGCAATATCGTGCTTCATATTATGCAGAAAAGTAAGTGAGGGTACAAGAACATTAGAAAGTACTAGTTCTGTTACTTTCAATTTATCTGGAAAATGTTGCGATCATAATGAGAAAGTTACAGACATGAAGAATTTCAATAAGAATATGTTGTGAAATATAGTTTTTGACATGTATTGGGAATTTTCAATGCAGAAAAGCTGTCAGAATAAAAGAGTCTACAGTATTCAATGGGAGCAAATGGTTGATGCTTAAATTTTTGAAGAAAATTAGTTTTAAATACTCAAAATTTACAATAGTGGAGAGTTTCTATTGGAACACAATGATATTATGGTGACACAGAATAACTTTCCTTAGAGCAATGAAGGAAATTAGACAGACTGGCACATGTAAATTATAATTAATCTGTCGTCTAACACACTCTTATGCTTCACTTACTTTTAAATACGGTGGGACGGGTTTCAAAGAGATATCTCTCCATCTTCAACCAACTTGACGACCAGTATGAGGAACTAACATCTATGAGGACCTATGGCTCTGTCCTGGTGGTGTTGTTTTTCTTTATAAACTGGAAATTGGTATTACATTCTCCTATAAAGTCAAAATTCATAAGATGATCACTATGTTTATGAATCCCATGTGTCCGATTCTATACATCCGTATTCTTCTTTTAGTAACTTTATTTATCTTTTGATGTCGTGATTATCTTTCCAAAAATGGTGTGCCACTGCTGACCTATCAATCTGTTTGTGCTTAACGTTCCTGAGATGTTCCTTGAACTATGTTCCTATGTTCCTTTTAGTTTTTCCAACGTATATCTTATCACATTCTTTACATGTTATTTTGTAGATGCCTGACTTTTTTCTTGTTTGGAATGTTATTAAAACTGTTGTCCACTAAAGCATTTTTCAGAGTGTATCTGTTAACAGGTGCCAATTTAATGTTAATAACATTAAAAAAAAAAATTTTTTGTTTACTAAATTTTTGTTAAAACCATTTATAATGGCAATCTCCTGTATCATCTCAAATTCTTTTTTGTACTCCTCTTTACTGATTGGTAAATTCACCAGTCTATTTGAGTGCTTGTGAGCTATGGAGTTAAACCCATTTGATTTTATATAGTTATCTGTGTGGTGTCCTTTCTATAGATTCCAAATTCTAAATTTCCATGATTATTATTATTAATTTTTATATCTAAAAACGGCAACATTCCCTTAGTTTCTGTTTCCATTGTGAAGGATATATTTCTATCTTGTATATTTAAAAGCTTCAAAGCATCTTCAACAAATTCTTTTTTCACTATACTAAAAATGTCATCAACATATCTGTACCATCATTTAAAATAATGTGGGAAGGCAGAAATTATGTGAGTTTCCAATGTACTCATAAATAAATCTGCCAAAAAGCAGGACAAAGGATTTACCATCTGAGTCCTGTTTTCTGTTTATAGAACTCTCCTGCAAATGTAAAATATGACTGGTTTATACAAATGTTTGTAAGGTGGACGTATTCTTTCCTGTAAGTTTCATTAATTCCTATCTCCTTTAACCAATCATTCAAAAATGATAAAAATGTTTCAGTTGGAATACTTGGGAACAAAGATACTATGTCGAAAGACACTAAAATATCAGAGGACAGAACTTTAAAATCTTTTATTTTTTTCTATTGAATGGAACAAGTTTTTTATGCTTCTACTTTGAAACTTTGGTAGAACTGTAAATCTGTCTGTAAGTCATTTTACTAGAAAGTATGTAGGGGTATTTATATTATTAATGATGTGTCTCATGCCCTTCCCCCATTTATGGATTTTAGGTAACCCATATATTCTGGTTATATTAGGATTGTTTTGCTTTAAACTATGTTTTTCTATGTCTGGTATTATAGACTGGTACATGCAGAATTGCTTCAACTTGTTAAACTGAATAAGTCAGTTCGTAACAATTATGGAATTGATAACGTTGCAAAGAAGCATAGTCACAAAATTGTGTGCTTGCCACACTACTTTTTTTTGAATGGTGTTTAATGCCCATTTTTACTACTTAGGCACCACAGACAGTTTACCACACTGCTATTACCATTGTAAACTAATAGAACTAGTATGGATCTAAGCCAAAGAATGTTACATAAAGGAACAAAACTTAAAATTACAGACATGAAAGTTCTGATACATGAAACTGTAAATCATGTTAGGTTTTCCAAATGAGCAGAGTGCTGAATCATGTTGAAAACTTACAAGATTTTGATTTTGAAGTGAAATTGCCACAGATAGTATTGTTATAAACATTTGTGAAAATGAAATGGAAGTAGTGAGGAGAACTAGGATGAGGATAGGATAGAAAGGCTTCAATAAGCAATTGTAAGTAACATTTTTTAACTTCAGAGCAACGTGTCTTACTATAATAATTCATGCTTAAGCTGTACCTATATTAAATAGAAAATGTTTTCCTCATTGTGCTAGTATAGAGAGGTTAGTCAAATGGCAACCTAGAACAAATATATTTTCTGATATAAAATACAAACTTGAGGCTTAAAAATTAGGTAATTAAAAATTAATACTTATGCATTTCTACCTAAAGGATCAAAGCATTTAAAGTGTATAGAGTTAAGTTAAGTTAAGATTTATGGTGACATATAATTGATTATGCTCTGGTTTCTTTAAGCTAAAAACATTGTGAATAAAATGAATCCAGAGCACAGCCTATAGATTTTATTTTCATGTAATTAGCATTGCTACGTGTTTTATGCTTGTTACAGTTAAGCTAAGTCTCGAGGGTTACTCCCCACATAACCTGCGCTACCTTCAATGTGGTGATACTCGACAAGATGAAGCAGAAGATGCTGCCAGGTTTCAAGCTTGGAAAGCTTGTCTAGGTAAAAGCTATTTAGCTGTACTAGTATCTAAAACAATGTCTAATTTTCTAATTTTCTCTTTCACAAATGTAGGATTCATCTGCAAATCAAAGAATTCATTATCAAATGACAGTGAGATTATTTGAGTTGTGAGCCATCCTGAGTGTGGCTGCTTACTGAGAAAGTGCAGCTGTTAATCCAGAGAAAGGTGCATAAATTTAATATTTTAATATAATATTTATATTTTTACTGAAGTATAAAATGTTTCTAAAATGAAAACGAATAATAATAAATACCAAATTGTGTTATAAGAAATGTTAAAAACAATTCTCTTCAGCAACAATACATAGCTGGCATCTGCATAGGAAATTCCTGTATTTTGTTTAACTTTTCTTCCTTAAGAACCAGGTTCGAAACACATTTCTTATCATTTAGGCTTTTATAACAAGTTGGAAAATAGTTTCTGTACTTGGAACACAATTGCCAGGATTTTTATCATGAATTGCCATACCACTTCTCTGTAAAAATTCATTTTCACATATGTATCATACATAAAAACTATTCTTGAATGCCATAGATATTGTGTAGGGGCATAACTAGTGAATCTAGCACAAAATTACTTGGTATCACAGGAATGCACAATCATTAACTGACAAAGCTTCCGTCAAACTAACTATAAGCTGCTACCTGCACATGCATTATTAGACCTTGATGATTGGCCTTCTCTCAGTAAGCAGCCACACTCTGCTGGCCTGTAGCTCAAATAAATAACCTAAGTGTATATATAATGTTTATATCCTAATACAGATAGTAAAGTAAATATTGAATAAACCACATAGAGCAGCAAAATGATAAGTTATGTACATCAAAAGAGGTAAAAGTATATTTAGGTTAAGATTGATTATGAATTTATTTTTCATGTTTGTCTGTTCCATCAATGTACATAAATGTAATTTTTCTCTAAGAATAGTTGCTTGGGCCTTCTGTGGATCACCAGCATTGAGGTGGATCACCACCATCAATCAAAGCATAGTTCCGAATCTTAAGACATACAAAAGATGCTACAATTGTCCTTATGCAAATATGCAGGACCTCATATCTGGAAAAGAATTTTGTTAATCTACTGAAGACATTGCATCCACATTATAGTGATAAAATTGCATAATAAAAATAAGTGTTTTAAATTGTTGGCCCATATTACAGTTAAAGCCTTGAAATTGAATGAATTAATAGTGTTTAATGCCCATTTTTGCTACAGAAGCAATCATGGCGATGGACACTGATGATACATGAGATGAAATTATATATTGGGAAAGGATTTTATTTTTAAAGAAGGAATCATTCCAGCCTTAGTTTAGGGTTTTGCCATTTATGAGGACTGAAGAAAACCTGGAAAAATCCTCAGTCAGGGAGGATGATCCTGATGGAATTCTAACCCCAGACCTCCTGCTCACGAGTCCATGCCTTAATGACTTCGGCCACCCTTGGCAGTGATAAAGCCTTGAAATAAAGATCCTTAAAATCATAAATGTAATGTTAACAGTCTCTTTATCTTTAAGTAAATATAAAATATTCTTTCTCTTTTCTGTAAGCATTCCTATTCTGAATCTTCCACATGTTCATAAATATTCTTTCTGCTTGACTCAAACTTCATAAGAAATTATCTTCCAGATATTTATTCCTCTTTTATCTTTTAACTCTAAATACAGTAGTAAGTAAATTCCTGTTGCCCTAGGGAATAGTTCTAGATTAATTAATTTAATTATTGTTATGTCACACAAGACAATAAGATATGACTGAAGCAGAGAGAGAGAAGATTTTCTATCCTATGCTGCCAGCAGACAGCACGCTTCTGGCTGCCATGTATATGAGCGTTCATTTGAAGGCACTGCAGTTAACTTGCTAGACCTAAATCCAAATTGCTCATGTAAAGTAAACCATATATTTAATATACTATATCAATTGTTTTGAGTATATATACATACATTTATCATCATCATCATCATCATCATCATCATCATCATCATCATCAAGTCATTTAACATAACATGGTATATATAATAAATCTTTTCAAAAAAATTAAAAGGATTACAATTTATATATATACACCCATAATTTTTTCAGATATTTTCTAATTGCAGCTCTTTAGATTCTTGAATGGAATAAAATGGATTTGATAACAGTCACTTACATAGTCTTACTTCAAAAAAATAGAGCCTTAAAAATTTATCTTAAATAGGAGTTGACAATAGGGGTTTACATTTTTTCTTAAAGAAAATGATGCTACATTATGTACTACCTAATTTTTATTTAGTTATGACCTATATTACATAACCATTGCATTATTTTTACCTCAAATGAGGTATGCAGATTACAAGGGCCATTCTAAAAGTCCTCGGTCTGACCAAGAAAACACAAGATTGAAGAAAACTTTTTTATTTTTCTACATAATCACCTTGTAAATTAATACATTTAGTTCACTGACTTTCCAACTTTTTGATACCTTCAGTAAAATAAGATTTGTCCAATTGTGAAAAACAAGCATCTTCTCAGCTTCAACCTCATCAATTGATATGAATCTTTGTTCACCTAGCCATTCCTTCAGGTTTGGGAACAAAAAGTAACGACTGTGGGCCAAATCTGATGAATATGGCAGATGTGGAAGCACTTGGAAGTGAAGATCATGCAGTTTTGCAGTAACAATTCCAGATATGTGTGAAGGCCCATTATTGTAATGAAAGAGAACTTTCTTTTTTGCAAGATGTATATTTTAGCCTAAGTGGCATCCTTCAGTTGGTCCAGTATTAAATCATAATACTCCCTGGTGATGATTCTGCTCTTCTGGAGATTCTGCTCTTCTGGAGATACACTCCATACTTTCAGAAATGCAGAAAACCATAGACATTATTTTTACTGCAGATTGAACTGTTTTTGTTTTCTTTGGTGTACTTTCACCTGTTGTCATCCACTGTTTGGACCTCTCCTTCATTTCTAGTGTTTAGTGATGAATCCATTTTTCACCTACTGTTATGAAATTGAGAATTATGTTAAACAAGTATAAACACTTAAATATAACATTTAATTTCATGTCAGAACCAATACAGTGAAGCAACTAATATATTCTTAATTATCTAGTGAGTTGATCTGATAATCTTATGCTCCACTTACTGTTGAATTATGCAAAACTAGTTTCACAGGCTTTTGGCTGCATCCTCAGTTACGAGTCAACTGTCAGATTTGTTGTTGATTGACTGGACTAGGTGTAGCTCTTGTGGACATAGTATAAACACTTTTGCAGAATGTTCATTCAAATGCATTTTTGATCCAATGTTAACAAACCCGGCATCCATTGAATGGAAAGCTTTCTCATAACCAAAATTTCATATAAAATGTAGTGAACAAACAGCCTATTGAGATCTTTACAATGTCAACCAACTCATGCATCTTCAATTATCAATCATTTAGTATGACATTGTGAATTTTTGTCACAATCTCATTGATCATAGCAGTTTTGGAACACCCTTAACACTCATCATCTTGAATGGATGTACGACTGCTTAAATTCAGCAGCCCAATTTTTCACCATCAAAAATGGAGAGGAAGAATCCTTTAATGTGGAATCTAACTCCTTTTATATTTCTGTTGAATTAAGTCATTCAAAACTAAGTACTTTATCACAGTTCATATTTCAGTTTTACCTACTTTGTAGAAAATGTTAATACTGGTTTGTTTACACAATACTCACAAACATGTGATTCACTTATGCATCTGAAACTTTACAGTACACCATCTGAAGGATGATCCTTAGCTATCATAGTAATTTGGCCATCTTCATGAAATCTCTGAGTTAGGCCAAAAATTTTTAAAACCCCCTTGTATATCCTCTGGTATGGCTACATAAAAGGGAGAAATATGTAATATATATCAGTTTTAAATACACATAATTTATTATGGCATAATTAAGTTTAAATTTCATTGATAATGCACATACATATGGTGGTCTGCTTCATGGGACATTGCCTTTGAAGATGCAATAGGTCTTATTCCACCAGATTAATTCTGGTCACTGCTGCTGTATCCCTCTCAAAGAACATCATATACTTTTGATTATAGCTTTCCACAGCTTCAGAGAATGTTGGAGGTTTTACCTCATATGGAGCAGCAGCAACATCGTTATTCTCCTCCTCCTCCTCCTCCTCCTCCTCCTCCTCCTCCTCCTCCTCCTCCTCCTCCTCCTCCTTCTCCTCCTCCTCCTCCTCCTCCTCCTCCTCACATATCTTGGTGGAACAAAGTTATCCCACTTCCAGAATACTTGAAGTAAGCAGATTATTGCACATGATATAGTGCTCAAAAATAACTGAAGAATCTTCACAACTTAAATCCCAATCTTCAGCAATAATTAATTCTTCCTCAGCTAATGAAATGTTAAGAGTTCATGAATCCATCCTTGGAGAAACCATTGGCAATTATTTCTGCAGACACTGAATTCCAAGCTACAGTCAAAATATGCATTACTTGCAGGAAGTTAATTTTGAATTTTTCCTTTTAGTCAAGATACACTTGTAAAAAATGTATTTTGAATTTCCTTGGAATAGTCCTTAAATGCATTTAGATATGTACTTTTTAAGAACAATATTCAGGTTTGTAAGATTTTATAAGTGCTCATAAAATCCCTTGATAAGTCATTAGTTTTGTCATATCCATAAAATGGAGGTTCAGATCTTACAAAATTTCAGTTTCTGCACTTGGTTTTATAAAATTTAGTTTATACATTAAATCCTTATAATAAATCTTAATCTCTAGGTTTGAAGATGGCTGGTATTGATTATGTCAGTCTATGTGCATTATTATTATTATTATTATTATTATTATTATTATTATTATTATTATTATTATTATTGTTGTTGTTGTTGTTGATTAATATACACCACATTTTTTTAGTGTAGTTGTGTGTTTTGGTGTAATGTCTCTCTTAACTATTTAGTCGTCAAATGTATTCAGTATCATGAACTGCAATTTTGAAGCAAGTGAGTTGATGCTATTTTTATTCTTTCTAAAACAAACCATTTTGCTATTTGAAATTATTAATCTAATTAGTTTTATCATACAGTCTGCATCCAAAGTGAACTTTCTGACAATATCTTTCTATAGTTTTATATATTTTTTTTATGAATCAGTCTCTCACAGTTTTCCAATTTCAACATTCTTTTACAATTTGTAAATTTATTAAATAGTAGGAATTTGCTCATAAATAAATGCAAAACAAGGAAATTTGTTTAAATCTTCTGCCAAATTTCGTATAAATAATCATATGTAACAATATGTATATTTTCTTAATCTATTACTATGCACAAGATGGGATAGCTAGAAATCATTAAACCTTTTTATTCCTTGCTGCATCACATATTATCCTCATTTTCTCTCTCCAATTATTGTATTTAATTTTTTCCCCAATATGAGGGCTATTATGCTCTTCCTGCATGGGACAAGTAAAGAATGCTACTACATTAAATTTGATATTCAGCCATCTAACCTTCTGTTGAAAGTGCTGATGTTACTATTTTAGTTTCTATCTCATGTCCATCATGTCTCCTTAAAGGATTTTAGTATCTTTTTACTCTGAATTCTTTCTCTAAGCTTTTGGAATGGTCTGCACAACAAAGGAACAAGCTCTGAATGAGCAAAATTTTTCCTTTCACTTGGCTGACCCCTTCTCGAGCTAATCATCATGAAGTAGCTTTAGCACATTTGGATTAGACATTACAATTTTAGTCACTGCCATTTTAAAAATGAACCTGCTCCATACTGCATCAACTACTTTACAGTGTAGCTGAATGTTTCCAGCTGGAACTGCTTCTGCTGTCATGGATATTCTGACTTATAATGCAAATATTAAGCACATGTGCAGTTTTATTTGGCAAGTATGACTTTTCAGTGTATGTTTTTATGGTTTTATATCTTTTAGCATTTTTAAGGCCATTGCTTATCTCATATTGTTGGCACATGTACTTTTTTTTCCTCATACTGTGTATGTATTTCAGCTTTATTGATAATTGGTGTGCATGATGTATAAATATGTCTATTTTTATGTTGTTTGTATCTCTTTTATAATTATTGACTAAAATTTCAGCCTGTTTTCCTGTGCTACTTGGCCATATTTTAGTATCTTTGGGTGCTACTGACCACTATAGTTGAGCATTCCTTAAACCACATTCCATTGATCCATTCACCCATCCACTAATTAACATTAACCTGCCCACTAATTGCAATTAAGTCTGCCCATAGACTAAAACTGTTATTGAAGTTACTTTTTAATTTTTCACAATTTCCTTTTGATCAACGACATATATTTACTGTATAAAATATAGTGAACTTTTGTAACAGTGGTGTAAATTAATTAATTTTAAATTTAATTCAATTTTAGTGGTGTGTATGTTACTATTTCGACTCAATTTCTCTTAAATGTTAATATATTTACTGGTTTAATAATTATATTTTCTTGAAAGAGAAATATATGCAGATAGTTACAAGAGTAGTTAGTACATGCTGCACATTTATAAGTAACATCTCTTCTTGGTATCCATGAAGCAAATGCAGCATTATATACAGTGAAACTTATCAGTTTTGGAACCTAAATATAATTCATTTTGGAAAATAGTACTGGTAATGGCAAAAACTGTAGGTTTTAAATGTTAGTTTTTTCCTGAATAAAACTGAAATCTATTGAGCTGAGTTGAGTTGTTTATTAGCCATTAGAATAACAAAACAAAACAAAAACAAAAAAAAAAAAATCAAGGCATTATCAGAATTTGCAACTATACAGAAAGTTTATAAATATATAGTAATAAAAAAATACAATCGTGGGGAATGCTGAAATGAAAATAGACTGCCACTACTTATAATGGAAATTATATTTCTAAATACACTTTTTGAAGTAAACTATATTTTGAAATAGGGTGTAATTTCATGTTACACTATATGTGGGCCACTACCATAAAACTGGGTTTCTTGCTACAGTCTTTGAAGGTGTATTGTGTTTTGGCCAATATTTTTATTACCCTGTTGACTAGGCAGAAGAACTCTCTTTCACTAAATTTCTATACATCACACCAACTTGTGAGTGCCTAAGTAGAGCAGAGGATGATGATTTTCATGATCAACAATGTTGCATAAAAGGCTGGCACTGCCATTAAGTGATAAGGTGGAAGTTATTAAATAAAGGAAAAGGAGAAACAGAGTGAAAGAGAAATAATTGTAGAAAACTCACATTTATGACACTTTGAAATATAAAGATTACATTTTGAGTGGATTGTAGGTAAAATGGTGACTTGAAAAGAAAACAACAGGCTATGAAGGAATAAATGAACTGTTATGGGAATGGCTTATTCATGCCATTTTATTTTTGAAGAACATGTCTATTTCTGCACCTGGTCTGCAGTCTAAACTCAAAAAATTAAATAAGCTGAAATTCAAGTCTTCTAATGCAAGGCTTGAAAGCTCAAGAATCTGGCAAACAATTAGTTATAATAAGATGTGTGAGGAAGTGAGCGATACAAAAATATTATATTAGAGAAATTTCAACCAAATGATTTGTACTATGGGGACAAGATAGTTATTTTTAGGGCATTTCATACAAAATTTGCTCTTTTTGTGTAGGTGACAAAATATTGAAAGAACACTTCACTGTCTTTCATTGCCTTTAAGATGCTACGGGTGATGAGATGACTCATACCTAATAACATGGAAATATGTCCTTGTTCAGAATGGAAAAATAATTGGGACCAAGTCGGTTCCTTCTTGAACAGGTTTCATTGTATTACATTTTTTGTTTACATCAAATCAATGATAACTAGTGATATGATATAAAGCAATACCCTGCACAGAATAACAAAGGTACACCTAGAAGTACAAACTTACCATGATATCATATGTATAAAAGTAATGGTTATCCCTTCTCAATTTTTACTTTTATTATTGAAATGATTTTTTTCTTTATTTTTCATTTCCAAATAATTTATTTGGCATTTTACTCATTTTAACAGGTGTGCTTGGCATTCCATTCCTAGATGTAGTGCGAGTTCTTGCTGCTGTATTGCTGCTTGGAAATGTTCAGTTTGTGGATGGCCAAGGTTTGGAAGTAGATGTAAAAGGAGATACTGAACTAAAGGCAGTGGCTAGCTTACTCGGTGTATCTAGTGTAGCTTTGTTTCGTGGTTTAACTTATCGTACCCACAATGCACGTGGCCAGCTTGTGAAGTCTGTTTGTGATGCCAACATGGTAAGTTGCTATACCATCATGGATTTCCATTTCTAAAATATCATTCCTTTGTTTTATATTGAAGTACACTGTCATCTTTCACTTTCTGTTGATTTTCTAAAAACTACATACAGACAAAGTGCACTTAATTATTTGTAAATAATTTTCAAGATTCATTTGTCCATTCCATCCCATTATATCCCATTCATCCATCTCATTTCATCTCATCCCATCCATCAGCACATTCATGAGTACATTCATGCATTTATCTCTAATGATCTCGTCTCATTATAGAATATTGTGATCTATCTTTAATTCATTCGTAACAATACTGAAATGTGAAAATGACTTTTATTTATTTTCTTTCTTTCCTTATTTTTTTTATTATCAATTATTAATGAGTTTATTTCTACTCCTGCCACAAATTCTTCATACTTCAAACTTGCATAGCTATGTGTGGCACACAAGAACATAATACAACCTGTTCTTTTACAAAATCTGAAAGTATCTTAAAAAGCATAGTACTACTACTGTAATGCAAAATAAGTCCCATTGATAAAACAAAATCTAAACAGCTTAAAATAATAATAATAATAATAATAATAATAATAATAATAATAATAATAATAATAATAATAATACATTGAACTCCCTTTATGTTCATGCAATTTACATTTTTCTAATATTTTAGTCATTTTTCCACTAGTACTGTCTTAAAATGTATTATTTTGCTACCATTGACATGGATTTTATTTCCTGTAAGTTCCATTTTTCTTGATGGCAACTGTTATTTTCAAGTTGATTTCCTCTCATTCAAATCCATTTGTGCAGAAATCATTGCCATGCAATTCTATTGCCAGATAGCATTGCTATTAACACTAGTTTTATTTTCATAATTTCAGTGGCTTGTACGCTTGCAGTTACAATTCACTCAGATGAGCACATACTATGTTGAAGATTTTCAGTAGTAGTATATGTGATAATTGCTTTATGTTGTGGTGGGGGGGGGAGTGATTCCTGGTGATGTTTTGAAGAAAAATGATAGAACATACATTTCTGTTGAAGATTTGTTTCATTTACAGATCATCAGCGTTTCTGTTGAAGAAAAGTGGATATTCTGTGTTATGTAGATTCACATGTTAGAACAAGTGTTCAATTGCAAAAGACCTTGGACATTTTGTCTCTACTTTGAATAAAAAAAAGATTGAGTACTGACTTACATATAACAATCTGATGTTGCACCCAAAAAATGTGAATATATACAAATTGACATAAAGCAATTTGGATAAACTTGTAACAAAATGGTTTGTTTCCATTATAGCATTGAATATTGAAGTTGATAGCATCATACTTTGAGAAAATCCATTCAATTTGCTGTGATATTGGGGATTATGGATTTTATTATGTCAAATGAATGGATTTATCATTGCAAGACTCATCAGAATATTGTGCATAATTAACTGTGTGGGTAAAGTAATAGTGTAGAAAGGGGAAACTGTTATTCAAGGGAAATATGAACTAAAGACTATTTATTATTCAGGAGTATGAACCAAAATATATTTTCAGTGTTGACAAAATTGGACTCTTTTGAAAAATTTTGCCAAGTAAAACATTATTTTTATAAAAACAAAATAGAATACGGAAAAATGTTACAGTGGAAAACTCTGCAAGCAGAAAGTAACTATTTCATTTGTGCTGATGAATTTGGAGAAATTACCTCCATTGGTGACTGATAAATTTAAAAAGCGAAGGTTTTCAAAAACTTGAAAAATCTGCACTTTAAGTATGATACCAACAGACCAACAGATACCAATAGACAGTCAACAGCATCTTTCCATCTACTAGCATGCTCTAGAGGGTAAATTGGGGCCACATCACTGGAAAATACTGTTATTGCTGCTAGGTAAATATCCTATATACTGTATATAAGTGAGTTTCAGTCATTGAATCTGGGCATCATGGACGCATTTAAATTAAAATTTAGAAAAATGCTTTCTTGAAAAGCCTTATTTATGTATGATAATGATATGGACTCAAAATAAATGTCCATATCAGTTCCTGATGGTATGCATTATGAGGCTAAAGCATAGTTGAATATTTCTGCTATAGTTATATCTAACTCTTTCTGGGAGGCAAAATTTAAGTTCATGGGAAAAAGCTACATCTACAGCAGGAAGAGGATATATCGGAGCTGAATAACTGGTATGTGTTGGATAAGTCTTTATTTAAAAAATCTGCCGATGTTGATGCTGGTGTAATCATAACAATGATACCATCTATATCTTTTACAACTACATTGAAGAGGAAGAGGGAAGAGGGAAGAGGGAAGAGGGAAGAGGGAAGAGGGAAGAGGGAAGAGGGAAGAGGGAAGAGGGAGATATTGATGAGAAAAATTGTAATCAATAATCAAGAAGAATCTTAATCAATAAAGGTGGAAGCTATCGCCATTTTTAAGCAGTAAATGGAAGTTCATTGGAAGAAAATGGGGCCTCACATACTGTGGAGAGGGAAATGGAAATAATAAAAATGCAGAAGAAACAAAAACACATTTGACAATTCCAGATTTTTTCAAAGAGGTAGGTTTGATTGTAAATTTGTTTTTTTTTAAGTTATTAAATTTTGTGAACAATCCATTATGTAGCGTTATAGCATTCTATAGTCATATCCAAAGTCAAATATCCATGGCAAAATTCAGAAGTACAACGTAAATAGTGTTGTCCCTTGTTCAGTGGAGCACAAGCAGTTCGCAATGAGCAACCCATTGCATACATGCTTCTTTTATTATAATGAAATAAACATATTAACAACAGCAAGAAATACAACTTACCATTTAATCTACATCTGTGTCAGCAGTATCAGTGTCTGCAGTACAGGTCTTTTGCTATCAGCATTTTCTGTCTCAAAGTAACTTACAGGGCAACTGCTGAAGTCTACTGATTTGTCACTCTCTTCAGTTCCTTATGATAATGTGTTCTATCGATCCATTAAGCAATAAGTATGCCAGTATGTTTCTCTAATGTGTTTTGTGTGCTCTTGGTGCAAGATCCATTCTTCTTTGTGATGGAGACAAAAAGCTTTGTTAATTTAAGTCTGAAAATTTTGGGACAATACCTTCTTCACTGAGGAAGATGGAATATAATTGATTTGAATCTTATAATATCTTATGTTATCAGTAACCACAATACAGTTTGGAGGGAGGCAGGACAATAATTTTTCCTCTGTCCACTTGTGAAAATTCATGGCATTCATATTGTAAAAATTGCCAGATTTAAGATCATTGTTAAATATAAGTGCAGCATTTGGCACAAATCCTTCTTTTCCACCAGCATGCACTATCACAAGTCTCTGTCCTGGGCTTGCAGATTTGAACACCCCTAATTCAAATTTGCTTTACCAGCATTTAGGGTAAACATACTTTTCATGAGCATATGTTACATCCACTATATAACAGGTTAATTCTTAATCTCATCATTGTGTTTCATTGAGAGCAAATAATCCTTAAAGCTAACACATTGTCTTTTTCAACTAACACTTTTCTCTCATCTTAGCTGTTCTTCAATATATAACCTATTGAAAGTAAATTACAACATAAGGAAAATTTACTTCCCAGAAAATTAAGATCTGTTTTTACATAGGTGTACAAATCATTCAAAATGGGGGCTCATTTTTAGTAGTATACATAGCATGTAATTTCTGATGCACAGCAAGTTTGAAAAAAGTATCTACTTTTTCATACCTTGTTTTATGCATTTTCTTATTCTTGAAGGACTATGCTTAGGGACATTTCCTTTTTCATGCTTTATGCATTTAAGAATACTTATACTCACATCTGTGGCTACAGCAGCAAGAAGCAAAGCATTTTTCACTGGAATACTTACTTCTTCATTTTTGCAAAATTCTGTTATAATAGCAATAATTTGTCTAGTAACACTGTTAAAAACAATTCTTCTTTCCATTCATTTTCCCAACACATCCTAGTGCACCACTAGTTAGTATTACATTTGCTGTTTTTCTGCCTGCTAGAGGATCACTAAACATAAGACATGAATATCATCATGCTCATCATATTGACATCATTTGTAATGCAGTTCACCTGGCCAATTGAAGTAACCCTATTCTCACCCTGCATCATAATCACAGCACATAAAAACATAAACAAAGCTCATTGAACTTAACAAATTATTATTGAGGAAATCACTCAAATTTCACTAATTTAGTTCCACTTACTTGGACATGTTTCAAAGGCGATTGCCTTCATCGTCAGCATGATCCCAATGTCCGCTTCCCCGCGTGGTATTCAGATGTTGCTCCGTAGATTTTATGAACTTTGTGATAAGGTTGCTATTGTTTGGAAGATCAAAATTAACCAAATTTTCTTTGTTTTTATTTATGAATACATTTTCCCACACTGTCAATTCTATTGGTTTTTGAAGAGCTTTTAAGAGTTTTGGTACCTTTTGGAATTCGTGGTTTTTTTGCCAGAAATGGTCTGCCACTGCTGATTTTTCCATGTGTTTATATTTTACATGCCTCATGTGTTCCTTAAACCGTATGGAGATATTTCTTTTTGTTTTGCCTATATATTTCATATTGCAATCTTTGCAAGCAATTTCATAAATGCCTGATTGTTTTTCTGGAGGAATTTTGTCTTTTGTGTTCGTTTTTAGGAGGTTTTTTAAACTACATTTGTTTACTGGAGCCAAAATGATGTTTGCCTGTTTAAAATTTTTTTGGAATTTTTGGTGTGCCCATGGGTGGAATGTGAATTTTTTATATATCTGATCCCCTTTGTAGCCTTTTAGTGTGGTGATATCTTTTATTCGTTTTTTCTTTTTGAATTTTTCTATTTTCTTGTTGACCAGATCTGTTGTGTAACCATTTTTTTGTGCTATCTCTATGATTTTTTGGTACTCCAATTTGTATTCTGTCTTGCTTATTGGAAGGTTTGTTAATCTGAATGTGAGGCTATTGATTATGGCATGTTTATGTTGTATTGGGTTGAGGCTGTTGTTTTTTATGTAATTATCTGTGTGGCTATCTTTTCTGAATATGCCAAATTCCAGTATATTGCCATTTTTTATAATTTTTATGTCCAAGAAAGGAAGAACCGTGTTGTTTTCTAATTCCATTGTAAATTTAACACTGCTGTCTTGCAGGTTGAGCAGTTTTATTGCATCCTCTTTCCAATTTTCATTTACTATTGCAAAGACATCATCAACATAACGGTACCAACATTTGTATATATATGGAAAAGCCTCAATTATTTTTATTTCTAAAAAACTCATGTAGATATCTGCTAAGAATGGTGATAATGGGTTTCCCTTGCTAGACCCTTATTTTGTGTGTAACTGTTGCCTCCGAATGTGAAGTAGGTTTGGTTGATGCAAATTTTGGCATATTCAGAAAAGATAGCCACACAGATAATTACATAAAAAACAACAGCCTCAATCCAATACAACATAAACATGCCATAATCAATAGCCTCACATTCAGATTAACAAACCTTCCAATAAGCAAGACAGAATACAAATTGGAGTACCAAAAAATCATAGAGATAGCACAAAAAAATGGTTACACAACAGATCTGGTCAACAAGAAAATAGAAAAATTCAAAAAGAAAAAACGAATAAAAGATATCACCACACTAAAAGGCTACAAAGGGGATCAGATATATAAAAAATTCACATTCCACCCATGGGCACACCAAAAATTCCAAAAAATTTTTAAACAGGCAAACATCATTTTGGCTCCAGTAAACAAATGTAGTTTAAAAAACCTCCTAAAAACGAACACAAAAGACAAAATTCCTCCAGAAAAACAATCAGGAATTTATGAAATTGCTTGCAAAGATTGCAATATGAAATATATAGGCAAAACAAAAAGAAATATCTCCATACGGTTTAAGGAACACATGAGGCATGTAAAATATAAACACATGGAAAAATCAGCAGTGGCAGACCATTTCTGGCAAAAAAACCACGAATTCCAAAAGGTACCAAAACTCTTAAAAGCTCTTCAAAAACCAATAGAATTGACAGTGTGGGAAAATATATTCATAAATAAAAACAAAGAAAATTTGGTTAATTTTGATCTTCCAAACAATAGCAACCTTATCACAAAGTTCATAAAATCTACGGAGCAACATCTGAATACCACGCGGGGAAGCAGACATTGGGATCATGCTGACGATGAAGGCAATCGCCTTTGAAACATGTCCAAGTAAGTGGAACTAAATTAGTGAAATTTGAGTGATTTCCTCAATAATAATTTGTTAAGTTATACTATATTTCACTGTGAAAATTCCCGCAGTTCAAAAACTAAAGCTCATTGAGTTTGATTCCAACAATGATGCTAATTCATTTAGATAATTTTATATTTTTTGTTTTTTTTACATTTCTTACCATTTATAATTATTTCCATTTGTCTCTTTAATAATGTAAAAAATGGTTTTTACTGTATTGCATAAAGATTATTGAAATTTGAAAATAAAGATGAAGGACTTCAGAAATGCCTTTATTTTAATTGGTAAATCCAATTGAATATTGGCTTCAGAATATTATATTTTGCTTCACTGTATAGAACTTTAATTCACTTAAAGGCAATTTTATTTGTCATATTTTCCAGGATTTTGTGTGCATTATTAAAAATATTTGCAAAACTGTAGGAAATGATTGATTATAAATATTGAGAATTTTGGAGGTATCCCATCTCTTAGTAAAAAAAATTTAAAAGGAAATGAAAAATTGTCAAGAAACTTATAAAATATGTTTATGTGCACAGGAAATAAAGTTTGCTATTGATAGGTCAATATCAAGTTAGGTAAAATAATTATATATAAAGGTAATTCAATATATTCTTACCCCATTGAAAAACATATCTTATTTTTAAGACAGGCAATCTATGTATTCACCTTATAACCTTTCTCAAGTAATCCATTGTCCTGGATAATTTTTTATATACATCACTCATAGCTTCAATTATGTGTGGAGGTGAAGTGCACCACCAAATAAAAGCCATATAAGTCTTATCAACGAAATGTCCTTGAGCAGGAGTGGGAGAGCTGCTTGAATAAATTGAAGATAAATGGCTTCTTTCAAATCTAAAGAAGAATTCAAGGACCTATGATTTCTGCCCCAGCTCAGATATAAATCTGCATTTAAAAATGCTTCATCCATGGTAGTACAATAAGCAGAAAATCTGCTTGTAAATAGCTTGTGAAGTTAGCTAAACAAATAATTACAATTGGCTATTAGAAATGAAAAAGAGATACCTACCTTAATTCCCTCACCTAGAATTTTCATATTTAATCATTTAAATACTAATAAACTTGCAAAATTTATTGTCAGAAGATTTTACCACTTCTATTTTCAAAATATGTTTTTATTTAATGAGAATAGATTATCTTAATTTTCATTAAAACATCTGCAAAAATTCAATGAATTCCACCTTAAAATAAATTAACAGCATTAGCACACAACCTTCATTTTCTCAATAACCATTTCAAAAAGGACAAAATAATACTAGAAATGTTTTTCAATAAATCACAAAGAATCATTCTACAAAAGGAAATGCATAGATTTCCTTTCATTCTCTATAAGTTCTGAAAATTGTTGACTGTTATTGTTATCAGCCTCATATCTGAAATTGATTCAGATTATACTCTTTTCATTTCAGTTTATTGCATCCACTGATCTTATACAAGATATGGGGCATGGCATTTAAAAAAATTCAGTAATTTAAATGTCACTACAAAAGCAGTATCATACAAATCATTCTTCTAATGTGTTATAGTACATTTCTACTTATTACAATTACTCATATACATACTACAAATTTTTATAATGCATTAGAATTGCTAACAATATTGAAAATGTGTAATATTTTTACATTTTTCTATATTTCAAGTGCACAATGGATATATTATTTTATTCAAAACCCTAATATATTTATGTAAGAATATTTTAACTTTACAGTCTAATGTTTTTCTTCATGAACATTTCCCTACTTGAGTAGTCTTTTTTTCTTAATGGTCACTTCTCTGCTTGAGTAGATCAGTGGTGGGAGTTGTCACAAAATGTTTGGTAAGTGGAGGGAAGAAAATATTAGATTGCCACTACAACCAATACCACATTCCTAAGTTTTGTTAATATACAGATCAAGACTCACTGCACAGCTTATTGTCACAGATCATGAAGAAAAAAATTAAACTTACTTTTGTTATTTACTTGATACTTTTGGAAATTATTTACATAAAATTTTAAAAATATTCTTTTTATTTTTTCCTTCCAGTCCAATATGACTCGAGATTCCCTTGCAAAAGCTTTGTATTGCCGGACAGTAGCCACAATTGTCAGAAGAGCAAATAGCCTTAAAAGACTTGGGTCCACACTTGGAACACTTAGTTCAGATTCCAATGAATCTGTTCACAATCAAGCTGAGGTAATTTTTCTTAATATTTTATTTTGGGATTATTTTTTGGTGTTTATTTTTATAAAGTAAAATTTTATACCTAAATAATTCTCTACTTGCATTGGCTTATACTGTTGGAAGATATTTATTTGAGGAAAGTGTTTCCTAGGCAAAGTTAAATATTTTCCACAGTTTTAGTTAATTATTTTATAAATAATGCAGAAGCACATTTTAAAAAATCCAACTCAAAATACTTACACATGTTTTGATCTTGTACATGATATTAAAAATATTGAAGTTTAGACTCTGTTTTCAAAAGTCATCACTTGGTTGAAATGACATCAAAGGAGGAGTTAGGATTCCTTGCAGCTGAGTGCTAACAATGGCAGCAAGAGAATAGAGAGAATACCCTACAATATACAAATCAGAACTGAAAGAAATAATACCATTTTAGTTTTCATAAATGTTGGTGGATTTATTGAACAATGTAAAACAAAAATTTTGAAAACCCTTAAAACTGTACAAGACTACATAAAATAATTTTCAGAAATAAAATTGGAAAATATAAACAAATATGAAGATTTGTTCAAAATATAATAAACTGAAAAATATTAAGAATATGAAATCTGAAATTTTGCTTATTGGATTTTATACATACTAAAACTTAACAATTATGGTTCCCAGTACTCTACATTTCCTTATCTAAACGTGAATTTTTTTAATTTTTCCATTCTGTAGTATTCAGACTTTGAGAATAACAAATCATAGGCAGCTCCAGAATACATGCCACTTCAAATACATCATAGTAATCAAGTAATGAAGTACCAATACAGATGGCTGAGGATGGACTCATGAATGGGAGGTCAGAGATTCGATTCCAGTCAGGATCAATATCATTCGTCCTGATTGGGTTTTTTCCAGGTTTCCCTCAGTCCTCATAAAGGGCAAATTCTGGAGAGATATCTTAAACTTAGGCGTGGAAGGCTTCCTTCCTTAAAAAAATTCATTTCTAATTTATTATTTCAGCTCCTGTAACATCAGTGTCCACTGCCTCAATTCTCAGTACTAAAAATGAACACTATTTAAAAACAAAGCAATTAAGATAGTTTTAACATTAACATGTGCCATCACTTCATATACCTCATTAGAGGGTAATGTGCCATGCATCTTCTCTGAATTACTAACATATGAAAGCTGTTTTAATACAAAATTTTCATAATTTTTTATAGGTATAATTTCTTGTACTAAAATTTAACTTTATAATATCTTGTTAGCTAAATGCATAATATATACATGGAACTAGTTTCATTATAGTCACTTCTGATTCCCACGGTAGATGACAAGCTATGAAAAATATATTGCTCTAACATTCTGATTTAGTCTCAACAAATCTTCAGCTTAGGCCTATGTAATGTTACAGGAAGCCTATGGAGAGTTTGTTATTCCCAATAGCACATCTTAAGGATGGTTAAATGTTTAAAGAGGAGAGGCAATCAATATCAAAGGAAGGTGTATCCAGAGGCTCCAGTGTATACTCAAATGGAAGATAACATTAACACTGCTGCTGCAATTGTGAGAGAGGATTGTCAAATAATGTTAAGAACACTTTCAAAAATTCTGAAAATTTCACTGGGTGCCACCCATATATTGATAACTGAAAATTGCACTGAAGCACAGCGAGTTCCAAGATTACTGATTTCCAAACAAAAGAAGTTTAGTTACCAATTTGCATGTATTCGAAGATAATGTTATCAGAAGCTGCAGAATTTTTTCAAAGGTAACCACTGCTGATGATATTTGAATGCATCATTTCAATCCTGAGAGCAAAAGTATAGTTCACAGTCACTAACACAAAAGGAAAAATGTTTGCTTCTGCTGGGAAAGTTGTGGCTATTTAATTTTTGAATATTTAAAGAATGGTTCATCAACATGTTGTTCCTGCACATACAACTATAACTAGGCAATACTACAGAGATATCTTGAAAACGTGCAAGGCCATATCATACACAAAAGGCCATGTTTCTGTGCAGCAAGCTGGATGATGCACCACCACAATATGGCTCAACCACACATCACAAATAATGTTGCTGAGTATCTCACAAAAATCAATGTGAAGTGTGTCCCTCAAACTCCCTATAGTCCAGATTGAGCCCCGTGTGACTTTTTCCTTTTTCCCAGAAGAAACATCTTCCTGAGAGGCATTTTCCATCATCAGAAGCAGTGATGAAGGCTGTGGAGGCAATTCTGAAGGACCTGTCAAAAAATAGCTTCCAGCATGTCTTTGAAGAATGTCTTTGAAGACTGGCAGAAATGCTGGGACAGATGCATTGCATCGACAGAGTCTACTATGAGAAAGATCATCAAAATTATGAGAATGTTTAAAGGTATATTAACAAAAAAATTTATGATCATTCTTTGTTGAACAGCACTCATAAAATAGATCAAGCTTTAGCATTTGATTTTCATAAATTTTTCTGAAGTTAAAATTGAGATCCAAACATCACCTTCTAATAGTAAAACCTGTCTATTCTGCCAGTATTTTCCGTTCAATTGCTTTTTCTAATCTTTCCTTCAAAATACTACTTAAAATTCTACTTATAAATGACATAAAACTTAAATTTCCCTATTATATTCTTAAAGTAAAGGAAATAAGAAACAGATGTATATGAATATAATTCACTATGTGTGTATGTATGTAAATTGCTTTTGACATTGACTTGTCCTATATCATTTGCACAAATGTGGAAATCATGATTTACAGGATCAATAAAGCACCTAGCTATCTATTATTTAGATCCCTTCTATTTCCTTACATTCTAATACATTTATAAGTAAATTTTACCTTTTAAGGAATTAAAAATGCTTAAAAACCATAGAAACTATAACTATTCAAACAGCACTGACTCATTTTTCTCCTCAATGCCTAGCTTTATATCTGCTCTGAAAGCAAGCAAATTAATGATAGCATGAGCTTATTTTAATATAATCTTACATTGTGATCATTCTTAATTTTTATATGAGGCAATTTAGAAAATACTATAACACTGAGGATATGTTTGACAGTTAATTCCACAATAAATTCATTAAAGCTTATGGAAAGTAGATGTGAATAAGACAAGCAAGAGGAGCATTAAAGATTTTGGGTAGGACCCTTTGGAATAGAATCATCTCAACAGATACAGGAAAGATTCTACAGTGTTTAGTAGAAAGTAATACTGACATTGGAACTGAGAAATGGTCTCTTGTTGAGCATCAGAAATCTTATGATACAAGCACTGGACATGGATGGCAAAAGAATAGCGACCAAGGTATTCAGTTTAGAAAAGAAAATAATCTATCTTAGTTGTTCTAAATTTCTCTCCAAGATAAATAAATCCAAAATTTAAGGAATGTTATTAATTTTCAGGCAATTAAACAATTTAGAGAAAATTTAAATAGAACATTTAGACAGATTTCAGAAAATAAACTGGCTACATTACTTTTCTTGTTCCTGGATTATTATACATGAATTTAAAAGAATTGGCTAGCATACAGGTGAAAGAAGGGATCATGCATTGATGCTCTGGAGTAGGAAGAAGGTCTTGAGCTTCATAAGGTTTTATGGAAATTAATATGTTATTATGTACAGTTAATGCAACACTTCTTATTCTTATGTGATCATAAGATTCATTACTAACTAAAATATGTTAACACCTCCTTCTCTTGTTTGTTGTTATTAATGATTTTACTTGTTTAGAGAAAAGTACACTATATTTATTCAATTTGAATTTTTGATGGATTTAAGCATTGTTAACAAGATTTATTTCATATAAAAATTAGATGGAACTTTGTGAAAATATAAATTCTTCTCAAAGTATTTAAAATTCAGTGCTTGAGTGAAAGTACTTGAAGTAAATTTCTCATCTCTGAATAGGAAATATTTTTATACTATTGTAATAGACAATGGTGGCATTGAAAGAGAAAGAAAAAATGAAGACATAGGCAAAGAAGTTGTTTATGTTATTCTGTCTATATATTTATGTTTGTTTTTATATTTTTCTACTTGAAAATAAGGATAAACTAAGCATTTTCTAATTATAGCATGTTTTCTTTACAGAAGAAATTTATTTTTTGGCTCATATTAGCAATTGTGAGAACCATACGGACATTATATAAACTCTCTTCTCTAAACCTATGCATGCTTGCTCATAGCAATTCATCATAAATATTTTATTCGATATTGAGATTAGCATTTATATTTAGTGCAAATAGAATGTAATCAGCAAGCTGCTCTGAATGCTTACAGATTGCTAGTCAGCATGCTTCCACTGTGGGAACAGCTGGGTCCAAATCAAGCAAATCTATGGCTGCATTAAACAACGCAGTGCGTCATGCCACTGATGGCTTCATTGGCATTCTTGATATGTTTGGGTTTGAGGATCCAAAGGTGAGCATCAGTATTAAATTTGCATCAGCAACTAAACATTTAACTGCTTTAATTTTGATAAAATTTTCATTACTATATGTAATAATAATAATAATAATAATAATAATAATAATAATAATAATAATACTTGTTTAATATGTTTAAGGAAGGTCGGAATCCATACAGTGAAATTATCATGAATCTTATTCTCATTTAAAATAAAACACTAAAAATCATGTCAATATATTAAAGTTCTCTTGAAGTTTCACAAACACACTTATTAAAAGTAATTTTGAGACATGTTTCATGAGGCAAATTGCTCACATTGTCAACCAATCAACGATTGATGAGCCCATTAGGTTAGGTATGTATGTGGCTATGTTTGCTCTGGTGGTCTGTTAATGAACTTAATGAACTTAAACAATATGTAGTCTGCTTCCGGCATATCGAAACTCATAAGTTTGTATTGATATTTTTTTATGTAGATTCTTTCCCATATATTAAGTTCTTTTGGATGTTGGATTGTTTTTAGTAATATTATATCCTTTTCTATTTCATGATTTTCATTCCAAAAATGTGCAGCCACAGCTGATTTTTCTAATTGTGTGTATCTAATATTTCTCTAGTGTTCCTTTAATCTTATGCCCAGATTTCTCTTTGTTTTTCCAATGTATATTTTGTTGCAATCTTTGCAATTAATTCTATATATACCCAAACTTTCCTCTTTTTTCTTTAGTTTTATTTAGATTCAATAATTACCAACACTATATCTGTTTATGGGTGCCTGAGTGATGTTATACTGTTTGAAAATATTTTTGGAATTTATGGTTAACATAAGGGTGATATGTGAATTTATGATAAGTACTTTCCTTAGGTGAAGTACTGAGTGTGATGATTTGTTTAATTTCTTTTTTATCTTTGAATCTTTTTATTTTTTTTATCTACCATTTGTTTGTTAAAGCCATTCATTTCTGCTGTGTGTATTATGTGTGAGTACTCCTTTCTGTATTCTTCTTTACTGGGTGATAACTAACATATAAGTCATACTATTAAATGTTGCTTCCTTGTGGGGTCTGGGGTTAAAACCTTTGGCTTTTATATAATTGTCAGTATGTCCGTCCTTCCAATATATACCAAATTCTTTATTTTTATTATTTTTTATTATCTTTAGGTCAAGAAAAGGTAAGGCATTATTAACTTCAGTTTCCATAGTGAATTTCATTGTTGGTTCTTGCAAGTTCAACAATGTCAATACATCATCCATGAATCTATCTTGTATAATGGCAAACACATCATCCACATATCTTTACAATGTTTTGAATATGTATGGGAAGGCTCTAGTTATATGTATTTCAAAATTGTTCATGAACAGGTCTGCCATAAATGGAGATAAGAGGACTACCCATCACTAAATCGGATCTTTGTTTAAGAATCTATATAAAAAAATATGAATACAAACTTATGAATTTTGATTATACTGGAAGCAGACTACATATTGTTTAAGTTCATTAACAGACCACCAGAGCAAACATAGCCGTATAAATACCTTACCTAATTGACTCGTCAGTCGTCGATTGGTTGACAATGTGAGCAATTTGCTTCATGAAACATGTCCCAAATTACTTTTGATTAAGTGTGTTTATGAAACTTCAAGAGAGTCTTAACATGTTGACATGATTTTTAGTGTTTTATGTTAAATCAAAATAAGATAGTTGTTGTTATTATTATTCCTCAAGAAATTTGCTCTTCAGTTAACATAATTTTGTATTAAAATTATGCCTGTGTTAATTGTTAGAAATGAATGAGAAATGTGAAGCTTTGTCTAAAAACACAATATCAATGTTATGAATTTAATGTGTATTTATGCTAAGGTTTCCTGATATTTAATTCAAGTAATTTCCTGGCTTGATGATTGTATTTTAGTAACATTAACATTTTATTTGAAAATGCTATACAGAAAGGAAAGTATATAGAGCTAAAGCTATCCTGTCAGTTTTGCACCACTTTTGTTTTTAACCAAATTTCTAGGACAGTGCTCCCCCATCATTGTCGGAGGAAGGAAACTGATGATGAGCCTAAACAAGGAATAATTTTATATAATTGCAGAAGCATAGAAAAAGGGAGGAAAGGGCAATTGTGCACAGATATTTAAATATTATATCCTATAAATGATATTTATTACATTTCATTAGAACATAATTTAAGTAATATGAACAATAATATTTTAATTTTATAATGAAATAGAACAAAATGCACAAATAAGCAGCCCAAAGTACCTAACTTGAAATTATGTTAAAATTCTGAACTATACAACAATTTGATTAAGCAATATACATGGGATTTCATAAATTGAGTAATGGAGCATAGGGTAAAAACTCAGCTACAAAAATTAATTAACTTAGCAAAAAAGCTTGCATTATAAAGGAAAAAGTATACAGAATTAACAAATGCAAATGAGTATAAAAACTAATTTAATAACAATAATTGAAAAACTAAAAAAAAAAAAAAAAAAAAAAAAAATACTGCTAAATGTAGAGCAGAAATTGAAAGAAAAATACTTGCATAAAAATTTGTGAAGAATCAGATATTAAGCTAATGTTACAAAACAATGGAGGCATTTCAGAAGATATTGTGTCATTGCCTGACAGCATAGATCAGAATTCTATTATAGGATAATAAACTTTCAGAACAATGGGATAAAATGTGCACAAATAAATAGAGATTATATTAAAAAATAAACAAAAATTTGTGGTATACTTCACTTTTTTTTATGTGACCCTTATCATTTGAAAATAAACAAACAAGCTAGGCGTTATGAAGATACTACTGTAAAGAAGATAGTTTTGTGCCAGTTTGGCTGAAACACTTGTCATTTGATACCCAGTAAATGAATCTTAAGTTGCCGGCATGGAGAATAGTATAAATTTTCACTCTCTCAGGGAATGCTGAATATGCTGCTTTTCTGTGGTGTATGCAGAACAATATTGGAAATACAATAATAGATTGTATCACTTATTCCATGGCTAAGAGAAATTTTTTTTCTTTGATTTAAAGATCCTCTTAATAAAGTTACTTCTCTTTATAAGGCAATAAACTGCTCAATGTTAAGACTATTAATCTATAATTATATTAAAGAGTATGCATAAAGTGTAAGTTATGTAAATTCTATAGCATAAAGTATAATAATTTAGCAATAAATACAGATTTAATTATTTCTGGAACCACTCAAAAGTTAATGAAAGAGATTAACATGCCATAAAATGTGAATCACTTAGTGTAAAAATATGATTTTGTTTGCACTTATTCAAAGAAACATTGCTCTCTATTCTGATTATTTTCAAAGTCTTTATGATTAAATATTTGTCCAAGTATACATGGTATTTAATTTTGAGTTTTATAAGCAGTGAAAAATATGTCTGTATGAGGCAATGCAGTACTGCTGTTTATTTACTAATGCTATAAGAGTGAATATGCCTCAAACATCGAGTATTGAATCACACAATTTTTAAAAAAAACTATAGATTTGTGTGATGATATGGCCTTGTGTGAGCCCATTGTTTACATCCTATATCAAAGCCATGCTGCAAGCATCATGTCCATTCGATATTCTACTGATTCAGTACATCACATGTCAGTACCACTAAACTTGCTTTGCTGCATATTTGTTTGATGACAATGCCACAAATGTTGTCACAACTGTAATATGACAAATAAAAAATGAGTAGTGCCCAATATGATATACTACAAAATACTGTCTTCATTGCTTCATAAAACTAAAAAAAATAGTCAATTAAATGTGTAGGTTTATGTTTCAAGCAAATGGAACACTGTGTTAATTACTCATGATGCCCCAACTTTTTTGAACTTATATCTCAATTCTGTTTATTGACATTTAGGAGATTTGATTCCATTACTTCTGATTACCTTCAACTATTATTGTACTTTCTTCTTGGGAAATAAGAAGACATATTGAGACAGTTATTTTGAATATGTTTACGGAATGTCGGAATGGGAAAGTTATTTTGAAGTCTGATATGCATACTCAGAGTTTGATTCTAGGGATTCTACTTTCCCCACTATGGGGTTATACTAGCTAGTGATGACATATATCTTTATTAGAAATGGTCAAGTATTGACTTGAGATCCTATTAAGAAGTTCTTGCCAGTTCAATTGGAAAATGGAGATGTAATCTAAAATGCATTATATGGTAAGTTCTTGTAATACATTAGTATTCCTGTTCAAATTATCTTCGATGTATCCTTTTGTTCTATCCAGAAATTAGCTCATTAGCTATTAAGTCTGCTTTTAAGTCTTTTTTACCCATGACCCAGACTTTGTTTCCTTAGCAGACCACAGGTTCGCTAAAATTTTATATAGGTGACTGAGAATAGATTTTTGAATAATGATTGTTTAAAACTTTTAATCATACCCATGAAGTCACTTTCAAAATTAGTGAAATATGAGTGATTTCCTCAAAAATAATTTGTTATGTTATACTTTATTTCACTGTAAAAATTCCTACTATTCAAAACTACATACCCATGAAATGTTTATAAATTTTGTAATTTTCCCTGATAAATTTAAATATCCAAGTAAGGATATTAATAACCTATGTATTGAAATTCTATTCATTCTTGCTTAGATTTGGATGTTTAAGAAACTTTTACTTTCTATTATATATTTATAATCAAATGGGGAAATTTCCAACTGGAGTCCAAGTTAAGACAGAGTGGGATTTTTAATTTTGTAATGTTAACTATATCTATACATCTAATTAAAAAAGTTTATTTTGTTATGTTTCCACCCCTGATGCATTACTCCATCAATCTCAATTACTTGCACTCATTTGCATGACCAATGGCAATTATTGGAAGGATTTTGTCACTGAGAAACATTCCACCCTCAAACATCAATTATGATCTTTGTGTGATAGAGTCAAACTAACACTCTTTTGCTCCACTTCAGTCGACTAGGAACTGTTGATGTAAATGATGGGTTTGTGAAACTGGTCCTACATATTTAATCAATTATAATGTTCCAGCCAAGAACATGTTTCAAAAGAAGATGTAAACTGCAGGTCAAATAGTGAATTCATTTTAGACTAGGATTTCTATAATGATGGCAGAAGCAGACAGTATCCTACTTTCACCTTACATCTTCTACAAAGCAGAGAATGTATATGACACCTGGAAGAAGATGGCCTTCTGAGAACAAGATATAGAAGAAGCAAGACTGGATGGTTTGATCTTCCTTCTTTTCAAGATTGGTTCATCACAGTAGCTCTGCCATATCTAAAAAATTTCCTGGGACCAAGATCCTCATTGGAGGCAATCTCCCCAGCCACATTTCTCTCTCCATGATTAAAGAATGTGAAAAGCAGGAGGTAAAAATTATATTGCTATCTCCATATAGAACACACATGCTACAATCATTTGATTTAGCCCTTTTTCAGGCCACTGAAGGTTGCATGGCAAAACATGTTACTAGAATACAAGAAATACCAAAGTCAAATTTATTCAAAGATTGTTTCCCTTCACTCCTGAAACAAAATTAGAAAAGATACAGGGAAATAAAATTCAAAATAAAAAGAAGGTTCAAGGCAATAGATATTTCGCCATTTTGTTCAAATGAAGTTCTTAAGATGATGACAGATAATGAAGATGAAAATCAAAAAGTGTGGACACATAATATTGAGAAATGTTACAACATGCTCTCATTCTTCACTGCAGCAAACACAAAATAAAATTTTCCAGTAACTTTTTTTGATTCAGAGATTGTTCAACCTGTATCTGAACCAGGAACACAAAAAATCATCAAAAATGAAAACATGAAACTTGGTGTTTTTATTAAAGTCAAGTAAAAAATTAGAAAAGTAAGCACGTTAAAGAGAAAGTCTATGTAATAAAGAAAACTTTAGTAGAGCTAGATAAGTGGATGTCAATCTTTGGCCTTATAGGGAAAATTCCTTCATATTTCCAACTGTTAATGAAAAAGATGCAGTTGACAAAGAAGAAGTCATAAGTATTCTATCATCTTCTGCTGAAAGATGTGCAATTTTCAAGTTTTTGAAATTCACACATCTACATACAAAATATTTATCATAAAATGAACTTATAATATTAAAATATAGCAATTAGGATCAGTGCCTTTGGCAATTCCAAAAGGCCCTAACTTGAACAAAAAGCACATTATAAGTCACTACACTAAGTTGTTGAGTTACCTGAGGTCCAATATGTTCAAACACTGCAGTTATTGAGCTATTTGGGTCCTTTTGTCCTTAAATCTAATGCCCAATAATCTTTCTAACCCACTTCTATTTTATTTACTAATTTTTCTCAACCATTTTGCTCTTACTTTACTTAAATAATTTCCTATTCCAATATATCTTTTCTTGATTTTACAATGCCTTTTCAAAAATCTACGAATAACATATACTATATGCTTCTTTTTATAGCTAATATCTATTTACCTCTGTGTTTTGTCACAATGCTATTATCAATTGTCCTCTTATTTTTCCCAAAACCTGCTTGAAATTCTGAAAATTTACCCTTTCTTCTCTCCAGTAAACTTTCTACCAAAACTCCTATGTACATTTTACCCAGGACTGATAATAATGCTCTGTAATTTGTTGGATTGTTCACATTCCCCTTGTTTTAAATACTGATATCACTATTGCTTTCTCTGGTTCTTTGGAACTCTACTTCCTTCAAATATTGCATTTAATATCCTAACTAATAAAAGCAATCTGTTCTCATTTAGGCTCCAGAGATAATTTTATATCTTGATAATTCTATACACACACACACACTCATAGCTAGAGAGAGAGAAAGGATTTGGTTTATTTACAGATGCTCTTTAACATCTCAGATCATCAGCATAGAGAGAGAGGGAGAAATATGGGATGGGTGGATTAAATATGAATGCAATAGATTGGATAGATAGAATAGATTTGATAGATATAGTAGTTAGATAAAAGACAGGATAAGATAGAATAGATGGATGGATGGATTTTTTTTAATGGTGTTTAATGCCCATTTTTATTACTGAGGCACCACAGGCGGCAAACACTGATGATACATGAAATGATATAATGTGAAAGGATTTTTTTTTAAGGAAGGAAACGTTCCAGGCCTAAGTTTAGGGTATCTCCCCGGCATTTGTCAGTTATCAGGACTGAAAAAAACCTGGAACAAATCTCAGTCAGAGAGGACAGTCCTGGCAGTATTCGAACCCCAGACCTCCCGCTCACGAGTCTGCACCTTAACGACCTCAGCCACCCGTGGCAGTGGATGGATGAATGAATGGATAGAAGGATATTTTATTCACCATTTGGTTTATTTATACATTTTTATTTAAAAACTATAAATCCCATCTATATCACATGATAAACTATTTGTCAAACTTGATATTATTTACAATAATTCAGTTTGTGTAAATGGATTAAGAAATAACTTTGTGCAGATTAGCTGTGTTTTTACCATTTTCTATAGGTACTTCCAGACTAAACCATAAATAAGGAGTATCATGTCAAAATTCTTTATCAACTAAAGTAAACAATAAGAAGAAACCAGTTGAGATATGCAGACAAATGGTGACTGATAGATTCAGCATGAAAATGTGTCTATGCATTCTTTAAGTCTCATGCAGGAATTTTTAATTAAACATAACATCCTCTTTACATGTTCTTTTTCATTACAGCCAAGTTTAATTCATGGTAAATTTTGGCTTTCCCAAAACTGAAAATTTATTACCTATGTGCTCTAAAAGTGTCATGCAGGAATTTTTTTTTATAAAAAAAATAGCTATCTCTTTATGTATTATTTTCAATACAGCCAAAGTTTAATTTGTGGTAACTTCTAGCTTTCCCAAAGCTAAAATCATCTCTAAATAGGAAGAGATATCAGAACATAGATAAGATTAAAGAACATTTGTTGAGACAGTTAATGAGCCCTGGAAAAGTACCTAAAGACTATTTTGGAAAGTGAAAGGGTTACAAAAACAGTTTTTGAGGCCTCTAAGGGAATAATTTGAAGTACAATAAGGTGCCTTGCACTGTAGACTACATAGCCAAAAGGCTTGGGTACTTCTTCGATAAACATTATAATTGCTTGGGATAAGCTGGTCTTCATCTGTATAGTTTAAATATCTCAAAATGTTTATTATTGTTACAGAATACCATTTAATTCTTGCTAGTATTCCAAATAGTTCTTCTTTCCTCTTGTCCATTTCTTAGAAGCCAAATGAAGCTACTTAAAATTTCAGCCAAGCCAGTTAGAGCATCTGTGCATCAACCTGTGTGCAGAGACAATGCAGCACTTCTATAACACTCACATCTTCAAGTCCAGCATTGAATCATGTCGAGATGAAGGCATTCATTGTGAAGTTGAAGTGGATTATGTAGACAATGTTCCATGCATAGATCTGATTTCTTCTTTGGTATGTATATACTATGTATAAAAGTTTGCAATAGATCTTCTCCTGCTCCTCTGTTTAAAATCCATTTAACAATAAAATGAATTCAGACATAAAGTGTAATTTTGAAATAATTGATTAAAACATTAAATATATACTTTAGACAAAAAGCCAAATACATATTCATTTTGTAGGCACAGCTGAAGCCAGCCCGAAACCCTTTTCTATTTATAACAAACAAAAACATTATCAGTAACATGATTTCTGTTAGTTGCAAAACGACTTTTTAGAATTACGATCTTCCAAATTTGGACATATGAATGAATCATGATTGTTCCCAAAGTGCTCTAGATTTAATTCTCAAGATCTACATTAATTTTTCCTTTTCTGCATGCTGCCACATGTGTTTGGCTTTTTGTCTAATTTGGAAGATTAGATATATTTTTACTGTTTTGTATCATTGTGTTTTCCAGAATTACATAAATTTCATAATACTTATTATTATACATTTGTTATTCCTTATAGGGTTAGTTAATTCATTTTATATTTGTAATTTTATTTATTTTAACTGTATATAAATTTGATATTTCAGGCTAATAATGTTATCAAAATCATTATTACAATAAGCAACCACCAGTGCAGCAATGATAAATAGTTTAGAAAGTTTTAGTATAATTTATAATAATATAGACAATTTTTAATTTTTTTGTACATTATTTTATAACCTATTCTTATATATTACTTTTCATCAGGTATATTATTGCATGGAAAGAGATTTTAAAAAAATTGGAATATTTTAAATTTTATGCAAATTTGTATGTTTTTAAATAGTGTACATAAATTGGCATAGCCTTGGTACCTGCTTTGTCTGAATGGCTTGCTTTTATAACTTTTCATTTGCAGCGTACTGGTCTTCTGAGTATGCTGGATGTTGAATGCTCTATTCGTGGTACTGCAGAGTCTTACATTGCCAAAGTCAAAGTGCAACACAAACAAAATCCAAGACTTTTTGAACCAAAGCCACTGGAGCCTCGAACATTTGGAATTCAGCACTTTGCTGGCCGTGTTGTTTATGATGCATCTGAATTCTTAGGTAAGTTTTTATGTCATTAAAGGCAATCTCACTTTTCTTATAATGATTATAATTTGAATTATAAATAAAAATTAACATAGATAAGATAAATAAAGAGAGGATATAATTATAAGGTTGCTTGTGGCCATTGGGAATGCTGATATTTATAATTTTTTCCCTAGCTTCCAAATTATTTTTCATTTCTTTGAAGCTATCAAGTTGGCTGCATTTCATTAGATGTTCTTTGTTTAAAATAGTATTTACATTCTTACACAATGAGCATTGACTGTCCTTGACTAATTTCATTCCGAAGAGATGTTCTAACAGGCAGTCATGCTCAATAATTAAGTGGAATAACCCCAATTTTTCTTGGTTTCAATAAAAGGTGTTTGAAAGTATTTAGATCTTCATATGGCTTTCCTTTAAGTTTTTGTTGAATATTTTGTTGTTCTTGTTCAGTTATTAATCTTAAGAGTTTTAATTTATAGGGAAGTACTAGTTCAAAATATTATTTTAATTTTACAGTATCTCCTTTTTTTGCTAAAGTATCAGCAATCTCATCCCCCTTTAATCCCATATGGAACAGGGTCTGTTATAAAACTATTTCTGTATTTCTGATCTGGATTGTATGATATAGTTTTCTTATTTAATTTATAGTATAAGTTGCTGGGTAACTGTAATTCATTATACTTTGTAGTGCTGCTTTAGAGTCAATTAAGATAACAGTTCTTTTAATTATTTAGGTTTATATAGTACATTTTCTAAAGCTGCTCTAATGGTCATTATTTTGCTACCAAAATTGCTGGCATACTGTCTCAAAAGTATATATTGTGAGAATTCTTCATAGTATATTCCAAAGCCTGTAGCTCATTTTTAAGAGATCAATCTCTATACACTCTACACCATGTATCAGTTAGATAATAGTTGTTTAGTGAACTAAGTGCTGACTGGAATGCTACTCTGCAATGCCGGTGGCTTATCACACAGTAAAAAGTCACAAATTGAGAAATTATTACATGAACTTAATGTAGATATCTTTGTAACTCTTGAAGCTAATATTGATATTGATAATGAAAATTTTTATAATTTTAAAAACTACAACATATGTTATAATCTCTTTGGAGTCAAAATATTTAGAACACTCTTTATGGTTTCACTTACATGAGATTTACTCAGGGCATGTTTTGTGGAACAATTGTACACAACCTCAGCTGTAAAATATATAAAGAGTGTTCTAATATTTTGACTCCAAAGAGATATTAATGCGTATTTCACTGTGTTTGATTCCAAAATGAATTGAAACTTTAACATATATTGTCTACATAAACATTAACAAGTGGCATACTAGTAGGAGTCAGAAACTTCCTTTTAAGTAAAACAACTGCACTGAAAACCATGAACTCCACAGACTATGCTGAAATTACTTGGTCAGAAATATGGTTACAGAATGCAAAAAATACAATTGTTTTAAATTGTATTTTTGGAGGATGAATTTTCATCATCTTTGAAGGATGATGAAAATTTTTAACATCGTGGGTGTTTAGAGACGCCAAAATTAATTGGAGCATAAAATCATTTTTTGAAATTTATTGAATGTATGGTGTGTAAATTTTTTGAATTGGATATCATCTTTTATCTGTAAATACAAACTTGCATCTTTTGACATCTTTAATTTTTTTTTTTTGGATCATTTTTCCATTAATTTTTTAGAAACCATTTGGCAGTTCTATGTGGATGATACATTGGTATTCTTCTATATTGAGTGGAGCATTCACCAATCATTATTTGAGGCTGCTGAAGATAGTATGTTGGCGTGTTTTGGGATTAGAACTATTATTTTCAAGTGATTGTCACTGTGGGTAGATTTCCTATAATTTCTAAGGTTAATCAGTTATAATTTTTATAATCTTCAAATTTTAAAAAGGGATGAACCCATATTTTTCTATTGATATATAATATGTTTGGATCTTTTCTGTAAATTTAATTTTATGGTATTGTTAACCAGATGTTTAGGAATCTGTGTCAAGTTTTAAAATTTAAAAAAAAGGCAAAAGGGCATGCCCATAACTAATCCAGAAATTTGTTGATAAAATTTTTCATTAAAGCTACAGTAATGTTCATTGATGCATAGTTTTGTAAAATTGATACAATCATCTGTTTCTTCAGTGGGTGTATGTATCAAATAATGTAGAGACATCAAAGTGCACAAGAAGATCTACAGAGGAAATGTGTATGTTCTTGACTTTTTGATAAAATCAAATTAATTTTAAACACTAAACTTCAAAATTTTGTAAGTGAGCAGAATTTCTGGGAGTCATTTTGCTAACTTGAAGGTTGGTAGGTCAAGTTGCTTATAATGGATCTCATGCTATTCCAAGAAGTAATTCTTGGGTTGTTACACTCAACTTTGTATATTTCTTTTATTTGTCAAAGTTTTATTGTTTTCAATGTGACATTGAACTTTAAGAAGCTCTCTTTTGAGGAGTTTTCTTTGATATCAACATATTGCTAATTTTTAGAAACATTTCCATTCTAATAATTTAATTCTCTGCATCTAATAATACTATTTTATTTCTTTTATTCCCTTTGGTATAAATTATCCATTTATTGTATAAGATTTTAATGGTCTATTTACTTTGAGATCTGTGAGATCTTTGTTGGAAATCTGTTGGAAATTTAATTTTGTTAATACTCTTTCACATTGGCTGTTAATTTCATTTTTACTGGCTTCTGTAAAACCTTGTAAGCTATTTTAATATCTGCAATGTACTGAATACTTCTAGAAAAATTTGCACCAATTTTTCAATTCTTATTTAAAACATTTTTTTCCTGCTCATTTAGTATATGCTTAAATAAATTAACAACATTGTCTGTTTCTGTATAACTTAAATTAATTTGTTCTGATTTTTAGATATATTCGTAAATTTCCATAGGTTTTGAGTTTTCTTTCACATATGTAGATTAAGTTGTGAGAATAACGCAAGATTTAAATCTTTCCAAATTGGACGTTCTAATTTTTTAGTTAACTTTAAATGTAAACCATATAAGTTAAAATCAATTTCACTGAGTTTTTTATAATATTTGTTAATCTCAGGTTTTAAAATTAATCTTTCCACCAAAATTTGTAGCAAACTATTACCAAATTTTACTACAAATTCCCAAAGGCACTAGTCCCATAATGAATGGTTTAGTTTCTATATAATTATGATTTAAATTTGTAATTGCACTGTTTGTGTTACTTATTTAGAAATTAATTAGTTCATTTACATTGGTGACTGAAAGTCGTTATGAACAGAAAGATATATTTAAAACAATTAAGATCAGATCATGGAACTGTTATGTTGTTCTATACATACTCATGTACATAGGTATATGTAATATTTTGATCTGTTCTATGTCAATGTAAGTCATGAAATGGACAAATAAATAAATATAAACTTGTAAAAAAGTATTATTTCTCTCAAATTTCACTAATTTTGTTCCACTTACATGGATATGTTTTAAAGGCTATTGCCTTCATCTTCAGCATGATTTCACTGCCTGCTTCCCAGCATAGTATTAAGATGTCGCTCTGTGGATTTTACAAGCTTGGTGATGAGGTTACTAATGTTTGGGAAATCAAAATGAAAGAATTTTTCTTTGTTTTTGTTGAAGAAAATATTTTCCCACACTGTTAATTCTATGGGTTTTTGAAGAGCTTTTAAGAGTTTTGGTTCCTTTTGGAATTCATGGTTCTTTTGCCAGAAATGGTCTGCTATTGCTGATTTATCAGTTGCAAAGACTGCAATATGAAATACATAGGCAAAACAAAAAGAAATATTACCATACGATTTAAGGAACACATGAGAAATGTAAAATATAAATGCACAGAAAAATCAGCAATAGTAGATGTTTTAAAATTATTAAAATCAGTACAAGGACCTACAGAATTAGCAACCTGGGAGAAAATCTACATCTACAAATACAAAGACAGCATAATGAACTTCGACATTACCGGGGATGAAAATATAAACTACAAGTTTATCACACCGCCACCAGAGCAGAATATACATTCTCACAGCTCAACGAATGATCCGACAGTTGAACTTTAGCCTGCCTGAAGATGGGAACTGAATGTTCTTGAAACTGGTTCCATACATTTATGAAAAGTAAGTGAAGCTTTAAGAGTGTGTAGTTCAACTGAATTATACAACGATATCAATTAATATGATTAGCTTCACTGTGCAAGTTCCAATTTACATTTAAATAGAAAAAATAGTTTAAATATTGAATGTATGAAATTGAAAATATATAACTACATACAATCTGGATACAACAAATATGCTCCATTTAATTTGTACTTAGTACTTGTTACCTATTTCCATTATTCAGTTGATGAAGTTTTCTGTCTGAAGCCAAATGCAATAGTAAAAATAATAGATTTTAATAATTTTTAGGTAAAATTACCTACATGAATTAATTCTGGAATTTTATTTTATAATGCCATATACTTCAGGCATCAATGACTTCCATGTTAATTTAAATCATACTTTAATGGTTAACATTTATTATCTCAAAGACCTAGGACAGTTGGCATAGGACATTAAACACAAAAATACACATATTTTGAGGATAAGTCATTAAGTAAGTTACAAATTGATGTGGTGTACTACATGGTTGAATGAGGCACCTGAGGCATGACAGCATTAGTCCAGTGGCAATTGGTAACATATGACACAAGAAAGTTGATGTTTACAATAGCAAAACAGTTATAAGATGGCTGCACCTCTAAACTCCTTGAGCAGTTCTGTGTTGTATGATTTTTGTAGAAAAAGGTATGAAATCAAAGAGTAGTTACAAAGAAATGCTTCCCATCAATGGTGAGAAGTGTCTGTCATATCAAGCTGTTTATAATTGGGTGCAAAAATTTTTCTGAAGGGTGAATATATGTAGAAGAACACTGCATTGTTTGGCCATGGAGCTTGCCACAAAGGCAAATGAGTTGACTTAATCCAAGCAGACAGAAAAGTAACAATAGACACTATAACCACTGTATTGGTTGGTCATGACCTTCCTCATAATGCATAACAGGTTAGGTTTTCAAAGCCTGTGCACGATGGGTGCTATGCATGCTAAACCCAAGACACAAAATGCAAAGAATGGGTTGGCATTACAACATCTGAATCACTATAAGGATGAAGGATATGATATGCTAGCCAAAATTATCACAGATAATGTATCTTGGATTTATTATTACCAACATAAGACAAAGCATGTGCCAATACAGTGGTAACATCCTGTGTCAGATGTAGAAAAACTTTAAAGTGAGAACATCTGCTTTTAAAGGATACTCAAGGTGATTTGGGATAATGAAGACATACTACTCATCGCTTTCCAGTCTGAAGCACAAACTGTAAAAGCCAATTTCTATTATAACATCCTCAGGAAACTTCATAAGGCCATTCATGGAAGCAACCAGGACTCCTTACCAAAAGCAGGTTGCTGTTGCATGACAATGAGGCACTAAAAATTTCAAGCAGGAAGTCCTAAAGTCATCCTTCATATATCCCCAACCTTGCTCCAAGCAACTTCCATTTGTTCAGTCCTCTTAAACGTCATCCTTCAAATCAGCCTTTTCCTTATGATGAAGGATGGGACCAGTGTCTCAATGTTCAGGAAGATTGTATTGAGAAATAAAAGTATTTTTCAAATCAGTTTTCTTATTTGTTTAAGTTCTGTATCTATTTGTAACTTACTTAATGAATTATTGTAATGCATAAGTTTATAAGTTCATAGAGATGAGCACTCATCAAGATCCTAAACTTAGGTATTCATTTTTTATACTAAACTCCATTTACTTACATAAAATAAGACGTGTTTCAGGAGAATCTCTCCCAACTTCAGTTGCTCACAGATGGGAGAGATTCTTCTGAAATGCCTCTTATTTTATGTAAGTAAATGGATTTAGTGTGAAAAATGAATACCCAAGTTTAGGATGTATTATCACTCCATTGTCAACAGCTTTGTAAGTACAATACTCATAAAGATGTTCTGATGTTCTTAATGTAAGTGGGCTATTTTTCTTATTAACTTATTGTTCATCTGCAGATACTAACAAAGATGTGGTTCCTGATGATCTTGTTGCTGTGTTCCACAAACACAGCTGTAACTTTGGATTTGCTACCCATTTGTTTGGGAGTGAACTCAAGGCTCTTTATTCAACAGAGACTGTTCCAAGAGGTGTTAGCTTTAGAATTTCTCCTACATCACATACAGACTTGTAAGTAGCTACCACCATCACCATTGTCTGCATCATTTACATTTTTGTTATTGGTACTGTATCATTGGCAGAAAGTAGTAATAGTAATACATAGTTCAGAATATTTTGGTAAATAATGAAGTTTAAGCCATATTGTACCAATTCCAACAAAATGTTTTATAGCATCTCAGATTAAGGCTATTTTATGTGTTATAAAACAGTATGAATGCAACTATTCTTTACATTTGTCAAATTTTATAACCAAATAATAACCTTAGGAAATGCACTGAGTGCAATTAAAGCACATTATACTTCTAGTTACTTGATGGATTTTATTTTCTTTTTATCACCATTATACAATATTATCCACATATTTGTTTACTGTCACTTAGCATGGTGAGCATGCATTATTTATCAGTGATAGCTTCTTATTCATAAAATATTAACAACAATTCTGTAACAAATTGTTAACATAGTAAATTATATATTTTCCCCAGTTAAGAAAATAAGATGCTTGACTTGTTTTTTAATTATGGGATTAGTAAGGTGCAATTTCCTGATTTTAAATTAATTTTAATATGTGCTTCTTAAAAAGAGGATTAAATACTATACTGTAATACATGCTAGACTAATATTGAAACAGTAGATGTTTTAACAAGAGGGTGAATCAAATTTAAAATTCAGACCTATAGAAAAGAATATGACCAGTATCTAATTTTGATGACCAATATTTAATTTTGAGAAAAACACATACAAACATGCACAAAATTTTTCTCCTGTATGGCAAAATTCCATTGAGATAAGATCAGCTGTTTGTTCTTTACAGCAGGAAATATGACAGTGATAGAGATTCACTGCCAGATCTATGATGTGTGCAACCTGAATACTATGAAAGATTGCAAAGTTCTTAAGAGGGTGAGATTATTCATGATGTTTTGGGAGAATATGCATAATGAATCATGTTTGGGTTAATCTATAATCACTCATGATAATTGAGCTAAAATTTGTGAAAATTGCCAGTCATAATTTCTATAATGCCACTGCATTTTTCCTTTGTGTCAAAACCCATTCTGTACAAATTTGTGTAAGAAAACTTGGACTACAGGATGTTGTGCAGTCAATAGGTTGAAAAGATTCTATCATAAAATGAGATGTGTCAATACTTTGGTATTTTTGACCATTATCATTAGGAAGGAGACAAATTATCAGATCACATCACATCACATGATCAAATCATCAGATCACATTATCATGGGGGGTTAAACAAAGATATCCCAAGTGACTCCTGAATCTAAGCACCAATCAATGCAGTGATGACACATGTAATTTCTGAAGAAAGTGAAATTCAAATACACACTGTTAGTTTGCAAACTTATGGCAATTGTTTTGGAACAGATGGAAATATTGTACTGGTGGACTTTATACCTTAAATGATAGCAGTAAAAGCAGCTGCATATTGTGTGACTTTGAAGAATCTTTCCCATGGCTGCTCCCTGATGGAATGTTGTTCCTTCACAACAAAGTGAGACTCCACACTGCTGCTCAGTACAAGTTTTCATTGAATTTTTTTGCTGGAAGCAGTAGCATCAACCCTAATACATTCCTGATCTTCTGCCCAGTTACTAACGTATCTTCCAGCATCAAAAGAAATTCTTTATTGCCAAGCATTTCTGTGATGATGAAGTTAGAATGATGGCTGAAGCACGGCCAATCATTTGCAACCTTTCTTTTTCAATCTTTCCTCTTCTGTAAATTTCTTTTTCCCTTTCCCTTTCTTCTTTTTGGCAGTATTTCTGTTTATAGCAATAAGATATCCTCTTTGTTCTGACTGTCTCTGCTGTAGTAAAAAAATCTCATATTCTTGCAGTTGGTTAGTTGTAAATCATTGGCATATGCAATGATCTCCTCCTCACATTGCTTAAAAATAGCTTCAATCTCCTTTGTTTTCATTTGTAATTTTCCTTGCTCTGCATACAGTACAGTGCAGAAGTGTTCTTGTCAGAATGTTTGCTTTTCCCCAAAATATTCTGTGTCCACAAACTATAAGATTTGCACTTTCACTGATAGTTAATTCATTCTTCCATATGCTGTAAAATTCACAACTTAAGAATATAGATTATTATGAAAAGTGAAATTAAAAAGAAAACAACAGCACCCAGGAATAAGATCATCCTAAAATCATGAGAGAAACAGCTGGTGAATTTTTTGGCTGCAGATCAAAATCAAATTTCCAATAAAGTTTCATGTGAGTCCAAACATTTTAATTCTCTTCTATTTAAAAAAAATATATTAAGCAATAAAATTTTGAAAATGCATACATACATCTTCATTTTTCTCTTTAGGTTTAATTTAGGAGCTAATTGCTGGTTCTTCTTCAGAGGCACTTGATGTACTTTAAAATTTTCCTCCTGAACATCACCTAAAAACAAGACTTAGTTTTCTCTGCCTTAACAGATGTAAAAAAGAATATGATGAATTTCAAGACTTTTTATTGGAGCAACCAACCAATAAAAATCCAGATAGAAGAGAGTTATTAATACTAGAGAGATTGAAACATGATAAATTGAAAGTAATAATAACTGTGAGTGTGAGGACTTAACTCACATTATTTTGTAAAAGTTGTCATAATATTAGCAGCTTTGAACTTGAATAATTAAAACAAATACTTTATAATGTAATTTTTATAAGTTTGAGTTAAAATATATAAATAACAATCTTTATCTCATATCTCCTTGGCTCCAAACATCTAAATTATTTCTATCAAGGTCAATTTCGAATTTTTTATTTTCTTCATCTTCTCCAAAGTGAGTGGGGTCCTTCAATGATTTCCTATGACACAATTATTTTTAACAGGTACCATATTCAGCTTAACTCTCATTCCAAATGAATTAATAAAATTTAATTCTAAGGAACAATAGAGGCAGAAAAAAAAGTGCACAGGTGAATTGTGGAAGCAAATAAGATACTGACATTTTCTACAAAAGTATGTAGTAATAATGTTGTTGATGTTCCTTTTTGTCATATGCTGTTCAAAATGTTGTACATAAAATATGTCTACTAGGAGTTTAAATGCTAAACACAATCTGAATTATCCCTTTTTATAGTTTTATTTACTTCTATTTTTTTTTTTCCTATTCTTTTCTAGGCTGAATGGAGATGAACCAATCTCAACACTGACACAAGATTTCCATACACGTCTGGATAATCTTCTGAGAACACTTGTACATGCCAGACCTCATTTTGTTCGTTGCCTTCGCAGTAATGTTACCGAGACACCTGGGAGATTTGATAGATCAGCAGTAATGAAGCAGATTCGCTCTCTGCAGGTCTTGGAAACAGTAAATCTTATGGCTGGAGGTAAAAATTTAGTAAATGTGGTTTCCATATGGGATTTAACAATATAAAATGGATAAAAATATGCTGTATCAAAATAGTTTAACTTTGACATCTATACATTACATAAGTATAAACAGAATTTAATTATATGATTCTCAAATTATCAAAATTTATAAGTATTACAAAAATTGCAGATTTTAAAGAACTTTATTTAGTTTTGCAGTCTATTGACCCTCAGGGACCAACTTTTTGCATATGGGATGTAGCAATCCCAAGGCACCTGAGCCCACAGGTCCATGCTCAGCAAGTATCACCATTTTAATTTTGCCTATTTTTTAATTTTTATTGTTCTTATCTCCCAGTCCTTAGTCTGATGAATACCCCCATGTTTGATGCAGTAAAAAGTGACTGGGTAATGGCATAACTTCCTGTACTGGTTTATTATGTAGGACTAGAGCATATCTCCTGGTTAAGGCCAGACCTGGGGAGTGGCCATTGCATGAACTGTTTACTTCCTGAAGGCAATTGGGTCCCTCTTTCTATACCCTGGGAGGTGTGACCCTGAGGTGACTTTTGTTCAGGCCAGAACAACTGACCTATGCTGGGAAGCATAGGAAGCATATCGGAGACAGTTGCAATGGTGAAGGAAGAACTTGTTTTGGTGCAAGAAAATTTTCACCAAAATACCAAATGAAAAAGAGTGGATGTAAAAGAGGTAACTGAGGTGTTGTTCCCTCATTTCTAGTCATAAACAGAGTTGAGAAAGGTCAGTCCTTTACCCATGTGAACCATTTTATAATACAGGAAGGTTTAGCTAGTATCTCTGGTCCTATGAAATCCTGCATGCTTTTACTCAATGGTTCCTTATTGGTTGAGACGATGAGTGTTTCTCAAACTACTCTGCTTCTTAGGACCCTAATACTCCATGGATACCAGATCCATGTCAGAGTTCATTGCACCTTGAACTTTTTCTGAGAAGTCAATACCATCTCTGAGCTGGACAGCATGACAAATGCGGAAATTCAGGGCTACTTGGCCAAACAAAATGCCACCTCAGTTTATCGAATGCAGGCGAGGAGAGATGGCAAAGTACAGCTGACATGTACTCTATTCCTCACCTTTAATAGGGTTGAGTTGCAGCAGAAGATCAGGGCTGGGTACAAGGTAATAGCTGTTAGCCTGATATTTCCAACCCCCTGAAATGTTTCCAATGACAACATTTCAGCCACACTCTATTATCTTATAAGAGCATGTATTGGTTTGTGCTATATGTGCACTAGAAAGTCATGAGGGAGCATGTTCATCTGCTCCTATTTGAGTGAATTGCCACAGTGCTCGATAATGTGAGGAGCATTCTACAGGAAATCCAGGTTAAAGAGAAACTTTGTTTCTCTGAGACCTGGAAATGCTATCAAGCCTATCAACCCTCCATACCTAAGTTCAATAACTATAGCTCTGTAGCCACCACTACAATGTCAAAATGAGACTGCAGCATGCAAATGATTGTGACCTGCTTTCACAAAAGCTCCTACTGTGCTTGCCTCTAGTAAGCGCTCTACTGCGGAAACCAAACCAGTGAATTTTGCCACTTATCCTATTAAATTTAAGCTGACTTATACAAAGATTGACTTTTTAAAATCATCCACCAGTGAGGGTAAGCCTCAGAAGCATCAAAGCCCCTCACCTCCTTCGAGGTCAAGCTCCCATGATGTGACTGGGAGCAAGTCTGCCAGGCAGCCATTATCACTACCTCTATCCACTTCCAATTGATTCCAGGTGTTGGAGTCAGTTGACTCTTTTCAGCAGGAGAGCTCTCCCTCTAAGGATGTTATGGAGCAGGGTGACTGAGTACCTTGAAACAGTACTCATTACAGTTATAATTCAGGCTATTCTCCAGTCACCTTTCCACCCTGGATGCTTTCCAGTTCCTTAGTGAACCAACGAATGCCAAGACACATTGCGTGCATGCTGAGGTGTTTTGAGGGTTTTTTGTTGGACCCTACATTGGAAAACATGATTGTTATAAACAGCTGTGTGCCAAATGCCATCCAGTACTAAAGAATAGCAAAAATGCATCTTGGATTGCTTTTGCCTCCTCTTTTAACTGCTCTATGCCTTCATCTGATGTATGGGATAAGCTCAGTCATGTATCAGGCAAACCTGCATTTTTGCCCATACCAGGTCTTGGTACAGCACAATGTAATTAATATTCCTTCAGACATTGCCAATAATATTAGGGCACTAATATTTTGAGCTCCAATAATTATCCTCCAGCATTCCACACAATTAAGGTGCTGGTGCAGTTAAAAGGATTTTCTTTTGAATCTGACATTCAGGAGTGCTATAATGTCCCATTTTCAGCCAGGGAATTGGAGCATATGTTTGCTGCCTCTCGGCACTGCACTCTGGGGGCCAGATGATATACATGCTGTTATGTTGCAGCATTTATTAGCAGAAGGCAAGGTTTTTTGCTGCAGATTTTTAATCATTTGTTGTGATTGCATGTTTCCGCACACTTGGCGAGTGGCCACTGCCATTTCTGTACCAAAACCTGGAAAGGACCCACACCTTTCTTCCAGTTACCATCTGATTTTCCTCACCAGTTGTGTATGTAAGGTGATGGAATGTCCATGATGATTAATGGGCAGCTTATGTGGTGGTTGTAATTGCAGCACCTTTTGACGGACATTCAGTGCAGTTTCCATTGTCATCACTCTTCTGTCAACCATCTGGTGTCTCTTTCCACTCATATTATGGACAATTTTGTTCAGAAGTGCCCAATGATTGCTGTCTTCTTTGATCTGGAGAAAGCCTATGATACTTGTTGGAGAATCAGTATCCTTTGTACACTTCATGACTGGCATATATGTGGTCGGATGTCAATTTTTATTCAGAAGTTAATGAAAGACTGGTTTTTTAATGTATGCATGGGTTCAGTTTTTTATCTTCTCATTTTATTTAAGAGAAAGGAGTACCTTAGGGCTCGGTACTTTAGTGTCACACTGTTTGCTATTGCTATTAATTCAATCACATAGTGTTTATCACCAGGGATAACATCAGCATTATTCTTTTAATGGATATCATTGTATGATTCAGTTGAACTACACACTCTTAAAGCTTCACTTACTTTTCATAAATGTATGGAACTGGTTTCGAGAACATTTTGTTCCCATCTTCAGCCATGCTAAAGTTCAACTCAATTCAGCATTATTCGTCGATGACTTTGTAATCTTCCTTTCTTCTCATTGCACTTGTCTTTTGGAATGTCACTTCCAATTCTGTCTAGACTGCCTTAATGCTTGAAGTGTCAACCAGGGGTCCCATTTTTCTGCTTAGAAGATTGTCTGCATGAATTTCTGGTGCTGCAAGGAGATTCCTTCACTATCTTTGCATCTAGGCCCAGATGCTGTATCTTTTGCAGACAAAGTTCAGTTCCTTGGCCTAGAGGCAGATGTGAACATTTTGTGTGTCTTTTACGTGTTTTAAATGGCACATCCAGATGGTTCTTTTACATCTCTCTGCTCTATCATATAATCCAAATTCAATTATGGGTGTATTGTTTCTGGCTCTGCACAACCTTGAGTTCTTTGTTGCCTTAACCTGATTCACCACTGGAAAATCCATGTTGCAATAGGAGCATTTCCTATGAGTCCTGCGTCCTGTGTCCTGACTCCACACATAGGGAGTCTGAAGAACCTCCTTTATCTTATTGTAGGGACATTTTACCTGGTGGTTATGGTTGTTGATTGGCTGCTCAACTTAGGCATCCTAGAATGAGCCATTTTTTAATATGCTGTTAGGTCTCTTGGAACAGCAACTGGAGGATACTGTAATTTGTTCTGATTCCCTGAGTGTTCTGTTGAACATTTGTAATTTATACAATTCCCATCCTCTTGTGCAGAAAGCCCAGAATACAGTACTTGTGCAGGCATCAGCATAACACCACTATGGGTTCCTGGTCATGTGGGAATTCCAGATAATGAGACCTCATATGTCACAGCAAAATCCACCCTTTTGGGGGATTTTAAGCAATTTTTACATAGAGGCATTCTTAAAGAATGGAATTTGCTCCTTACTAACAAGCTTTGGGAATGCAAATCTGCTCCTTTTAATTGGTTAACTTCTTCTTTCACAGTTCATCATGAAAAAATAAAGTTCATCGTGAAGAAATAATTTTATCATATTTGCAGATTGGACATTGTCCTTTTTAAATGTAAACCAGCTCTATCATGTTCACATTGTGACCACCCCTTTACGTATATCCTATTTTAATCGAATGCTATCATCTAACTGCTTTTATACTTTCCCATATTTTGCCCTCCTCTCTTGAGTACCTGAGAATGATGTCGTTGCTGTTGAGCAAGTGCTCTGCTTTATGCATATTTATGGTTTTTGGAGCAAGGTGCGATTTTTATAATTTTATACGTGACTGTGATTTTTAGCACATTTTTAAGACTTATTTTTTCTGGTATTGCTGGTGTATTTTATTAACAGTCTTTTGTACATTGTTAAACTTTATTGCTCTTGTTATTTGTTGTTAGATTTTTTATTTTTAATGACAACCATGCTTACGTCACTTGTTTACTACACAGTTTTTTAATGTAGCTAGATTATTTATTTATTTATTTGTTTTAATACTGGCATAATTTTAGTTTGTCTGGGTGCTAATTACCTTAGTTGTTTTGCACCCTTAAACATAATCATTGTCATCATCATGTAATGCAACCATAAGTATAAAAAATATAAAAAGTCATACAGAGAATTTGCATCTTGCTTGATATGAGAAAGTGTGACTCAATCTTTCCATATTCCTGAATCTAATGTATGCTTGAATACATAAATTTCTTTCATGACAATTTCTCACTTCTGAAAGAAATGTAATGGTATAATATAACCCTCACTGGGCCCAACACCAAGCACATGAACATGAGAATTTCATTCTAGCAATAATCAAGACATCTTTGGAGTTGTGAGCGAGCCAGCAATCATTTCTCAGGTTGATCTTTGCATCAACAGTAAATATTTTTTCTTTGGAAAAGAATCTATTTGTCTCACTGCTTCATTTTGAACAAACACAACAGCAGGTTGCAGTGAGCAATTTTCTTTGTTCTGGCAACCTCTGAGAACATCTGTCATGCCTTTATTGCATATAACTTATAATATAGATCTTCCTATGCAATCCAGTGCATTGTTTGCTCACTGACACACAATAATGATGCCAATTTCCTTAAAGATTATGCCAGGTCCTCTAAAATCAATTCCTAAGCCCTTTCCACAACTACCAGTGTTTGTGTCATGTGCTCTCTTGAATGACTCTTTCTTGATGGGTTATTAGAACCTTCAGTAGACTTCTTGGAAGCATTATGTTTAGCAACAATGTCATATACAGTTGATTTCCGTACCCATAGAACTAAATTATTTCACTTGCTGAACACCGAACCTGAAGTCTTTTGATAATAATGGCTCTTCAGTTGTACTCCACACTTGTTCGCAATATCTTGGCCATTTCAAGGTTATGAATGTTTACTAGAGTCATGTGCCTTTTACAAATGCCAACAATGACCTATAGTGCAAGTATTATATGATGGGAAATTTGCATTTAAATTTGTCTGGGACCTTACCCTATACACCTATTCTTGAGTCATTTTCTAAGTGTTTTATTTTGTACCACTATAATTTATGTAGTACAGTGTAGATCCATATTATCTCTTTTTAATTTACTTTACCTTTTTGTATAATCAGGTTATCCTCACAGAATGCGCTTCAAAGCATTTAACCTTAGATACCGGCTGTTGGCTCCATTCAGAAAACTTCGCAGAGCAGATGATAAAGCACTGGAGGATTGTCACCTAATATTGCAGTGTTTGCAGCAAGCTATGGAAGAACAGCCTAAGCTTCACCAATGTGCTGTAAGCAACAGTTGGGCTCTTGGCAAGAGACATATTTTTTTGAGGTACCTTTTGCAGAACTTTAATGAATTGATTGCTTGCTTGAAAGTTTTCTGCATATTATAGTTTACACTCATATCTTTTACATTCATTTTATTCATTTATTTATTCTGGTGAACAAAGGCCATTAGGCCTTCTCTTTCTCTGTACCAATCTAATAATTGCACTAAATTTCATAGTTATAAATAAATCATAACAAAGACAATACTCAAACACATATGTAAAACATGAAAGAGATAAATAAATGTGTGCTAATATATAAATGTGGAAAATAATAATAATAATAATAATAATAATAATAATAATAATAATAATAATAATAGGACAAGCACTAACAATGACAATTTACAAATGTGAACCTATTTAAATCATGAATGTAAAAATAAATGTACTAATAAAACATAAAAATAAAACACACTAAAAATACAATGAAGGAGACAGAAGATTTATGATAGCAATAGCTATGAGAATAACAGAATGAATAATTCAATAGTAGGTTAAGACAAATATCAGTATTATAATATAAGGAATATAAAGTTAGGGTATTAATATTTCTAATAATATTAAACAATTTCTAATATAATACTTCTAAAGTGTGGCAGTCTCTGATATCCTGTGGCAATACATTTCAGAGATGGGCAGGGGTTACAATCAATGATGATGAGTAAAGTGATGTTTGGTGCAATGGAAATAATAGTATGTGCCAGGTTTCAGAGCATGTGTAAGTATTATGAGAGGAAGGTAGATTTTGCAAACTATAAGATATCTGGATATTATGTCAAGAGTCCAGGCAGATACCTGCAGTGAGTGATCCATCATTCGCTCAACAGTTCACGATGTGAACAAGTATCTCAAAAACATGTCCCGGTTTTTTTTAAATTCTTGGGTGTGAAACCATAAAGAGAGTTTCACATATTGTATTTATGAAGCTGTGACAATGGAGTAACTGAAGATGGAAGAGATTATTCCGTAATGCATCTTATTTTATATAAATAAATGGAGTTTAGTGTAAAAAATGAATACCTAAGTTTAGGAGAGTTTCAAATATTTTAACTCAAACTGATCTTATCCCATGGGAATGGAGCCATAAATAGCTTTTAAATATTTTAACTAGAAGAGACCAATGAGGAGGTTAGTAATATAAGAACAAAGATAATATAGAAGGGCTATTTTTTATAACCTCTGATGGAGCCACCAGGAAGTGATGACTATGCAGTAAAGTTGATTTCTTCCTTGCCACCACCACCACTGCCAAGCCAACTCATGAGTTGAAGCTTGGTTAAGGGTGTATAAAGATGTTCTCTAAAATCAACTTTCCCATCAAGTGCAAGTTGCATGTGTTATTGGATTTCTACAGACATAGGGCCAAAATGTAGCAGAAATTCACCACAGAATGAGCCATGTATGAGGTCAAAATATTATGGGATGGTTGAATGGACATTTATGATGGTGGTCAAGAATGAAAGTCTGTAGCATGAAGACTGCGAATAAAGTTCTCCTTTTAATGCAGCTATCCTTTCATTCATCTTACCTACCATTTTCATGGAGGAGAACTCGTGCAGTAAGTGGAACAAGTAGTATGTGAGAGGTGTCTGTTTGCCTTTTCTGAACTGTTTGAAGACTTTCTGGAAACATCAGAATGTCAACCCTATACCCTATACAACATTGTTACAAACCATTTTGGATACTGTAAAATTTGTACATGATTGGTACCCAAGATACTGACTGACAACCACAAGAAGCAGTGAAAGAACCTTAGCCTTAACATTTCTTCTGCATTGCAAGAACAATGGAGAATTTGAAAACCGTTGTGGTAGATGATGAAATGTGGATTTATTCCAACAATTAAAAAAAACACCAAAGAAGTGGTTGGAAGGATTGCACTTTTATGGTAATGGGATCATGTTGACCTGGCTTAGACAGATAGGTGGCAATGTTTTTTACAGAGTTTATTGGAAAGCTGGTGCACCAGTACAGCAAGTGTCTGAATCCTTGTGGTGATTATGTTGAAAAATAGTTTAAAGATGTACTTATCTTTTGTCAATAGAATACTTTTGCTATTAGCTCTGATTTTGTTCATGCCCCATCTGAGATTGAAAAAAAAAAAAATAGCCCTCATATAAAGATAGGTTTGAAATTATTTAAGTTTCTAATTGTTACAAATAATGTATTTAAATCCTAAAACAGATTTAGTTATCATGTAATGTAGTAAAACTGGCGGCCTCTGTGCAATAACAGTGAAGTCAAGATAATACATTTTAACCAAAAACCATATGAATATATATGCACTGCTAATATTTATGATTTTCTAGATACATTTGAAATAAACTGCTGTGTACTGATTGAAAACTTTCTTAATATGAAATTCCATTCAAATAACTGGAATGTGTAGCAGATATTTATAAAGATTGATTTAAATGATAGAATGTTTACCTTGTTTTTACAATATATAGCACATTACAAACAGAGCACAGTAAATCATATAGGCTTTGTGCATATTTCAAGGATCAATGTTGTACTTCCATGTGTAATATCAAATGTGTAATAAAATAATTGAATGTATTAGAAAAAATATATTGACAACATAAGGTAAAGATATACCTCCTTGGTATAGTTGTTAGCATTGCTAAGAGATCCTAGGTTTGATTCCTGGTACCTACCTAGAAATTTTCTAAGTTAGGGAAGTCGAAATAGGTCCACCCTGCCTCTTAAGTACAACTGAGAAGCTGCCTGATCAAACCACCTGACAACTGGACAGAGTCATGTACTGATGACATGCCCTCATGCAATATTGCACTCTACCAATGATTGAAGATGGAGATGGAGGATGCAGTAGTTGTTGTAGCAGACCAAAAGTCCTTAGTGGAAAAGACCTTGAGAACTAAAGTAAAAGATTTTACAAGTACAAAGCATTGAATAAGTAGGCTTTATGCTTTCAATAGTAATGGATTGTCATTACAACCTTCAACAAATTATTATATTGTAATATTCAAGTACTGGTTTATTCCCACCAGAATTTGAACTGGCATTTTCATTTTCTGTTAGAATTTTATTATAAAACTTATTATGCTTATTGCTGACAGCAGTTTTGTATTTAACTATACTTAACAGAGTATGTGTTAGTCCCATGTTTTGTAAGTTTCATTAACAATGGTAGTGTTATTTTGCTTATAAATTAATTTTACAGCCTTGGATTCTAACAAATCTTTTGCCCTCATAATTCTCTTAGGGCTGCTTCAAACTCTATGAGTACCCACTTCTGTTCTGCCCACACTGATGAACTCTGGTGGTTACTTCTTGAAAATAAATTTGCTACAAATATTTCCAATTTGTCTGTGTATCTTTCATCTAACAAATTTCCAGGCAGGCATTCAAACTTCTGTCATATTATATACATATTTGGTATCAATCTCATTGGCTCAAATTTCATGACACGCACACACGCACGCACGCACACACACACGGGTGTGCTCGCGTGCACTCCACTCACACAAATACAAAAAATAGAAGCAACCCAGGACAGGAAATGCATGGACTATCTGAATGTTAAAAGACTAATAACAGTGACAGAAATCTTAATGCAATATAATTCCTCTTTTGGCCATTATAAGTATCCAAGAAAAGCAAACATAACAAACATAAAGACATAGTAGGATTCTTTGTATGGCAGACTAGGACAATGCCCATGAATTAAAACAAGCATATCTAAGGAGGACTTTATTTTTCCATGTTGATCAAGAAGACTTTCCTCCTGTTTCATTTTGGCCTGTAGTTTCCATATGTTGTTTTGTAATCTGAAATACCTTGCAGAAGAATATTTTACATATCTTATACCAGAAATGCCAATACCAAGCAAAACTAGAGGTTTGTAACCAGAATCACTCATTGGTAGACTGCATTTCAGAATTGTCATGTCATAACACCATCAATCAATAACTCACTGTAATCCAAATATTGTACTTATGAAACTGTTGACAATGGAATGGTAATATATCCTAAACTTAGGTATTCATTTTTTTACACTAAGCTCCATTTACTTGCATAAAAGTACGACGTGTTTCCTGAGAATCTCTCCCATCTTCAGTTGCTCACCAAACTGCCGTTAAATGGTAAGCAACTGAAGATGGGAGAGATTCTCAGGAAACACATCTTACTTTTATGTAAGTAAATGGATTGATTGATTTTAATTATGGGCGCTCTTTAACATCTCAGGTCATCAGCGTCCCATTCAAATCAGGGCGTGAAACGGCCGACAAATTTTGCTCAAAGGCCTCTCTTTCAGGCTTGAGGTTCTTTCTCGTGCCGTAAATGTATGACACGGAACCCACAGCTTCACTTCCCTTCCGAAGGAAACCATACTTACGCCCAAAAAAATCCATCGGTCCTGGCCGGGTTCGAACCTGCAATCTTGGGTATAGAAGAAGTAAATGGAGTTTCGTGTAAAAAAATGAATATCTAAGTTTAGGATACATTGTAATACTTTGCTGCAATGCTTTCAGGGCATTGTAAAACTTGAATATGGCTGAGTGTGGAAACTTCTGCCTTCAACTCTTGTCCTGGAGACTTTAAAGTATAGTTCCATTTATGGTGTTTATGCTTTATTAGTTCCATGTTTGTACTTTTGTAGGAGACTTGATAATAGATACATGTAAAATCAGATTCAGATTATATGCAGAATAGCCAGAATCTTTCAGAAGGTTTCCACTTTAGTCTTCAGTTCCTAAAAAATGTCATTATAATTAACATAAAATATATATATAAAAATTATTTTACTATTTTGGAAGATATTATTGCAATATTTCCTGCAGAGGGTAGAATTTTCTAGGGAATAAACAACAGCTGTTTTCATATTTCTTTCATTAAAATAATATTTTCTGCTTTATAATAATGAATCCATGCTTCAGTTGTATCCTGCACAGGATTTTAGTAGGTTCTACTTCCTATTGATATGAAAATTAAAGGAAGAACATATTTCTTCTGTGAAGTAATCAATATAATTAATTTTAAAAATCCAGAATAATTAAGATTAAATAGTTGGCAGTATATTGCCCATGTATTTAAGCTCTGAGGTTGTAATATCTCTTTAAGTTCAAATATTTTGTGAGCTTTAATTTTGTATACATCTATAAAATATTTAAATTACCTGTTCACAGTGAAGGAGCACGTCAGCAGCTAGAATCATTGAGGAGTGGTACCCGTCATCGAGCAGCAGTACTGATACAGGCCACATGGCGAGGATGGCATTTGAGAAGAAGGTGGCCAGCACTACGTCGTAGCTTAGAGCTTCAGCAGCAGGCAGCAGGAGTAACTAGCACAAGTGTAGCTGTTGTATCTGTTCAGCAAGTTAGAGCAGCAGCTGTGACTGCTGCTAGCACCAACCCTGCTGCAGGTGCAGCTTCTTCTACAAGGCCTAGACCACAACCCATAGCAGGAACTCCTCCACCAGATCCAGCAGAAAAGTGTGATCATAAAATGATACAACAAACATGCACACTCTTTGGTTTGGATTTGGTAAACATTTTTTTTTCTCTCTTAATTGTACTATATTGTACTACTTATTGATGTCTGTTTTGCATTTATACAGGGCTTTGATTTCAAAACTTCCCAGTTTAAATAACTACCTATTTAACAAAAATTATTTTAAACAATAAACAAGTAAATATAGACATTGAAAGGAAAGTTTAAAACCAATATTAAATAAATTTTAGGTTTCAACACCTCACTTTCAGCCACTCTCTCTTAGAAATTTCAAATGGCATCTCCTATTTGATGCTTAAATTTAAAAGAAGATGTAATTGTTACAATTTTTTTTTCCATTACTCGGCAGCCTAGATTATTGTTTGAACTTGGACAGAAGAATAATATAAAAACTACTGAGATTTTAATGTAATAGTTGTGTTTTGGTAATAAATTATTTTAAAATGGTGTATACCCCATAAGAAAGAAAAGAACGTGTGCAGATTAGACAACAATTTTGAAATTGGTTATATTTCCATAATATTAATAACTGTAATTGTATCCAAAATAAATTCTTTTTTCTGTATTCTTTGAATATAGTACATCTAATTCCTTTATTTTGTATTTTCCATGATGCACAAGGGTTATATGTAAGTTTGCGGGAGTCATACTGTTGCAGTCAAAGGAGAATATATGTTCATGTAACAGGAAATTGAAAACGGGTAGGAAATGTTTCAAAATTTTCCAAAAGGAACTTTTTTGGTGTCATTGTTCTGCTTCATGGTGTGGTAGGGGGTGCGAGATACATTTTCCTTTGTGTTTTTTCTCAGACATTTTCATATTGCCCAGGACTGTTATTGTTTCATATGGGTGGGAGGCTTACACTAAAATTTCAGCCATCAAAATTTATGAACATATGTAATTGTTCAGAGCAGAGATTGTTGTTTGTTGATCTGGACAGTTATGAAATTAACACTCAAAAAATAGAAAACATGTCGATGAGGGCTATACATAAGATTTGGAGGCCATATGGAACTTCGGATGCACTCTTCATCTTATCTTCACGAATTTCTGTGGAGAAATTCATTCAAGCATATGAATGTGTTTGCACTATTTATCACATGCATTGTATCTACAATGTCGACTAAATTCTTGTTGACATATTAAAATTTATCCTAAATTCCATTTTGGCTAGAAAGAAATTTATAAATTACTTCACCAAGCTACCACCCTTATATTCTGCAGCGTTAAACCATTTTCAACAAGGCAACCTGCACCCTTTCACTGCATTTGCTGCAAATTCAATGGACTTGCAGCATCAATTATCAATAACTATATAATGATCATGTGCAATTGTGATCAATCACACTTCCACTATATAATGAAAAAAACGTGTTTTAACTCCAGTGGCTCTCCACATGCATTTCATGTGCCCCTATTGTTAGCCCTGGGAAAATAAAACAAATGAGTAAGGTACACTGTATTAAAAATTTTCCCTTTTTTCATCTTACCTAACTGACTTATTTTTTTACTGTCCAAATTCAAACAACAATAAAAAAATGGCTTGAAGTTTAAAACCAATGTTGATTAAATTTTATATTTTACTCCCTGACTCCCAGTAAGCCCAATGGAAATTTAAAATGGCACCCATGCCTAGATTAATTGTTATCACATCTTTTGTTTTCTATTGCTGGGGAACCTGAACTGTTGTTTGAGTTTGAACAAAAAAAAAAAAACAAAACAAAACAAAAAACCAAAAAAAAAAAAAAAAAGTGAATTCACTGTAGAAAGAAAAAACAATTTGTTTTGGGTAAATAATATTACAATAATACTTTGTAATATAGTAATATTTTGGAATTCCTGGCTAATCTACTCTTTCTTAGTAGAGTATGCATCATTTTGATGCAATTTATTATCAAAACATAACTATTACTTTAAATGCTAAGTTTTTATAGTGTTATTTATCCAAATTCAAACAACAGTTACAATAGTCTAGGTTGCCAAGCAATGATTAAAAATGAAGAAGAAGGAGAAGGACGAGGAGGAGGAAGAGGAAAGAGAAGAGGAGATAATTTAATTCTCTTTAAAATTTAAGTATCAAAATATACATACCATTTAATTGTCAAATTATGGGTGGCTGGGAACAAGGGGATGAAGCCTAAAATTTAATCAATATTGATTTGAAACTTTACCATCAGAATCTAAATTGAAAAATCTTTTATTTAAATTAAATGTATATTAAATAGATTGTTATTCAGCCTGGAAAGTTTTGAAATAAAAGCCCTGTTTTAAGGCAAAACATACAAAATGAATTTAAGCAATTTAAAGAAAAAATAATTATATCAAAGATACTATTTAACATTCATTAATCTTTACCACATAAGAATATGTTGAGGGAGTATGTTGGTTGACGATTAAAATTGGGTTAATTAAATGGATTTGAAGTGGCCCCATGTTGCATGCCAAAATTTGAGGGTGTATGGAGGGTGATAGGTGATTAATTAGATTGATGAGTGCCCTTCACTAATTACCAAAGTTTGTCAATACTGAGGTTGGTGACATAAGAGCTTCTCATCAATCACCAACACTTCCTCAGAGACTTCCTCTCAAAAAGTCTGTTGCTGTTTTTTGCTGATGGAGCTCAAAAGAGATAAGATGGGAATTAACAAGGTGTGAAAGAACACTGGACATGACATACCATGGAATTGCAATTTAGTAACTTTAGAGTCTTTTAATGGTTAATGGTGAACTTCGTTGCTTAGGCTGCCAATGCGAATATAACATCAGGAGCAATATCGATGACATGAACTCAAATCTTGTTAAGTAAAACCTTGTTGACTTTATGCAGTTCCGGTTGAATGTTTGTCGGCTTTAGCTGGAGTTGCAGTGAAGTTATCAGTGAATAATGTTTGACTAGCAAGTACTTTAACTACACCTTATTGCCTTGAACTTAGAAAGTGAATAGCGTAACACTAGCACTGAGTGGCAGCTTGGACTGCCCAAATTTGAAACTCGAAAACTGAAACTTGACTGCGAAACTTGGAAGTTGAATGGATGAATCTTCAAACTGAATGCAACTTGTATACTAAAAACAGGGTTAAGGCTCCCTAATATATGCAGTATAAATCTAATTTCATTGACCACTACCCACACTAGATTTGGTGCAATTTTCGCAAGACTATTAGCTATTGGATGCCTCCAAAATATTTTCCTAACATCTTAATTACTGAACTCGCACAATGGAAATGTGAATTGGGTGATTAGCTTGATTTTAAAGTTTAAAGAGACAATTCCTACACAAGTCCGTGTTCTCTGCCAGCTGTCAGTTGCAATTCCCATGAAGTGTTTTGTTCGTATGGCAAAAAGGAAAGTTTTAGCCTTTTAAGAATCCTTTTGTCCAGTCTCTGGAAAACTATCCCTTTTCCATTGTTGTGATTGCCTTGTTTTCATAGGAGGGCTGCCTAGGCAAGATTCATCAGAAAAACTTTCTGTCTACAATTTCTGTGTTTTTCTTACATAGCAAATAAACTGAAAGAATAATTACACCATTATTTACATTGATTGCATTTGATTATGCAGCTGTACAAATATTTGTATCACTGATTACATTAATAAAATTCTATTACTCATCTGTAATAAAATACACACAAAGCAAACAAATATAATGCATATTAAATGTAAATATTCAGGGTGGTAATTATGGGCAGCTATAATGTAGTGAAAAGCTATTAAGATGATGTTTAAATCTGTTTAAAGAGATGTATGAGATAGCATAAACATAAATAAGCACTGTACCATAATCTGTTTCCAAACCAGTGGTCCCATCTGCTCACTGCTTTATGTAAAATTTGTATCTACACTGATTACTTTGTGTCAGTCCTTCCATATTCACACTCTAGGCAAAGGTTTGGAAACTATACCATTTGCTAACCATACTTCCAAGAATGTATTATTATTATTATTATTATTATTATTATTATTATTATTATTAACTTTGTTTAAGAATGCCCTTTAACATCTTTAATCATAGCATCCCATTCAACTCAGGGTGTGAAATAGTAAATACAATCTTATTTTGATTTTTAGTGTTTTACTTTAAATCAAAATAAGATTAACAAAAGTTTCACTGTGTGGATTCCCAAATTCCGTAAACATAGTAAATACAATTTTTCAGAGCTCTCTTCTTTCAGGTTTGAGGCTCTATTATATGTTGTAAATCTACAACACAGGTAGAATGAGTTTACTTCTCTTCTGAAGGAAGTCATAATTAGAATTTTGAGCCCTAAAATCCATTGACCCTGGACAAGTTTGAACCCATAACCTGGGTCTGCAAGGCATGTATAGTTATCACTAGACCATCAGGACCAAGAGACTTGGTTTTAACAGAATACCTATGATTTCTCATAAGAAAACAGTAGCTATTAAACCAATGTAAAATGTTTTGCCAAAATTAACAAGATTCGTTCTTGAAGACACGGTTAATCTAATCTTGAATTCTGTGGCTAAACTGAGGCTGTGAAATGATTGAGATAGGATAATTAGCACACAAATTTTGCATTTAGGGCATTAGTATTCATAGGAGCCTGCAACTGGGTAGAGTAATTGGGAAGGAGAAATAATGTGACAAAATATACTTTTAAGGTTGAAAGGAGGATATAAATTTAGAAAAATTGTTCAAGGGTGAATGCGTTAATAAAGTGTCATGACTAGGGACTGTGTTTATAAGCACAATTAACAGTAAAATAAGCAAGTAAATATGCACAAAAGGGGAGAGGGACCATGAAAATAAGTAAAAGAAAATAATATGAAAATCTGATAAATTGTCTATTTTGTACAACTCTTACCTTATTCAACTCTTACCTTATTACAGTATATAAGGAAGGTCAACCTAAGATTTTTTTTTGTGTGAAACTACTGCATCTGTCAGTGAAGAACAATTTGTACAGTGAAAATGGTGAAACATCGCGTGATGTCATAGGCGCATGAAAAAAACATCACAGTTCTTCATTTGGTGAATTTCTCTTTCATACTGTTTCTTTACTAGAAAGCTTTTTTAGAAATTGAACACAATATTTTGTAATTGGGAATTTCCAGTTTGACTGAGTTTGTCAAATGGAATTTTAGCAATACCAAACTTCTGGAGACAGTGTTACTGAAATTTCATCTATTAGAGAAAGTGAATATTGTAAAGAACTATTATTGCAAGGTGTTATAGTACCAGGTAATTTGGAGAATAGGTTATAGAACTAGCTTTTCTTGGATATCATTTTCAGCAGATTTCTGGGTTGTGACAATGCTGACTGCATCTTCTATATTTAAGGCATACAGTTGAATTTAAAATGACTGAGTCAAATTTGTAACACATCACTAATATTTTAAAAAACAAGGAAAACTAAGTTTCTGAAGTTAATCGCTCCCATCTTCAGTTCCAGATTAATTGCCATTTTAAATTCTTAGTATTGAACATCCTTTTACAAAAGTTCACCATATTTAACTAATACAGTAGAACTTCAATTCATTATTTTTGAAGGGGCCAGGTTTAACAAACAATGGATGCAGGAAAACAATAGATATAGGAAATGTATGCATCATGTTCATAAATAAATAAAGCCAGTATATAAGCAAAAATGTTTATTTTGCATCAACTTTACATGTTACCATGTATATATTTTACACTTTGTTGTCAGTCCTGTGATGTAGTGATAACCATAATTGCCTTGTAGACCCAAGATAGCAGGGTCAATTCCTGCCAGAGTTGATAAATTTTTTCTGGCATAAACCTAAGTATGGTTCCTTTGGAAGGGAAATAAAGCCAAGGGTCCCATAACATAGATTTATGGCAATAAAAGAACCTCAAGCCTGAAAGCAAAGATCTCTAAGCAAAATTTATTGGTCATTTCATGCCCTGAATTGAATGAGATGCTGATGACCTAATAAATTAAAGAGCATGCATAAATAAAACAAATGAACAAAAATCAAAATATTTGTCCCTTTCTTTGAAAAAAGGTCATTAATTGACATTTATTTCTTTTCACGTAAAGCAAATTTTCCACATTCAATGAATTCTGTTACTCATACTGTCCATACTATTAATGTCATGTGCATAGAATATGCTTGTACAGTTTCACATGCTCTCAGAATTGCAGCAAACATCAGTATGGCTTTGACTGTTGCATCATCTTCTGCCTCTTCCTCATTCCCCTTCCCCTTCCCCTTATTCAAAAACATATGCAATTGCTCCCACTTTGTTGCATACTTCATCAACATTTTGAATGCCACATATAACAATATCATCATCCATTGTCTTCTAGGCATCAAAAGTGATGGCAATGATAACTCTGGCTCATTCTTTGCATTATCAACAGACTCCCAAAGCAGCCTATATGCCACTTACAAAATTTTCAATTCAAGCATTAATCTCTGCTATTTTCCATAAATGTGGAAAAAGGCTGAAATGATTTGCATTTTTAAAAAAGGGAAGGACCCAGTCCACCCTTCCAGCTATTGGTCAATCAGCATGCTCCCCACAGTGTCCAAAGTATTCAAACAAACACTGTTGACCTGGAGTCACTGTTAGTTCAGTTGATTCCAGAGCACCAGTTTGACTTAATATTTGACCAATCAGCAATTACTGAGGGTGATGGAGGAGATCGCATTGGGATTCAGGCAGCACATGTTCTCTGCACTGTGAAACTTGGCATTGAAAAAGCATTCCCTAGTACCTGGCATGCAGGGCTTATTTATAAGCTCATGTGAGCTGGGCTGCCACATGTGGTTATAGAGTTAATTGATAGTTTTCTCTCAAACCGCGTGTTCTGTGTCAAAGTTGAATGTCGAAGATTGGAGTGTGTTGTCACCAACGCACTGTTTAAATGTAGATTTCTTTACATGACATAGTATGTCTGCTTATCAGTATGCTTATGACATTCTTATTTTGACTGAAAACAGAAACTTACATTTCTGACTAACTCAACACTTCACCTTACCCAGGTGAAGGAAGGAATGAAGGGCATGCACATCAGTGGTGAGAAGAGCAAGGCAATTCTCTTCACTAAGTGCTTAAGACCAGTCAATCTGGGGGCTCTTAGTCTGAAGGGCCAGGCGATTCCCTGGAGGAACCAGGTCAAGTATCTTGGGGTTCCCTGGACCAGGGGCTGACCTTCTGGAATCACATATGAGAATAAGGTGCAAAGGCCATTTCAAAATTGACTCCAGTTTTTAAATTAAACTCCTTTCCAATTTACATCAAATTGCAAATTTATAAGGCTGTTATTCTGGCAATAATATTGTATTCTAACGGGGATATACGGCTCTAACCTATGTTGCTTATTTGCAAAAGGCGCAAAACATTGCTTTTAGGGGAATTTTTGGTACTGATTTTATGTTCCCCATATTTTTCCCCCATGAAACTTCTGTCCTCTAGTACATTAATGACACCATAAGGTGATTAATGCAGAAAGCATATGAACTCTATGCTAGACATCCTAACCAGTTAGAACATAGTCTCATCCCCAATTCATCATCCATCTCACTCATAACATTGCTCAACATGATGTATCAGCAGACAACAGGTATACAGAGAGATATAGTCAGCTAGTGGTCAGCTCCCCAGAACCTGGCTTAACAGGGAGTCAGCCCAGAAAAGGTGCAAGGTACTCGGCTATCATCCTGCAGCTCTATAAGTGTCGGCAACTATGTGGAGTTTCTTAAATCAAGCACGATGCAAGCTCTGTACATGCAACAATTACTGCTTCACTATTCCAATTTGAAAATGATTGTTCAAGGATAGAATTTCTTTGGTACTGAACTTTTTGAACGAATAATGTGGCAAAATGATACTTTGAGCAATGATGAATGCAGGTTTTAATTACATAAGATTTAAGGTAAAATGTTTGGAACCACATAAATTGAATGATATATCCAGTAAAACAATGGTTCTGGAAATAATTATTGATTCAGATTCCACTGTATAAAGATGTTTTCATTTTACTGAAATGTTCCAGATAGTATGACATAGCCTCTAACCAGATTCTTTATTTACAGACACTCTTTAACATCTCAGGTCATCAGCAAACCTCTAACCACAAACCCCTATTAAGTTAAAACAGGCTGAGGAGATAAAGAAAAAGTTGAAAGCAGTTCACAATATGTTTGAATTCTAATTGGAACTTTACAAACACTTTTTTCATTCTGGAGACAAGAACATGCACAACTTTATACTGACTTGTAACAATTTCAATATCACAAGTAAGCCACGAGCAAGGCACATTTTAGGTAAAAAATTTTAATCCAGCTCTTGCTTTAACAATATATGAAGCAGCACCAGCATACATTGTCATATGGTACCCCTTCTGGCTACAAAACAGCTAGTGAGTCATTGAAAAATTTTGCAACAATGGAATGATTTACTTGTATTTGTATATTAAAAAGAAATGATTCACTGCCTGCTTTCATAGCACCAACTATAGCACTACATACACTCCTGACACATTTGTGATTTCAGCTATAGAAATCCATACTTTTGTGCTTCTATTTATCCTGAATATTACAAATTACCTCTTGAAAACACTGTAGCACATAGTATTTGTGCAATGAGATTCGTTTGTTTTGGTATTTCTTTAAAATTACTGAAGCTTCACTTATTCATTTTCCACAACAAATTTTGAAATTAACTCATACCAAACACAAGTCTTTGAAAAATGTATCCTTTGAACTCAATTATTCTACTACATTGCTTGTAATCAGTTGCCTTCTTATGCTTCATTGTATTAATATAATACTATGTCATATTTTTTTATTTGCAGAAACAAACTTCAGACATCAAACAAAATAGAACATTACCATCCTCAAAAAACTGTTACTTCCAAACTGATTTACACAGGTATTTGCACAACAAATAGAGAGTTTTTATGAATAGCATTCCTTCCAATATGTGTTGCATAATTAATACACTGCAGCTAGATGAGCTAATAGCTTGGAACTCTGGAATTCATCAAGCATGTGACAACATACCAATACCCAATTAGACTGCTTAATCTCAGAAGAACTTGGTAGGGAATCCCAAGCTTCTCTTCTAATTTAATTTTCAGTATTACTTCAAGACAGTTTGGGGCTTCCCTCTTTTACACTCATACTCTATTGCTTTTTTATGCATTGGACTGAAGTTTTATATTTATTTAATTTGTGCTATACTAAGATATTCATGACAAAAATACCAGACAAAAGGAAATTTTCACAGACCAGTCCCAGCATTATCCTGTTATGAAAAAAGAGTTTATTATGAATGCATTTTAACATAATGTTCTTACCCCTGACCTAAAGGCCTTAACTAACAATGGTAAATCCTTCAACTGCTCTTGAAAATATCTTTGGAAAAAGGTTAATTGTTCTGTAGATGATAATATTAATTATAATACACCATATTTATGATTAATTTTACATATAATCACTACTTTTTATATAAACACAAAGTATAAATAACTGTTGTAACTCACAAATTCTATGTTTGAAAGCCTTAATGACTGTTGCATGAACTTATAGAATGCTCCAAAAAACCAAGCCAAACCACAAATTATTTGTACTGTATCTAAAAAAAAAAATAAAAAGTACATAAATATATTTAAATTTCTTAAAGAAACAACCCTGTAAATTTTATAATTCATATTTTGTGCAACAATCAGTAGTTATAGTAACTGTTATGGATAACAGCACAATCCTGCTTCCTGTTTTTTTTTATTTTGTTTATTGATAATTCTCAACTTTTACAATTATAATTAATATATTACTAAATAATTGTTACATCAACTACTATATTAAATTCTATATAATTTAACTGCCTGCAGTGCCTCAGTAATAAAAATGGGCATTAAATACCATTAAAAAAGTAAATAAATAAATAAAATAAAATAAATAAAATTGTTCAATTTGATTGCCTCAGACCCCAGTCTCCATTTCATCAATAGCTACCTGTTGGTATATTCAGGGGGACCAAGCTTTGATTCAACCAAAAACAAAATAATAAAATATACAAAAAATACCAAATTGTATTTTCCAACATTACAACAACCTTCCTAGTCTGAATATTATTTGAGTACTAAGTAATGACAAGATATTAAACTGCCCATTGAAATTAGCCTTGGCCATTTTTCAATTAGACAGCCATCTGGTATTACTTACTACATGTGTCATACAATGATTATGTCTTTAATCAGTTTACTATATACATATACATGCACACATAACATATTTAATTATCTAATTATCATTTTCTCTCTTTATTGTCCATTTCTATTTATTTTTTACTTTGAATAAGTATTGGCCTATATTTTTGGAATTTTGTTAAAGATATGCATTAAAGCAATTCTGTCTATACACCATTTTTTCTCTAAACTTTCCATTCTCCATATCTCGGTTTCTTTAAAATCAAACACTATATATAGCAGTAGTATTTATTTCTCATGCACCAATATACAGAATTATTTTAACAAACTAAACACAAAACGTCATCCATATCACCTGAGGATAAACGCTGCATCACAAGATCTGAAGCTCAACCTTCTTAAGACTCTATGATCTGCCCAAGATACATAAAACAGAGGTATCATTACGACCCATTGTCAGCAGCATTGGGTTCACTACTTACACAGCTGCCAAGTATTTAGCCAATTTATTACAGCCTCATATCGGCTCCACTGACACATCAAGGACTCGCAGCACTTCATACAGAAACTACAGACCATCACATTGCAACTTCAAGATGTCCTCATGAGTTTTGATGTAGTTTCCATCTTCACCATGGTTCCTGTCAGTGAAGCCATCACACTGCTGGAAGATTTCTTTCCAGACGACATACTAGCACTGTTTCATCACGTGCTTACTACTACCTACTTTCAGTGGAACCAGTCTTTGTTCGAACAAATAGACGGGATCATAATGGGCAGTCCACTCAGCCCAGTTATTGCAAATTAATTTATGGAGTCTTTCAAGTCTCAGGCTCTGAGTTCTGCAGCTAACAAACTGTATGGCACCTCTATGTGGATGATGCTTTTATCGTATGGAGTTACGGAGAATCAGCTCTTGGTGGTTTCCTCCAGCATCTTAACAGTATGAATCCAGTTCACCATTGAGAAGGAGAAAGATGGCCAACTAGCTTTCTTGGAAGTTCTGGTCACCAAAAAACCAGACGGGAAACTGGGACACACAGTTTACCGCAAACCCACCCACACAAACTGATATCTGATCAAAAATTCCAACCATCACCCGAAGCAGAAATGCCCCATGATAAGGGCCCTCACTGACTGCGCTGCTTGCATCTGTGAGCCTGACTCTTTGTAACAGGAACTCTGGCATCTGGAACGGGATTTATTTTTGAATGGTTACACGGCACAAGAAGTCCGCAGAGCGATATGCCCACCCACACACCACCCGGCCAAACAGGTTTTGCCCAGGAGCAAGGGCATTGCATTCCTACCATATTTCAATAAGGTCATGGACAGAATTGGACGCCTACTCAAATGCCACAACATCAAAACCATCTTCAAGCCCACCAGACAAATCAACACTTTGCTCTGCTTGGCCAAAGACCCCAGGGTCCAGCTCATTTCAGCCGGCATCTACCGGATTCCTTGTTCCTGCGGTGCAGTATACATAGGCACCACTCAATGAAGTATCAACACACGGCTCTCAGAACACAAGAGATGCTGCTGTCTGGGCTAGCCGCACAAGTTCGAGGTCACAGAACATGCAATGTGGGCAGATGGAGAACACATTATCCAGTATAATGAAACATCTGTTCTCTCTTCAATACCATACTACCATGCTAGATTACAACGTGAAGCAACAGAAGTTTACAAACACCCTAACAATTTCAACAGAAATGGAGAGGCTCTCAAACTGAGCAAAACTTGGCATGCGATACTAGAGCATATAATACAAGCCAAAACTTGGAATAATCATGCAAACCAATCACCTATCAGAGCAGAGATGCCCTGCCCTCCAAGTACAAACCCCCTGCTCCAGCCGAACCAATCCCCTTTGAGCAGCCCATATATAAATATAACACCTCCAGCTGGCATTTCAGTCATGCCAGAACCTTTGCCTAGAAGACTCAGACAGCACCACTGAAGATGTCCTCCACAGGGGGGATGAAACGTTTTGGACACCTTAGCTCCAACAGACAACGGTTTCCAAGCCCAGAAGAAACATTTAGATTTAAGTCTGACTCCGACCATGAAAGCTTCCAACTACTCAAAATAAACATAAATAAAAAAAAACTTTACTTTTAAATATAACAATTAGAAACAGTGTATCTGGCAATTCCAGAAGACAAATCAAAATTTATTCCAATTTGATTGGCTCAGCCCCCCAGTCCCCAGTTCATCAGCAGCTACCTACTGGAATATCCAGGGAACTGGGCTCCGATCCAACCAAAAGCAAAACACACCATTAGGAATAATTTATACATTCAATACAATATTAAGTTATATTTCCTACAATACTAAACCCTATTTCTTTTTTAATTAAACCCCATTTGGCCAAATTTAGATCCTTGAGAGTTGCTTATACCTTAGAACCTTATACATACTACCACCCTGGTTATTGGTATATAAGGATCCTGTTTAACAATGCTAGATAACTACTCCCATTCCCTCCCCTACTCATTTCATCCCCCTTTCACTAACTGACAATTCTATACCATTTCTCAAGCACCTTTCTCAAGTAGTTTTTACCCATAACCATTTTTGTCTTGCCTTGCCTATGCATTTTCCCAGTCTCTTAATGTTTTCATCTAATGTTCAATTTAAAATTCTTCTACCTCTTATTTCATCTGGTAAATTTTCCCACTTTTGTAATAGGAACTGTTCCCTCCAAAACTTGGTTTGCTTACATTCTAGTATACAATGCCAAGTACTATTGGGTTCTTCATACATAAGACATATCTCCATATTGAATACATTTTTTAATCTACTTAAATATTTTACTCCTGTTCTAAACCATGCCAACCCTACCCTTCCTATCTTAACACAAATTTCAACATATCTTTCTCTTTCCTACATATTTTTTAGAGTACTATATAACTTCAGAGATTTTTTGGTATTAAGATTTCTCTATATTTCCTGTTTTTCAATATCCTCATTTCTTACTGTTATCTATTTCCAAAATCCTTACCCAATCTTTCTTCCTTGTACCATACCAATACCATGCCCGCTTCTTACAAGATATTTTGGATTTTAGATAACCAAGTTTCTCTCCCCTTAATTTTTCCTTGTGCTATCAAACACTGATTAAGGATATTCTCCTCCTCTAGTCTCCCTATTCTATACCAATATTTCAATACTCTTTCTATGACCTTGATTTTATAGCCTAATCTTCCTAGTTCCATTAGGACACTATATGCACTACATTTTCTCTTTCTCTACATAAGACACTCATTTTGCACATACCTATTTCTTTGCATTTTTAACCTCCACAACTCAGATCTTAACTAAACAATTACTTCTCTTTCTTCTTTACTTCTATCATCTATATATCTTTCTCTTTCTTAACTATTTTTCATTAAGAATAGAACTCTTGTAGCTTTTTTTGTGTCAATTTATTAAAAAGTTTCCATCACCTAGATTCAGAATCCTGTACAAATACTTCAATTCTCTTTCCATAATTAATCCTTTTCTTGCTACTCTTCCCATTCCATTTTGAGGAACTTCATTTACTACTGTAACTGGAAATTCTTCTTGCAAAATATCCTATGTACAGAGTTCAAAATTTCCTACTCATCATTAAGTTTCCATAATTCATTACCATATAACATCTGAGCCTCTACTACTGTGTCATTTACCCTTTCCAGTCATTTTACCTCCAACTCAGACATTTTGAATAATTACTGCTTTTTGCCATTGCTAATCTCTCTTGTTTTTCCCATTTGCCTCCTCCATCTATTTTAGTTCCCAAATAAACACAATCATATACCAATTTATATGCATTCATTCCTTCCTTCCACCTCTTATATCTACCCAGTTTACTTCCTTTCTGAAATAGTATAATTTGCATTTTTTCTCTGTTTATGTTTAATTCCTATTCTATATAGTATTTATCTATTTTTTTGTAAGTACAATTTTAAACTTTTTAACAGTGATTGATAACTACCAAATCATAAGCAAAAAGTACACCTGAATTCTGTATATTATTTATTCCTGGCAGGAGATTATTCCTTTTGTTTATTTCCCATAATATATCATCAATGAATAACTAAAAGGTATGGGCTTAACTTAAACCTTGCCTTAATCCTTTCTTTTGGTTTACATCTGTTTTGGTTTAATTTTCATACCTTACATAGAAAGTATTATCTTTATACAAACCTTTTAAAATGCTCACCATATTGTTATTTATACCTTTCTCCAGTAATTTATGCCATAGTAATTTCAATTTGGTTAAATGCTTTCTGTAAGTCAATGAAAGCAATGTATTATTTTCTCCTTTTTTCCTTTAAATATTTATATCTTTTTTTTTTATATATATAAATCAACAGTTCTTTTTCCTTTGCTTAAGCCCATTTGGAATTCTAATTATATCCTTACACCCATTTTTTATTCTGTCTGCTAAAATACCTGTAAAGGTTTTTCCTACCTTAGATAATAAAGCAATGCCCCAGCAATTGTTAGGTTTTTCTCTATTTCACCTTTGTTGCTATATTGGGTTTATAATAGATTTTTTTCCAACATTCTGGTATATGTCCTTTGGTTCCTCCCATCAAAGTGACTGAAACTATTCAAAAATTAAAAGTGAAGTTTATAGGGGGCAAGTTCAGAAATGTATATGTTATTCTGTTGATTAAACTAGACTGAAACTAAAATGGAAAGAACAGGGAAGAAAAAATGATATTGAAATTACATACAAAATGTTAACATTTCATTCAGAGGACAGTTAGAGTCATATCTAAAACATCTTGACCAAGTTGTTCTATTAGTTTGCAATTGCAATACAATGCATATTTAAAAATAATATCAGCTTCAAAAGAAAGATTATGGAGATTGTAAAATATTGTCATATTTGTCATAACTGTGAAATTTAGTGAAAAAGATTATATAGCTGTTTGCATATACCATAGAAACAAGAACCTATAGGAAAATAGTTTATGTTGCAGGAACGTCCCCCTCCAGTTCCACCAAGTCGACCCTATACTGTTGCTGGCAACACAAAATTGGGATATCCACAGACAAGGGTGATGAAGATGCCTTTTCCAGGTTAGAAGTGCAATACTTTACTATTGTGAAAGTAATATAATGAAAGTTTGATTTTATATATATTTAGAATTTATGCCATAAAATTAAGCTGATTTTAAAATTCCACATTATAACATAAAATATTCCTTGAATTTAGTTATTCTCCAATAGCACTACATAATATTTCACAAGAAGGATCCTTAATCTCATGCATTTCTCTTTTAGCATATGTTATATATGAAGACTGAGTTTTCAAAAGTGAAAGATTGTAATAGTCTGACTTTATTGTTGGAAATATAACTTGCATTTTTCTATTGAAGGAATTGAACTGACTTGATTTTGCTTTCACATGCTCATTTGTTACAATTTTTATTTTCTGAAATTTTAAGTAATGTAAGTCAACAAGATCATATCATCTTAAATTAGAATCAACATTAGTCCTTAAAAAATTGGTATTTGAAAATTCATTTATCACTTTGGCTTATAAAAGTAAATCAGTGGTAGCATGATTACTAGTGTCAGTGCCTGCTAGCCTGTGGTATCACTGGCACTCTGCTAGAGCCATGTGATGTTCAGCAGTATAAATGGGCAAGGCATTAGCCCTAATTATGCCAATTTATATGAAGTATAATTATAAATAATAATGATATGGCTCAAAGTTTGGGGAACTGAAATGAGGTTTATTAAATAATTAGGAATATTGTTTTTTTAACAGCTTCAAAACTTGTTATGTAGTTACTTTAAAAATGAAACTTTCCAAAATTTATTATAAATGCTTTTATACTTTCCTGCAACTACATAAATTCTGTTCTCCTCAACTGTGCTTTCAATCTTCAAAAATGATCATCAATTCCACAGACACATAAACTTTTATTTTACTTATATTATGTACTAATCAAGCCAGTTGTACTTTGTTATATTTTGAATGTTTAAATTTATCTGCTGTACTTATCAAACAAGTTTAAGCTTATCATGTTTATGTTTTTTCAGAGGATGCAAGTGGAGATGTGGTGCTTTTAAAAGGAGAGACAGTTCTTGTGGTTGGAGCATCACAGCGTCGTGGCCATTTAGTTGTAGAGCATAATAATGTGAGCCTACATGTGCCATTCCAGTTTCTTGAACTGAAACCTGTTGGAGTAAACATTTAATGGATATCCTGAGATGCTAAGAATTAGCAGAATAAGTATAAAATGCAAATTATCTTAGAATAAATTTTTCTTGCCTTTAATGTGCAACTAATTATTTTAAAGCCATTGAGAACCAAGAAAAAGCTAGACAACTTTACTCTGCTGTGATAAATAATGCACTTTCATGACTCTGAAATGAGTAAGAACACAGGTCAGGAATACTGATTTCCATCAAAACAATAAGTAGATGTACACTTACAAAAAAAAAAAATAAATAATAATAATAATTTGGGTAAAATTAACCACCATAGATAGATTCAGTTTGATATCTATAAATTTGAAGAATACTCTTTGGAGAATTAACCACATCAGTTCTGACTTATGATAACTATTTCATGTCTTTCTGGTCTTTAGTCCACCTAGTAAAGAACATGAAATATATCTGTGAGTCATAGGCTTATAATCTGAACATATTTCATATTCTTATTTTTCCTTTCTACTTCTAAGAGAGCTTAGTGTAGCTGTTAAATGAAAATGTATTTCATATTCTGATTTTTCTTTCTTGGTAGGTGTGCATAGTTCAATCAGTATAATATAAAATTGTTTCTCTATTCCAAAGAGCAAACATGTCATTCCTAGGCGAGTGTTAAGCATCTTATTGGAAACCACTTCAGCTTTCACTACATTTTTCAGTGGAAAAACAAAATTTTATTTCAAAGAACATAAACAAAGAACATTCCTTCAGATCATGAACATGGCAATATCTAAATATTTACTTTTCTAGCAGTGGTATTGCTTGCATACAAGAATATATATATATATATATTTCCATCAAAACAATAAGTAGATGTACACTTACAAAAAAAAAAATAATAATAATTTGGGTAAAATTAACCACCATAGATTCAGAGCATATTTTTTATATCTATAAATTTGAAGAACACTTTTTGGAGAATTAACCACATCAGTTCTGACTTATGATAACCATTTCATGTCTTTAGTCCATCTAGTAAAGAACATGAAATATCTCCTTTATTCTTCTATATTGGTACGATTATACTTGTTTTCTATTGGGCTGGTATTGCCTCTTCATTCCATATCATTGCTATTAATTTGTGCATTGTTTCCTTTATTTGTTTTCCTCCATATTTATATAGCTCCACTGGAATATTGGTTGTCCGCCCCCAGAGATCTGTTATTCCTCATTGCTTGCAATGCTATTTCTAAATCTATTATGTCCAGTGGGTCTCTTCTTCTGTATTTCTGTTTCCCTTCTGTGTTTCTGGTTGTTTCATTACAGTCTCATTATTTCCTGTTGCTGAATTGAGAAGCTTGTAAGTATTCCTTCCATCTAATTCCTATGTCTGTCACATTAGCTATGAGTTACCATCTTGCCTTTGCACATGTTGGTGTAAGGCTTAAAGCCTTCTCTTAGGTACACAACTGCTTTAGAGGCTTGCCTTAAATTATTATCAAAAAAGGTTCTCTTCAATGCACTTAATTCTTGCTTCTATACTTTTCCTCTTTTTATTATGACACATCTTATGTGAAGCTTTTCTCAGATCTTCATATGATATCATTGATACTGCTCCATTAGCAGCTGCTTGCTTGCACAATTCTTCATACCATTCTTTTCTTTTCCTTTGTTTCCACTCTTTTGCATTAATGGACTGTCACCTTATAATAATGTTTACATTTGTCATGATATCTTGCTGTGGAATATATGCTACTGCACTACAGATTCGACTGCTGACATCATTGTTAGCATAACATTATTGTGGCATCTCTTCTGCTCATCCTACTCAGCAGAAAAAGTTTATTTCTCCACTGCCTTCTTCATGGGTCTTATCTATTTCACTAGTACATCCTTAACAGCCTCCTTTGATGGGATAAGTATAATATTGCTGATGAGTTTTATTTCTGTGCTTTCTTTTTTCCCCTGAATCCTTTGGGACTAGGATGAATGACTTTCAATGAAATAATGGGATGTATATAATGCACAATATAGTAATTGAAATTTCAAGTAGTGGGAAGGATAATGTTACCACTTTAAGCAGTAACAAGTATATGGTGACTGGCAGGATTAGGCATTGTAGATAGCAATCATACAAGAAAGAAACAGAGTGCTTTGTGATAATGGATGCATTAAATCTTTAAATATGGACTCTGGTGGTAGTTATATTCAGAAGAAAGTAAAATATTATATTTAAATGTGTGTAATTTCTGGGATAGCAACAGCAAAAAAAAAAAAAGCTATGCATGAAAGAGACAGAATTAATCTGCCATGCAATTTTAGAAATTATGCTTTGAAACTGTATTAATAAACTAACCATGTCTGGAAATATTAATGTTTTATTTCATTGTTATTGGTTTGGCAGTTACTGTCACTGAAATAAATACTGCTGCTAGCACTGAAGCCATCATCATTGTCATTTCACTTATCTAAGCTGTGGAAATAGCTGCTGAAATCTCTCACTATAATGTTAATTCTTTTGTCTTCTGTCACCACAAATGTTAATAATGTATGCTGGTCTTTAAATTACGCATAGGTCATGTTTATATTACACTCACATGGGAATCTATGGCACTTGCTTTTAACAAACTTTAAACATATGCAATCATTGTGATGCAACAATTTAACATGCCATTGAACTTATTGGTGACGTACACATTTTGTTCACCATTTCACTAATTACCTATCCCCTGCGAACACTGTTTTTCTTTTTAACCTTTCCTTCTGACAGTACTTTACAATGATATTAACTTAAATTCTAATTACATAGTAACAAAAGCATAGCATAGAACATTTAGGTCTTTAAATCACTGGTGTTACTGTTGTGTTACGGCCTCAGAAATTAATCCTCCCCTTCCTGGCTGAGGGTTTTAAAATGACTCAAGAGCTGTTTATGATACCGGCCTATGACTTTGCCATCTTTGTTGTTTGCCAGCTTATAAGTGTGATCACTTAATCGCTTCCTAAAAGCTTATGGCCCTTTGTACAAGAGTTGAAGCCTGTGTGACAGCCCTTTAATAGACTTGAAAGCTTTTTGTCCCTTACTAAAATCAGCTGGATTTCAGTAATGAGATAATCTTATGGAGGACATAATCTCATGGATGTAGCAAGATATCCGTAAGTTGGTCAGTTTGGATTGCTTAATGAATGAGAAGCTGATATGATCAGTCCTTAGAATAATTTGTTTGTTGAAGATGTAGGTCCAAAATTTTTGTAATGCAAAGAAGGTGACTGCTATCTCCTGTTTCATCATGCACGAATTTGCTTCAGTTCAACACAGGGGCAATATTATGTCTAGATTCATCCTCATGAATTTATAACAGAATGGGGCCAAAGCCTTTGCTTTATGCATTGGCTTAAATCACATAAGGTAGGTCTAATCATGGTCTTTCCAACAATATGGCCTCCCTGAATAGTTGCCTTATATTTTTAAAACTGTTTGCTTGACTGTAGTCCAGTGTAATCTTGTATTTGATTTCAACAGTTCCCTGAGGGGTGCTGCAACTGATGCATAATTTAGAAGAAACTTACTTGCTACTGTAAAATGCTGAAAAATCTCAGAAGCTGCTTTACATTCTGTGGTAGCTGTATATTAATTATTCCTTCTACCTTCTCAGGGTTTGGTTTAATGTCCTGTGCCAAAATAATAAAGCCTAAAAACTCAGTTTATGGCTTGAAGAAGACAGTTTTTCCAAGCTTAATGGTCATGCCTGCTTCTCGTAGCTTTGTCAGGATGAAATCAATATGTTGTATGTGCTTCTCAATGCTGTCATTAAACACCGGAAAATCATCAACATACTGAACAACATATTCTCTCATCGAGTCCTAAAAAGTGTATATAACTCAAAGCAGAGCACTGCCACTAGTACCTAAATCAAAAGCACAGTATGTAAGTTGACAACTTCTACCATTATGTGGAAATGCAGTGTAAGGTCTTATATCCTCATCTAACAGTATTTGCCAATATGACGAAGTAAAATCCAAGTTTGAAAAGAATTTTGCACTTGACAGTTGGGTAAGATGTTTGTTGACCCCTTTGACTTTGAGTTTGAAGTGATCAGGTACAGTGTGATTGTTGAGCTGTCTAGTATGAATGATCATTCTCACCTGACATCAGCTTTCCTGGTCCAACACAAGGGATTCACAAAACAGTAATCTGAAATTTCTATCACCCTGTTGCTTAACATATTTTTAATTACTTGGTTTGCCATATCTCACAATGCAATAGATTTTTGTCATTGTATGGAAGTACATTTTTGACCTCAGAGCGATAAATGGTTCTGTTACATTTATCGGGGAGAATAAGAAAATATATTTAAATTTCTAAGAAGGACCTTTTCCAGCCTTCTCTTTCATTGCATGTTCAGCCCTGTGCTTTGCTGGCCTTTTTCCTGACTTGCTCAAGAAGCACTTTAGAGTGCCTAATTGCAGCTGATTTATTGTTTGGTTATTTTTCATGGTATTAAAATGCAGAACAGGTATAGAGCTATTAATATATCCCAGACAATTCTTACAGTAGTTGGATTGGTTACAGCACAGGATGCCCTTCTCATCCAAATTTTGTTGAAGTTTATTCTTGATTTCAATTAATACATTGGCCACGCCAACATCCACTTGTTCTGCAAAGAACACTTCATCTCATAGATCCTGTTTCGCTCTTGATAGTTTCACTTTCTCTAGGTGGTTTTTGTCATTGAAGGCAATAGATATGATGGTGGATGATTTCCTTATCTGATATATTTTTTTCTCTTAAAGTCAATGAGGGCTTGCCCTGCCAAAAAGGTGTCGTAACCCAAGATAATATCAGTGGTCAGTCTGGGGACTACCAGGAACATTTAAGTCGAAGGTCTTACTTTAAGCAGTGCTTGAAATTTAATGAGCTCTTCTTCCAGACAGCCACAGAACAATACACTCTGCATATTGTTTGTGGATAGAATGAGGCAGAGATATTATAACATCTTTCTCCTTGTTAACACTGAACTGCTGACATAGTGCAAAGTATGATGTTTGATATTAGGTGTTTTCTTTTTTAAGATTTGGCATACATATATTTGAGGTATTTTGACTACATTGGTCTGTAGACTGAGTATGAATTCTGTAGATGAAAGTCTGTAATTATTTATCTAATAAAATGAATGAAATGAATTAATGATGGTGCAAATGAACTCCAGAGTTCTTGGAACCTTAAAGCTATATAGCACTTATCTTCTCAGAAAAAAAAAAGTCTGATAAAAACCTTAACCAGACAGCTGACTTGACTGGGAATTGAACCCAGGATCTCTGGATTGATAGTTGCAAACCCTACCACTAGATCTCAGAGGCTGTCTAACATTCTTGTGCAATGCATACTTTTGGATTTTCTTGTATTCTTATTGAAGTACTTCTTTATTTTGCTGACAAAATGGAACTTTGCAGTACAATCATTACTTACCAAGCTAGTTATTCTTGAATTTGCAATAATATTTACATACTTTAGGTACTTATTGATGTGCTTTATATGCTGATCTCTAATTTTAAATGAGTCTTGCACTTTATTAGAGATCTTTTTCATTTTGCAGCTCTTTCTTTTGGTTACTAGGTTAATGGAAATGTTAATTATGGTTTGAAATTTTGGTAAATGCAATCTTTGTCATATATCTTCATTGTACATTCTACCAATTTTGATGAAAGTCAGGTGACAATGCATTAACATTTTTCAATATTTGAATAGCTTGTCTCTAATTTTATATGATGTTTGAATTTTAATCATATTATGTCCTGTTATATTTTGCTCAAGTAACCATATGTAAGTTTTTTAAAACGTTTCAAAATGCTCCAATAATATATGGAACACATTTTATATACATATATATAACTATGTTAACTATTCAATCATACATGTATATCTTAGCATCCAGAGCATGGGACACTTTTGGTGAGATACTGCAGTGATTTGTGCCTGCATTTCAAAAATGTTAATAGCGAGCAAAGTATACATTTACTACTGTAGAGCAAGTTAAAGAACCATATTACAAATATACATATTTAATGACAGGAAGCAATACATTAGTATTGAAACAAATATGCTGTTATACTGCATAAGAAATAGCATAAACAGTGAATTATTTCTTAATGTGCCAATATTAAATTTATAAATAAATATATGTGTATGTAAGTGTGATATGTGTACATGTGTGTGTGCATTAACTAGAAATATTAATTGGAACTTGTACAGTGAAGCCAATCACATAATTGAAATAATTGCATGATTGAGTCAAACTAAACACTGTTATTGCTCCACTTTCTTGTCTATAAATATAGAACCAGTTTCACAAACCCTCATTCACATCATCAGCTAGAAAGTCCAATCAACTGCATTTACAGACAAGTAAGTGGAGTAATAAGAGTGTTTGGTTTTACTCAATCATTCAATGATTTCAATTATATGTGTGTACATGTTTGTGTGTATTAAAATTGGAGTAAATGAGTACTGGTTATGGTGTTGAAGAATGCTTCATTATCCAGTGGAGCAGTTATTTTCTACTTGAATTTCAATATTTTGCATACTAGTAAATAAATTCCTAACAATTGGTTTTAACTTCCAGGTGTCCCTTAAGATGAGGAAGTAAAACAATGTTGTAAATAATATATTTGTATATCTAAACTTGTTTCCACCATTTCTGGTGATACATAGCTTCATATAAGAGTAAGAAAGAATGCAAAGAAATATCTTATCCCAATACTCAGGAACAATTCATTTTTATTTTCTCTCATTTCAAATATGTATATGTAAGAATTTCATTTTTCTGGTTAAACAAATATCAACATTAAAGCAGTATTCTGATTAAACAGGAATGAAGACTTGATATAAGAATGTTAAGTATAGTGAAACCTCAAGCATTATTTTTAAAGGGGTGGAAAACAGAAATATGATTAAATACTGAGAAACAGTGTTTTAATGACTTTTATTTATTGCCAGTTATACAATATAAAATGCATCAAAACTGTAGGTATGAAAAAAGAAAGGAAAAAACAGTAACTGTTTTATACAAATTTTTCATCTGTGCTCAAATAATGATTTTTCTGTTTAGAACACTGCAACCAACAGAGCTACAAGACATATAAAATAATGACTTCTAGAGTTCCTTTGTAGCTCTTCTCCTGTTTTAACATTGATGGATAGTGTTTGAATACACAACACTTTATTCCACAGGTTATATTACTTATGATGAAATGGGGTTGGAATGGGGAATTGTGGGAGTGAAACTGCTGGAATGAAAACAAATATTTCTTTAATTTTTTTTTAGCAAAAGTGGCATAACAGAAGCACATGTTTTCTTAAATTTTATCATAAAAACTCAACCAAAAAAAAAAAAAAAAGCACTGAAGGTGTATACACTGTGGGTCATGGGTCAATGGACTAATACTCCTTACTGATACATTTGGTGGTTCCTAAAGGAGCCATTTCTGCCACAATTGTGGTGAAAAGATAAAGGTGCCCTTGTGGAATATGGTTTGTTGCTTCACAGGTTGTACATTTTGCAATACCACATGTATTCATCAGTCCATGCAGAGAGATGAATAACTGACATTGCAACATGGCAAGTCTCATTTTTAATTAATGTGTTTACTGCCAGCTTCTATAACAGACCTCAATTTCAAATCTTTCCATAATTTTCATAACGATTCTTTCCCTCCCTGCTGGATGACCTATGAGATTTCCATGGCTGAAAAACAAGCATTTTCCATAATTGACAAAATACATGCATTAAAAGCATAGAGGACACATTGTGGTAAACATGTGCACATATATAACAGTATGTATGTACCTTGCATGTAATATATTTTCACTCACACCATGAGACAGTAATGCCTCACACGCACTTATTCAGACACAATTGGGCAGAATAATGCACATTTGCACACATAATGAACATATTCCTATGATACAAGTACAGATTAACCTATACTTTCTTCCTGGAATTTCTCACCAGTTTTTCATTTTCTGCTACATACACTTGCACTTGACTGCAGTGGTTTTAATCCTACAATCCCTCATCCGAACCCCCAGTCATCATGAGTGATCTAACCTCTGGAATAAAGTGTTACATATTCAAACATCCATTGATGATCACAAGAATTTTGCCCAAAAGGATAAAGTTGGGAACTGCTTATCTTGCATATAATGACCAATATAATAATGAAAAATTCAGTACCAGCTTTATTTCTTGTTGTGACATTAGTGACATCTGAGGGTCTTCTACATCCAAGCCAACTTACAGAAAAAGCAAATGGTGCCTGAATGTCACTACAAAGTGCATTACTTTAAGGACATAAATATTTTTCTAATCTTTTGCTTGCATTCATTAGGTTAGCAATCATTTGCATAAAAACCTATTTATATAAAACCGCATGAAGTACTTATAGTCATCTGTCATTTTGTTCTCACAGTGGGGAATTACCTCCAACCTCTTTTGATAGAATGTGAATTTTGGCAACTGTTGTTGTAGGTATGTTTTGTTTAGAGATGCCGTTGCATTGTTTTGATTTCAATGCTAATGGTATTATAGCTTTGTTGTGCCATATGCTGCAACTTTGCTCTTGATTACTACAAAAGAGATTATTTTTTGCTCAGTATTTTGACAGGAAATGAAATCTATTTTCGCCATATCAAGTCTGAAATGAAATGGCAGAGAATGGAATGGTACCATAAGAGAGAGAGAGAGAGCAAAGACAATTGGAAGAAAAGCAAAAGGAGATTATGGCCACCATATTTGGTGATGAATGCAGAATTCAGAGTGATGGAAAACCTGGATCGTGAGAAAAACAAGTATTCTGCATATTATGTTCTATATATGATGCTATATATGCTCCATCATACTTTATGTAATAAATGTCCTCCAGCATGAAAATGAGTACATTGCTTCCCATTGCACCTAATATTTCTTAACCAATAAAGGAAAGCACATTTGCACAGTTTTCTGGAGAGTATGTGCATGTCATACAGAGTAAATTGCTATATAAATGGCACTGATATGTGAAAAATCAGGCCAGTCCTTATTGAAAGAGCAGCACTATATTTTTTATGTGCCAAACTTCTCACTTTTTATTTGTGAAAAATGAATAAATGAATAAGCAGAACATTTTTCTATCTGCAGAGGCTCATTAAGCATTCAGTTTTGTATTTTGACTAACTAGTCATGGTTTCAAGAACGACATGGGTCGCCAAGGTTTATGAGGCACAGACTTGTGAACTGTAGGTCTGGAGTTTGATTTCTGTTAATACTATCCTTGCTAAATGAGGTTTTTTCCAGGCTTTCCTCAGTCTTCATGAAGGCAAATGCTGGGGAGATACCCTAAACTTAAACCTAGAATACTTTCTTCATTAAAAATAAATCCTTTATACCAATTTATCTTTATCTCATGTGTCACTAGTGCCCACTTCCCATGGTACCTTAGTAAGACAAGGCATTAAACAGTATTAAAAAAATGGTTTCAAGACAGAAGGATAAGATTACATAATCTCTTCTTCTTTTTCTAACACAAGGATTAGGCCTTTGGGCCTGTTTCAACTTCAAGACTGTGAATTTTTAAAATTGACAAGATAAAGATTACATAATATTTTATCAAAGCATGTGCAAATATAAGATTATGGGTACTGAGGGCTATGGATGAAAGATGAGTTGAAACAGTAAAAACTAGAATTTTAGATTTCTGCTCATTGTGAACTTGAGATAAACAATAGTTATATTAAGAAAGAAATCAAAATAATGAAAGTTCTGGTGGAAAATGTATGGAACAGGACTAGCCCTAATTGTTGCTGAGGAGGAGGAGGAGGAGGAGGAGGAGGACAAATGTCTTAGTTAAAAAATAAAATGTATAAAATGAGGGGAATCTTAGCAATGAATGATGACTTTTCAAGATTCTTTCAATAAATTAAAGTTTTCAAACACTGTTGGAGGCAGAAAAATGTATTAGGTACTTAATTTCTATGTAGCTAAGTACAATATCAAAAAACTCGAACAATTTTCGAAAAATGAAAGTAATGGGAGCAATACATTGAGGTTTTGCTATACCTTTAGAATAAAGTGTTGAAATAATGGTAATAAACAATTTCTTATTTCTTTTCATGGATCTTGTCTCAACATAGTGTTTCCTTTTTCTACATTTTTTCACTCTTCATCTTTCATCATATTCTTTTTCCAGTATTGTAAGTGCTTTTTGTTCATTACATGTGTCATAATTATTTTGTCATTGATTTTTTGCAAACAGGCTGTGAAGAGAGTGAAATGTAGTTTAGGTGTCATGTTTTGCTGCACATGTGCCATTTGTAAGTGCACCTATTAATAGATGCGCTGCTAGAAAATGTATGCACAAGATGCTTTTTTTTTTTTTTTTCCTTTAGCAGAATGTTATTTATTTGCTTTCTGGCTACATGGTAAAAATCTAAACAAACAAAATGAGCCAAGAACTCAGAGATTTTATATGATATTTTCAATCCACAAATCTATTTATGAACTTTATTATTTAAGTTAACTTTAAAATGGTACATGATTCTGCAATCATATATTAGAATTGTTTATTATCAAACTACTCTTAAAAGTAATGTCTTGTTTTGGTAGCATTTATTAGACATTTAAAATTGTATAAATGAGAATAGAATTTCTAATCTGTGCCTATAGGGGATTCTAGGGAAATCTGATAAAATTTTAATGTTGCATTTATTTTTATCTCAGGGCCTTTTTTTATTTTATACAAGTGCACAGAGCAAGAAAATTCAATCATTAATCTAATCTGAAAGATGTTTACAGAAGTAAATAATGTTTAAATCTCAGTTTTTTAGTTCAAAAATGTATTGCACATTATCCAGTCATGTTTCTGTACTGTTCTTGCATAAGTAGCTTTAAATGAAACTATATTAATGTTATTTGGATATTCAAAATATTGAATTTTTCTAAGGGGAATATGTGTATGAATAGAGCACCATCTTGCATTGTGAGAGTATGTTTAATGAATGAATTAATGAGCTTATTTCAGCAAACATTTCAATTAAATTTACATAAATAAACAAAATATTCAAGAATTTAGCAGTACCAAAACTAAGGTTCTCCTATGCCTTAACCACCAGGTTATATGTATAGTAAAGAACCCCTTAATTAAATTAACATTTTCACAACTGTGTGTGCCCTCAAGCACCTTCCTTACACTTTTCCTCCAGTTATCCCTCACTTTTCCTAAGAATTTGCCAATCTTGTTTATTTTTTCCACACATGTCTGATAACATTTTAATGGCCATTAAATGTTGTTGTAATTTGTCCCATTTTTCATTCCAGTTACTATCCCTCCACCTTTTTACCATTTCACATTCTATTAGACAATGGAACACACTATCCACTTCCCTCCACATAATGCATCGTTCTTTAAAATTTATTCTTACTCCTTTTAGAAATAATATTCCTCTATGCAGCCATGCAAGACCTATTCTTCCAAATTGATTACAATTATCTATATATTTCTTCCATCCTCAATTTCTTTTAACTACATTATATAAGTCTAAAGAAATTTTATCCTCTAAGCTAGCCCAATCTCTTCTCTTTATCTTCTATCCTCTGTCTCACTTCTTTCCAAAATCCATTGATATTACTTTCACCCAAATGCCATACAGCTCCCATTCCAATTTTTTCTAATAGTTTCCCCAACCCTCCAAACCAGCTCTCTCTTCCCCAGTACATCCCTTTGGTACATAAGACTTTTTAGTACATTCTTATTATCTAATTTCAAACATTTGTGCTAATATTTCAAGATTCTCTCCACTATTATACCTTTCCTTCCATCTCTTTTTACTTTTACCAAACTCACCCCCTTGGCAAACTTTTTGGTAAACCCAGAACTTCTCTACAAAACATTCTATGTACTACATCAACCTTTGTCCATTCCCCAAATTTCTACTGCACATCATCATCACCACCACCATCACCATCACCACCAAAATCATCAACAATAATAACCACAAATTTATGTAATCTTTCTAGCCATTTCATTGGCAATGTGGGAATTTTATACAAACTTATTCTGACAGCTTTCATACCTAATTTACCTTTTGCTTGTAAAACATTTAGATAGAACCTCCCACCTTACGTTGCTCGTAAACCTCATTTCCAAATAATCAAATCAAATAATCAAATTCTTTCACTCTATTGGGTATCTATTTATAAACCATCTCTCATCTTTTCTTAATTTTGTTTCTTTTTTAAAAATTGTTATCTTTGATTTTATACTATTTATCCTTAGACCCCATTCTGCACAAAATCTATTCATTTCAGCAATGGTATTTTATAATTTTACTATGTTTAATGCCCCTGTTATGATATTATCAGCGAAAAGCAATCCTGGTACTTCCTTCTTTCCAATAATTGGACAGTGCCTATGGTTTTTCATGATCTTATCTAGGATATCATCTATAAACAAATTAAATAATATTGGGCTGAATTTACATCCCTGTCTTGAACCCAAATTATGAATCATATAATCTGTGGCTCTATTACCTTCACATCTGACATAAAATCTGCTTGCTACATGTAATTTTTGAAGTCCTAGAATAAATTCAGCAGTGACTCCCTTGCATCTAAATTTGTATGCCAGTATATCCCTATTTATTGTATTGAACACTTTTTGGAAATCTGCAAAGAAAATATATATCCTACGCCTTTTATTTCTTAAATATTTATTCACTATGGTATGAATTATATTATATTATCTATTTTTCTTCTTCCTTTTCTAAAACCTGCTTGAAATTCTGATAATTTACCTTCCATTTCTGCCCACTTATGCAACCTTCCATCTAATATAGAAGTGTATAGTTGATCTAAAATGGGTAACAAACTAATTCCTTTGTAGTTGCTTAGATTATTTATATCACCTTTTCCTTTATATAGTGGAACAATTACACTCACTTTCCAGCTCTCAGATATTACCTTCCTCTCCTTAATTCTATTTAATAACTCTGTTAGTAGACTGGAATATCCTTCTATTTATTTCCCCAAATGCTTTCCAAAATTATCCTGGAACTCCATCTATTTCTGAAGTCTTTTTCCTCTTCAGTATTTTGATCTGATGCCCTATCTCATTCATAGTAAACTTTATCTAAACATTCTATCCTGTTTACAGTAATATCTAAATATAATTCATAGCTCAGAACATTCCCACCACCTATCAGATTTCTAAAGTGATTTTTCCATTCCATATGGGGTTATCTTATTTTGTACCCTTTTCTTTCTGAAGATATCCTTCCCAACTGACCATATATATTTACTATCTTTGGTTGTCAAGCTTCTTTAAATTTTTTCCCCTTCTCTGTTCCCACTCTTTCTTTTTATCCTACTAGGCACTTATATGAATACATTTAATAAAGAACTTTAAATTGAAGCTTTAAGGGCATATTCTTAAATAATTTGAACTGAAAAGAAATATAACTAGCTTTAAGGAAAGCAGTAAGCTCTGCCTAAGCTATCTCTTAATAATATTAAATAGGGATTGGATATACTGAAATTCAAATTCTAGGGAATGAAAGGATATGATCACCAGAAACTTGATTGACAGGCTAGTATTTAATAAATTAGTTTCTATGCTTCTAACTACAGCCTTGTATTTATTGTTTAATTACAGTGAATTACCAATATTTCGTGATAATTAATGCATGAACTTCTGTGAATTATTTGCAAAAGTTTGTTTTTTTCACGTAAAATTTAATAAAATGTACTTTTGACAGATTGAACAAATAAATACACTTCAAAATTATTATATTTGAAATACTGCAATACTGCAATATTGCAATACTGCAATACTTCAAAAATAATAAACACAATCATCTCTGGACAGTCTTCCTTTTTCTGCCAGATCTAAGTCTTCTGAAATAACTATGCATTTCTCGGTACCTTTTCACAGCCTGCCTCTTGCACCATGGTATAAGGCACACCTATGGTTGTAGCGGCATAATGGAGGCTGTGTCCATCATTAATCAGGGTAAAAGCCCTGGCAACATTTTCAATGCTCAAAGGTATGATTTCAACTGAACTTGGTAATAAAATGAGAAACTAATCATTGTTGTTCATTTCAAACAGAAAGAGCACCAGTTTCAAAAAGAAGTGATGCAATAAAGCAATAAAACTTCTTTTAATTTTTTTGCTTGTGTTCAGTGCAATAATACCTCAAGTGAAATAAAACACATTGTTAGCCTATAATGTGGAGATAAGAAGGGACCATACTTTTAAACCCTAGTAATTTATCGAAGAAAATAATTAACCACATTTACCAATGGTAGATATCCATGACTCCCCAAAATATTAGGTTTAAACTTAAAAATTACTAAAAATTTGCTGTGATTGGTCTTGTTTTTGCTGGCGAGTGTATTGTTTTGTTCTAAAACAAAAAATTAAGTTTCAAAACACCAATGGTTGAGTCTCACATTCCTTCAGTTTAGAATGCTGTGAAATTAAAAAATTTCACCTCAAACAAAATCTTTAATCCACAGTTATAGTAATGCTACTCTTGAAATTATTTTTTCCTCTGAAATATAGTGCTCTTATGTGGTTTGTTACTTTAGGCACTGAAAATCAGCAAAGCAACCAGAATTTAGGGGGAGGGGGAAGGAAATAAAGTAAAATGGTGTAAAATAATATATGTCAGTTGAAGGGCAAGTGAAGTTAGCTTATTTTCTTAACAGTGAAATAAAATGTATGTATACAAATGTGTGTTTTAATTGTCTTTTGGAGGGCCAGTACCATTTGTTGGCCTCTTTTACCATGTACCTTAATGGAAAGCTGGAAGGGAGAGCTGCTAAAAATATTTTTAGCCTCCAACAGAAAATAATAGATACTGCTACTATCTAGTCAAAATGGTAGATAACTCAGATGTATTAATAATGAAATGCTTATTTCTGTACTTTGTTTCCTATGATAATTGATATTTGGCAGGAGTAATGATATATGAAGGAAGTCCATGAAGAGTGGTTAATTGTATACAGTGAGATTGTTTGTATCATGTGTCATTGCCAGTAGATCCTGCATGATATACAATATAATTCAACTTTTGATAACTTCACTCATTAAACCACAGCAAGTAGATGGTATTGAGTATTCAGTTGTGATTCGCTATTCACATACTTCTTCAGAGATCACCAAGTTGGATATTGTGTAATTGTTTTTGTACTGTGCATTAAGTTATAAGTATATCATTTAAAGGGAAACTATTGCACCTCCAAATGACAATCTTTATGAAACTTTCTGGGGTGGACAAGCATACAACCAAAGTAACTGGTGTGAAACTTGGCATTGCATTCACCTGTAATTCCTAAACATGGCTTATGAAAGTAGGGTGTTTGCCTTAATATTTATAGTCATAAAATACAGATTTACCTATAAGATATGAGATATGTAAATGATGAGAGAGATTACATACAATACCATGAAATTTTAAATGTCATATAAATACTTTATTCTTCACCATGATAACATGTTGTGTGAAAGCAGTACTGCAAGTAAGGTTGAATTTTGCACTGCAGGCAGATAAAGATCGCAATGGAATTAGTCAGGAGAGCCACATGTGCCAAGAACAGCAAAATTTAGCTGCAAGCAAGGTTGAATTCTTGCACCACAACAGATAATGGTAGCATTAAAATAACAATGAGGATTGCTGTATTATCTGGGGTAAAATTTATTTTATTGAACAACATGTTGGCATCAATTGCATTAGCAGTAATATGGGTCTTATGTACTCACACAAACTTCAATGCTCATGGCAGTATCAAGAGTAATATTCCACCTATCAACAAAACTTGTGATCTTGTGTGATGCTATTTTATAGCAGTATTTGAACTGCTAACTTAAAAATTGGTAATTCTCATTCAGATAGCTGATTCTTTTGCCCACATCTTTAAATGCCAATTACATATTCAATGTCATGCACATTCCAGAATTTGGTGCACATATACTGATAAATTCCAGCAGTTCCGTGTTCCACCACAGAATACCTGCCAGGTATGCATAATATCACATTAGCATCTTATCCCTCAGGTACAGCATGTTATACACTTTATGACTGTAAATATTACAGACAATTGCCCCACTTCCATAAGCCAGTTTAAGGTTATGGGCAATTGCCAATGTTGTAATTCACACTATTGCTTTGGTCTAGTGCTTGTCCATCCCAGAAAGTTTTATGATTGTCATCAAGAGGTTTGAGAGTTTATCTTATAAGTTGTTATATTGCTTATTTATATGAGAAAAATAAGCTGCTTATATACATTAGAGTAACATTTATATATGAGTATGTAAAAACAGTAGCCTAAGAAACTTAAGAAGATAATTTTTTAACAATATCTAAAGAAAATGCCCAAATATATGAGGATCATATCAAAATTAATAAGTAAAATGTTTATTATTTATAATATATTATTGTAAAACCAAGAAAACCATATTAATATACAGACTTGTTTATTTTTCCAGATAATTCCCATTTCTTTGTATACTATCATATACTATCGTATACTATACATATACTATCATATACATCATTCTGGGAGTTTCAGTATTTTCTTGTGCTGGAACCCTGTTTCAGCCTTCCAAAGAGAATTGATACACTCTTTCTGGATTGCCTCAGTTGACTTGCAACATAGGCCTCATATCTGATCCTTCTCAAGTCAAATAAAGGATGGTGGTAAAAGGATGCCAGTTCATGGTTATAAGAAGTGTATGTATTTTAGTGTTTGCATTGTGAAGTAAGTGAAATGGGACTAAGTACTCATGCCGGAGGACATATATTGCATAAAACATGATGAAGTTTAAATAATTTCTGGACATAACAAGCAGCATGTATGATTTTCCCAGGTTTCAGAATATCAATAAAAATTCATCACTTTGCATCTCCTAAGGTACTGGCCATAACCTTCTTTGCTAATGCCAATTGTCTTTGCTTTATTCTTTTGTTGGAAAATTAAAATGGTATCATTCCATGTTCTGTCATTTTAATTCAGGCTTTAAAAGGTGAAAATAAGTTTCATCATCTGTCAAAATTTTAAGCAAAAAATCATCTTTGTTTTGATATCCTAAAACAGTTCTGAGATGATGATTCTTTATTAATCTTTAACGTTTTTTATCAATAAGTACAGGATTAAATGGGCACAAATTTTCCTATAGTGTAATCTCCTGAATTCATATGCCTCACACCTACCTGTGCCTTTTTTGCATTTTGCTGAGGTTGTCTGAAAGTGACTGCTACAAGGCTATCTTAGATGTTTCTGTTTCCATCTTTAAAATATTTCATTCATCTTTTAACATTGCTAGCTCCCATGTCACATTTTTATGCATGCTGAAGTCTCGTGAATTTCTGAACTGCATATTTCCTTTTCGACAGCAGCATGCTGACAAAACAAAATAACATTGTCAGCTATTTTGTTAGGAGTTCTAGTGGTCACATGACAAGCTATTGATGTTATTGATCGCCTAAGAATACTAAAAGAGAGAACACTAATTCTTCTGCTGTTATAAATAACCTATAAACAATTTTTGCATATAATTTTTGATATGATCTTTGTACTTGTGAAGATGTTTGAATAGAATCAGCATTAGATAAGAAATTTGATCTGGTATATTGCATTCTTGTTGAGGAGAAAGTTACTGAGAGTAAAATAATGCCGAATGTTTGCTGAGTAAATCTGTCTTGTCTTAGTCTAGAAACAGAAATTTTTCCAGTTTTTAATACATTCAGGACACAGTAAAATGAGCATAAAATCTCTTCTAGTTAAAATATTTAAAATATATGAAAAGTCTTTATGGCATCATTATCATGTGATAAAATCAGTCTGAGTTAAAATATTCAAAACACTCTTTGTGGTTTCACTCACAAAAGTTAAAATAACCAGAACATGTTTACGGAATTTGGGAATCCACACAGTGAAACTTTTGTTAATCTTATTTTGATTTAAAGTGTTTGTGAAACTTAAAGAGAGTTTTAATGTGACGACATGATTTTTAGTGTTTTACTTTAAATCAAAATAAGATTAACCAGAACATGTTTCTTGAAACACTTGTTCACATCGTCAAATGTTAAATGACTGACACAATGGATCACTTGTTGAAGTTGGAGAGGTAGGTATCTGCAAGGACTCCAGTGATTTAGTAATGAACCTAAACGGGGTGCTATCTACTTTCAGAATATCAACATTCATGAGTTTATGTTTGAATTTTTTTTAAAAAAACCTTTTCCCTTATGCTAAGTTCCTTGGGCGGTTGTTTTTTAATAACTTTATGCCTTTTCTATTTCATGATGCTCATTCCCGAAATGTGCTGCCACTGCCAATTTATCTATCTGTTTATGATGGATGTTTCTCCAATGTTCTTTCAACTGATGCCTATATTCCTTTTCGTATTGCCTATATATATTTTGTCACAATCTTTGCAATTAATCTGATATATGCCTGATTTTTTCTTTTTTGGTCTGGAATCTATTTTATTTAACTTCAATAATTTGTTAATACTATATCTGTTTTGAGGTGCTAATTTGATATTATACTGTTTAAAATTTTTTTGAAATTTATTATCGACTGATGAAGTGAACTTTTTGAAGGTTTTTTTTCCTTGATAATGTACTGCAAGAACCTATGATAAAATTCACTATCAAAACTGAAACTAATAATATATTGCCATTTCTGGATCTGAAGATAATAAAATGTAATAATAAACTTGAATTTGATATTTACAGAAAGGATACACATAATGAGGGTAGGTCCATAAGTTTCCAGCCTAACCATTTTCTAGGTGTGATAAAGACAAAAACTATAGTTCACTTTTCAATGTAGTTACCCTTTATTGCAATACACTTCTCACATCTTTGAATTAGTCAGAGGTCTTGTCTGCAAAATAGGCATAAACAGCATTCATCACTTCTTCATCACACTTAAATTTCCTTCCTTGAAGGTCTTTCTTGAGTTCTGAGAACAGGAAATAATCACAGTAGCTAGATCTAGGCTGTAGGGTGAATGGTCGATCTCCTTGAAGCCACATTTCTTCACAGCTTCCTTTGCAATAAGAGCTGTGTGCACAGGCACATTGTCCTGAAGAAGGCGCACACCACCACTCAGCTTACCTTGCCTTTTCTCTTTGATGGAAGCATGTAGTCTGTGCAGAAGGGTAGCATAGTACTCCATTTACTGTGGTGTTTCTCTCCTAGAAGTCAATGAAGGGTATTCCTTCACAGCCCAAAAGATTATGGCTATGATCTTCTTGGTTGACTGAGTGACCTTGGCTTTTAGAAGCAGTGCTTTGCCAGGTTTTACTTCACTCCACTGATTCTCTTTTGGGCATGGAATCATGGTAAAGGACCATGTGACCTTGGCCTTTAGAGGTGGTGCTTTGCCAGGCTTTACTTTACTCCAGTGATTCTCTTTTGGACATGGAATCATAGTAGAGGACCATAGTTTCATCTCCTGTAAAAATGGTTTGCAGAACTTCTCTCTTGTTGCCACAGCAGAGCTCCAAAAATGCCTGACAACAAATTACTCTTTGCTGCTTTTGGACTGAGGAAAGAAGTCTATGTGCCCATCTTGCACTAACCTTATTCATGCTTAAATGTTCATGAAAAATTTGAAGGACTGTTATTCTCCTTGCTCCTATTTCTCTAACTTTGAGCCACTGGTCTTCTATAATTTCTCCTTCCACAAGAGTGATGTTTTCAAAGGTGAGCACCTCCAAAGCCGGACCTCCATGCTCTTCATCTTCAAAGATTTCTCAACCCATTCCAAAAAGGTTGGCCCATTCTTTTACAGTAGAATATGAGGGGGATACTTCCCCATATACACTGTCCAATTACTGTTTAATTTCATTGGAGTAAGTCCTTCTTTTGTGAAGAACTTAATAACAGCTTGATACTCCATTTTGAATATGTCATAATCTTTTACACATAGCGTTCTTTATGCAACTATATCTGAACAACTGAACACAGCAGAGCAGAAGTTACAGCTGCAATTATTTACTTAACAGATGAGGTATGACACCAGATGAGGGTTAGTCCTGGTGGTGTAGTGGTAACCATACTTGCTTTCTAAACCCAAGGTTAATGGGTTCAAACCGGCCAGGACTGATGGACATTTTTGGGTGTAAATATCCTAAGTATGGCTTCCTTTAGAAGGGAAGTAAAGGTGTGGGTCCCATGTTGTACATTTGCGGCATGAAAAAGAACCTCAAGCCTGAAAGAAGAGACCTCGGAGCAAAGTTTGTCAGCCGTTTGACGCCCAGAATTGAATGGGACTCTGAAGGCCTGAGATATTAAAGAGCATCCTTAAATAAAATGAATTGAAACCAGATAAGGATTCTGTGAAGGCAATAATACTTATCGGTGAGGCTGGAAATTTATGAACCTACCTCCATACAGATAATTACATTAAAGCCCATTGCTTTAATTTTAGATCTCATAAGGAAGCAGCTTTTAACAGTATGATATATAGGTTATAAATATGCCACTAAACCAAAGTTGAATATAAGAAAGAACATCAGCACATAATAGAAGAAGCCATTTCAAATGGGTTCAAAAAAGAGATAATCAACTAAAAAATAAAAATATTGCAGAAACAGAAAAAAATTAAGCAAATCACAACCTTGAGTACATTATGAAGGAGAAAAAACCTTCAAAAAGTTCACTTAGTACCCATCAGTCAATAATAAATTTCAAAAAAATTTTAAACAGTTTAATATCACATTAGCACTTCAAAACAGGTATAGTATTAACAAATTATTGAAGTTAAATAAAATAGATTCCAGACCAAAAGAGAAAAAAATCAGGCATATATCAGATTAATTGCAAAGATTGTGACAAAATATATATAGGCAATACGAAAAGGAATATAGGCATCAGGTTGAAAGAACATTGGAGAAACATCCATCATAAACAGATAGATAAATTGGCAGTGGCAGCACATTTCTGGAATGAGCATCAAGAAATAGAAAAGGCATAAAGTTATTAAAAAACAACCACCCAAGGAACTTAGCATAAGGGAAAAGGTTTTTTTTAAAAAAATACAAACATAAACTCATGAATGTTGATATTCTGGAAGTAGACAGCAGCCTGTTTAGGTTCATTACTAAATCACCGGAGTCCTTGCAGATACCTACCTCTCCAATTTCAACAAGTGATCCATTGTGTCAGTCATTTAACATTTGACGATGTGAACAAGTGTTTCAAGAAACATGTTCTGGTTATTTTAAATTTTGTGAGTGAAACCACAAAGAGTGTTTTGAATATTTTAACTCAGACTGATTTTATCACATGAGAATGATGCCATAAAGAGTTTTCATATATTTTAAATATTTTAACTGGAAGAGGAATTTTATTATCTTTGGCAAGAACAGAAATATAACAAAGCTTTTAAAACTAAGACTCTCTAAGATGATTGTGATTCTTAAGATAAAGCCACAAGATTACTGCAACTGAGTTCATTTTAATACTTAATTCTTGAAGATGTGCATATGGCAGAATAGATCCATATTTAAATTATTTTTTCTTGATGTCTCATTCCATCTAAATAGGCATCTGTATTCCAAAGTGATTTTTTATTTAAATATGGTTTTTCATCCAGAAACTCATCTAATATAAAAATTAGATGTAGTGCACCACAAGTGTTTCAAGAATATCCTTGTTCTTTAGCAAAAGAATTAATAATGAACCAATTTTAATTCTGTTTTTTGAGCCCTTGACTGATTTCAGATATTATTGTGTCCATTGCAGTAAGTCTACCAATGATTGTGGAGTCACAACTTCAACAAAAGAAATGAGAATGTTGTTTAAAGATAGACTTATTTGTGTTTATTATAGCTCCAATGCTCCTCTGATTTAATTTCCTGCAACATCTATTTGATAAGATGAGAAGATTTACAAAGCAATCCTTATACACTGAAGAAACTAAAAAGTAATATTTGGAGGGAGATAACATCCATTTTGAATGACAAACTTCAGCTTGTGAGCATTGATTTTATTGGCAATGTCAATAATGTATGTATGTATTGCCTTTTGGCAATATTTTTAGCTTTATCTATTGGTAAGAGTTGATGTCATACTGTATGTTTATTCAATTTTACACACACTCTTGGGAACATTGCTTGGCACCCACTGCTCTGAATTTGGTGACGGCGATGTATTACACAAGTAATCTCACTGTAGACATGTAATAAATCAAATAGCTATTTGGATATTTGAAGCTAAAGAACAATAAGCTTCGTGATCAATTTTATTCCATTAAGAAAAAGAACTTGTAACTCCTATTGAAACACATTTGAGTATGCATATGCAGTACAAACTATCATGGCCAAAATATTGCAGATAGATTTGCATACTAAGATGAAGATTGTGCATTTCCTTTACTCCTTGCAATTATGCATATTTTTGCAGGGAATTTAAATAACTACACTTTAGGCACAGTGAGCAAATATCATTTTACTTAAATGTGGCAGTGTTTGCTAAAATGCGAATAATTATCATCATAATTTTATTTAGGTATGTCATATTAAGGACATTAAACTTTATGAGGATTCAGAATACAGTTTTAAAGCATTTCAAGTTACATTTTCATGTTCAGTTTCATTTAAGTTTACATAGCTGTACTTTGTTTATTGGCAGTGTTTGTTATAATTATTTTCATTATCATTTTATTTAGTCATGTCATATTAAGAGCATAAAATTGTTTATGAGTAGCCACAATATTGTTTTAAAATATTTATAATTACATTTTCATATATTTTAAACAAAACTTGAATTGAAACTAAATTTTAAACATAAAGTTTTTCATAAGGAGATATTGGTGCAAATGTAAGTAAAGATAATTATTGAATTCCTCGGTCACAAAAATACATATACAATTTATTTTTTGTTCTATGTCATTAATAATATGTTAAAGATAACATTAAGGTACAATCTTATAAATACATAATATTGATACTCTCTCATTTGCTCTAACAATAGTCATTGCTGAAGTACTGATGAAGTAATTAAACTTACACCCTTTATAGTGGGAGGGGGCTAAATTTATATATTTATTTTTAAAAAGAAGGAAATTAAGAAGAAAAATCTTTATTAGGATTTAAAAATGGATTATATTAATATATGAAAGCAGATTTAATGTTACCTTAAGGCTCAGGAGACTTACCATTGCTATTTTTTAATTTTCCATAAATGTGGGAAAATGAAATATCTGAAATTATTACTAATTATAAAGTGAATTTCTTAAGGTTTACAGAGTGCTGAAAAGAGAATATGTAATGAAAGCTCAGCAATGAGAAAACATTCAGTGCAATTATACCTTAGTATTAATATCACAAAATAATTAACAGCTTTTTTGTGAACTTTTGCTGAAATTCAGGACTGATTGCATTAAGCATAGAAATTCTAGATGGGTCATGCCAAGTTGTAATGTTTAGGTTAAAATGTCGCCAGTTACTTTGAAGTCCAGACTGAATGGCAAAGGACAAAAAATGGAATATAGGAGAATGAAGTAAGAATGATGAAGAGAAGAGGAGATAAGGAAGAGAGGAAAATGTGGAGAAGTACAGTTAGAAAAGTCTTAGGTCATTTTCTTACATATAGAATGACAGCTATATAATGGAACATTGTACTGGCAGGTATTGTTGGGGAGCAGAATAGGAATGAAGAATGAAAATGGAACTAGGAATGTTTGCTGCTACAGAATTGTACTTCACTTATGAACATATGTATTGTAAGAAGCAGTTACAATTCTGTAATTATCAGCTATTTATTATTAATTGCTTTTACTGTTTCTTGATTTTTTTTACAATCTTCCCCATATTGTGTTATTTCTCAAGAAGGTCCCAGTGTAGCCAAAACATTACAACTAGTGCATGGCATTTGTCTTGCCATACATTCTGTTCTTTTTTCCTTCTGTTCATGGGTTTAATGATTCCTTAACAAAGAAAATAGATAAAAGCTAGAATCACTATTGAAATGTAGTATCATAAGCATGAATAAGCATTTTTTGCAGCAATATTTTCCAAGAAAATTCATCACAGATATAAAAAAACATTAATCATGTATGGTGCAACTCAAAACAGGAAGAGAACAAATATGAGTATGTTTTAATGTTTATCTTTTGTACAAATTGAGGATTATAGTGAATTTTTGAACCTATTTGATGTTGTAACAACTATAAACATATAGCATTATAGTATAATTGACTGATATTTTATTTTATTATTATTATATTCATACAAGCTGTAAGAATGATCCTAGATTTACAAAATATTCCAATGCAGCTTTGTTTATTTTGTACATTCTATAATATTAGTTGTAAATATTCCAATTGTTAACTATGTAAATAAATCTGTATACCTATTCAGTTCTTTAATCCTTGTGTAAGTATTAGCTATCAATTTGCTGTTATTTTAATGTACTGCTATCTGAATATATATTTTAAGATGAACAAAATTATTGATATATAACATTTATTTAGCATTTGTATAGTCACATTTTAACAAGAGAAAAATAACTGGTATCAATCAGTTGCTCAGAAAATGGACAAGAGCAATAATATTAGAATAAATGTTAACACATTTCACTTATCAACTGACTATATCAAAGAAGACTGAAAAAAATACATGTAATTTCTGTGTGTTTCCATATGTTTCTGTTCAGAATTCCAACAAAAGACATGCAGCTTATTTATAATTTTACTGACTGTGGTCCATTATGGAATAAAATAAGAAAAAATTAGCTTTGTTTATATTTTCATTCTTTTTCAGCAAATAATCATATCATTGTGAGACACTGGGTTCAAATAAAAAATAATATAATTAAATTAATTTAACAAAGATATTTATTTAAATAAAAATTATACGGGGTGAGCAATGCTTGATGCAACCATGGGACAGAACTATGTTGGCATATATTTCCCCTCTACAAGGCTTCAGTGCAAGTTGAAATCTTGTGCAAATAGCACATATTTGTTAGGCGACACAATAGCATATTGAATGAAAGTGTATCAAGTGAACTTTGCTGGCTGACCGCATGCAGAGAAAGCAGTTGCATGAAGAATTGTTCACTCTGTAGATTGGAATACACTAAGATACAACCAAAAATATTAAATTAGAATTTATCTGATATAACTTTTAATGATATAGTTCATCATTCATTACAACAAGATTGTTAATTAAGTTAGTTACTTGACTCCACTTCACTTACATATTGCTTGCCAGACTTCACTTACATAGGCTGCAACTAAAAAATTAGGAATGGAGATATGGGAAGTCATATCTTTTATTTTTATCTTTTTAGCTAACTGAAAGGTTAATTATAGATTTTTTAAACTTACTTTTATCTTTTTAGCTAACTGAAAGGTTAATTAAAATTTTTTAAAACTTACTGTTTCATTGACTCTTGGCTCTTGTAATTTGTCATTTTTAACACATTTTCAGATGAGTGAAATTGTAATTATAAAACCTCAAATACAAAGAATGTGGGAAACCAAAGTTAAATCTATGTTCATTTTGGTATTCAACTATTAATAATGATGCTAACTTTAATGCTTCTTTGAGGATTATGATAAACAATTGCAACTGTCATGTTGTTATGATACAACAATCAGCTTTATGCTATTTTCCTACCAGCTGGATTTTCAATAATGGAAACATTATAATAATACTTTAGTATTTATTTGAGATGAGACATTGGACAGTGACTACAGTTAGTTGTTCTAAAATATTCAAAAGCTGACAGTGCATAGTTTGTGCTAATTATGGACAGATTTGTCATAAGTCCACTAATGGAAATCTGTTTAAAACTGTGTACAATGAGCAACGCAAGGCTGAGTCTCCTAGGGAAGGCACTAAGTTACAAGGTGTTGAAACAGAAAGTGAAGATGTGATAGTGGTGGAGCTTTTAAAAACATTGGGTAGACAATTTTACAAGGATTATCACATGAAAATGATAAATTTATTGTTCTGTATATAAAACTGTGGAGAAACCTGCCACTGAGTTCTACTGTTGGAAAGGAAGTCTTTTAATGAATTAGATAAACCGGGGTTTAACAACAGATTGATTGCATTTAGGAGATTTAAATCTGATGAACAGGATGGTTTGGATTGATCTTCAGCAATTGCAAATAATGTAGTTAATATGAGAGGAACAAATATCCCTTCATTATGACTGCACACTTGACACATCAAAAACAGTATAAATGTAAATGTTTTCTTCAAACAGATAGTAGTTGCACATATTTTATTTATTTTATTTTGTTTAGAATATTCTGAATATGAATAATGACTATTCTTCAAATCATAGGGTTCTTAAGTTAAAGGCCTAAAATGCATTAGAATTCAACTCGTGGTTAAAGCAAGATGGTTACATGTATCAATAGATGACTGTGTGTCAGAAAACATATTGATGAAGCAAATATGAGTGCAAAACATAAATAGTGTTTTAGTAACTCCATTAAATAGTAATTCCAAAGCCAGTTACTATAATTCCATAATGAATAGAAGAGAAAATGCAATCTCTTCCCTATTGAAGTTAAGGGATTAAAGTGAAATAGTGAAATAGCAGTAGCATTGGAAATAGATGAAGGTCTGATCAGTTTGTGAGAAATGTTGCATACTGTTAGCATGAATAAATCTCAAAAGTGGCAAGCAGCAACATACCTTGTGAAAATGTTCAGTGTTATTCATTTAAAATTAAATTCATTTAATGAGTATCAAAATTTGTAATATGAGAAGCAGAAACATAAGAAAATACCTGCATGCTCTGTTCCTAGTTCAGTTCAGTTATAAAACATATGATAATAAACATTGCTTTACGCCACTTAGAGACAAATTAGAGTTAGCAAAATGGATAAAAAGCTTTTTCTTGGAGAGACAAAGAGTTTTCATCCTAGTGCCATGATTTGCATTTTTCTGTTGGCCTCATTGCTTGTCCAGGTCTATGATGTGCATGTCATCTGATATGTGTATAGTTAGGTGTGAGATTGCAGTTGTCTGGTCTCTAACATAGCTTTGTGATATACTGTATGCATAGCAGGATGTGTCAATAGCTGTTGATTTTATATGGTTGGTTTTGTGTTTAATAATGCCAGTAATGAAATGCAGTATGCAGAAAATCTAATTTGTAGTACAAGGTGAACAGGTTGAAGTTCCAAAGCAATGATGGAAATTAAAAGCAGGCACTGTTGGGAAAAGCAGATAGTAACATAAAACAGGCAATGAAAAGTCCTCAGAATGTGAATGGAAAACTTAATACTCACAGCAGCAATGGTTCTAAAGATTGTAGATTGTATTGTGCAACAGTGTTGAAGTGTCATATATGTGTCGATCTTCTTCAAGGAAATTCTTCTGAAGAAATTCCCGTTGCAACTCTTCCGTTTAGACTGCAGTAACAATGTGAATCAGAAGTGCTTTCCTCATGCATCTATGAAGAGGCATGCATTAAGAAAATTATTCAAATGGAAAAAATAATTTCACAAGAACTTTCTAGTGAACATACCTTTGGGGAGATCCATTTTATAATTATCTAGATTGTTTTAATGCTATTGTTGTTGAATTTGATAAAGTAGGCTATTGTGAAAGTCATGTTATGGACACTATTCTTAAACTAGTTTTACATTAAATCAAATGCTGGTTTCCAGCTCCCCGCTTTTTTTTCGAACCAATAAAAAGGGAACTGAAATCTTTGAAGTATGACAAATATGCCTGGAGACTGTCTGAAGTGTCTGTCTGAACTTATTTTTACCCCTAAAATACTTAAAATTTAATGAGAAATTTATAGATTACATGTTTAAATTTATAGATTACAAGTTTAATAGTTAAAACAAACTTTCAAAATTGTTCTGACATTGCACTTCTTCTAGGATGTTTCTTAATATAGATGTTTTAAATTATTGCGATTTCTAAGTAGTTAGGCACTGAATTCTTCAGTGGTCCACTGAGCTAGAATGGATAATATTCCTTGTATTTTCATGCCATTATTTGAGCTGGCACCTTCTTCTAGCAGAGCAGTGCCATCTCATAGATGAACCTTGAACTAGGTTAGTGCTCACGTTGTCTCTTCTACTCACTATGGAATGCAAGGCAACATTTAAATGGCTGTTGAATGAAAACTACTGAAGCTAAAACTGCAGAAATGTGCCTTCTGTTTTCTTAAGAGAGTATTTGAAGGGAAATTACATCATTACAAAGTAGTGTATACAGTTTTGTAAACCCCTATCTTCTCTGTGATGGATTATATCCAGGCTGTGGGGATAGTTTGGCAAAGATGCATAAATCTGATTGGGTGATATACCATACATCTCAAAGGTCTAATTACTTTCTATTTGGAATACATTGTAGTTTTTCTCACTAATGGTGCAATATTTTCTCCAAAATTTACCTTTATATGTGCAAATTTTATATAAAAAACAAAAATGTGGATTTATAAAGATTACAAATTGTAGAACAAAGGTATATCTTATTATATATCATAGTATTTAGATTAAAATAAAGGAGGGGAATTAACGGTACCATTTAAAAATTCATCCATAATTAAATCTGTATACAGAGAATAACATAAATCATTCAATTGAAATGCATGATCTAGGGAGATAATTATGATTTTCTCCCATTATTCTGCAAAACAGATCCTCTTTTTTTCTTACAAAAATTAGCTTTAATACGTTAAGTAATGAAACAATATGCAATAAGGCATAAGAAATTCAGGTGCATGTAATCGTGCATTACAGTAATGCTCCATAATAATACAGTAATTAATTCACTTATGCCACAAAGTATAAATTGATACTTGTCACAGTTTACATAGTATTGCACAAAATCAATCTTTTAACATGTAAATAGTATGCTATAAGTGCAAACAGAGTGCAAAAGAAAACATAACTATATATAGATGTATCTAGAAGACATATTTATATGCATTTCTTTCTCGTTATATTTGCTAATTGCAGTAGAGGCAATTTTTCAATATAAGCAACTGAAAACACAAATCTCTGTTTTGATTTTATTCCACTGAAGCAATATTTGTAAATTAGAAGTGAACATAATTTTGAATGGTAAAGTTCAATTATTTTAAAAATCTCTTCATTTTTAAGTTGGCAGCTGTTCTTGGCTTCTCATTTAACATGTTTTTTGGCTCACTGTGTGTCCCATTATAAACTTCCCTCCCTGTCAATAACCATTTTGCCAACTTTCATAAAATGTATTACTTAGTAAAATTTTAGAAAATAAAAAGTTCAAATATACACATTTCTTCAGTACAATGTGAAGAATGCTATTAATTTCTTTTGCCCACTGATGACCTGAAATTATTTTTCATAATTTTTTTACTTTGTAATTATTACTTTTGGTTGCTAGGTGACCTGAACACTTGTAACGTAAGTTATAATTACAGCTCGGGTTAGCAAAGTGAACAGATATGCTATACTAAAGACAGCTTGAAAACAAGATAAGCAAATTTCTGGGAATAATTCTTATCATAGGATTAAATGAGGTTCCATAAATTTCTCTTTATTGGTGTAAGAATCTACTATGAAAATAAAGTCATTAAAGCTACAACCTTGTGATCACTTTCTAGCTTTATGTTTTGTTGGCATTTTGTTGATAATGGGGCTCCTAGTTATGAAAACGACAAGCTTTACAAAGTACAGTTGTTAGTTTAAGATGCATAGAAATCTTTGAACTGCTGTCAGAACCAGGCAGTTACTTCCCTTTCTATAGCTTTATTGTTTGGAAAATGTTCAGTCAAAAGAAGTTTAAGAAGGTTGAACAAATGGAAATCATTTGGAACAAGTTGAGGCTATATGGAGAAAGCTTGAGAACTTTCCACTTGAAATTTCACAGGAGTCTCATTTGTTTTGTTGGCAGAATAAAGATGTGCATTTTCATGCTTGAGCTGCATGCCTTTGGTGATGAGTCCTGGTTGCTTCTGTAGATTAGCCCTATGTAGTTTTATGAGGATGTTACAGAGGAGTATACAGTACATTTGTCTTGAAGTATTTGTCTACCTGTTTCAACCGAATGTTCCTAATGTGTTCTTTTTTTCGAATTTCTAAATTTCTCCTCATTTTCCCAATGTAGCTCTGATCACAATCTGCACATTTCATTTCATATATTCCTGATTTTTTCTCTGTGGGGATAGTGTCTTTTATTGTGCAATGTAATAAGTTTTTTATATTATAATTGTTCTTTGGGGCTAACATTATTCCATGTTCTTTGAATATCTTCCTAAATTTGTTGTGGGTAAGTTGGTGGTATGTGAAACTTTTTGAATTTATATCCTTCTTCCGTGTTCTTAAGTGTGGAAACTTCCTTTATCAATTTTTGTCTTTTAGCTTTATTAATGATTTTTGTTACTGAGTCTTTGTTGAAAGTTATGGCCGTCTTCATTATGTGTTGGTATTCCATTTTGTATTCTGTTTCCATCAGTGGGATGTTGATTAATCTGTGTGCTAAACTATGAAACATTGCATATTTATGTGGGATGAGGTTTCAACTCGTTTAAACAATTCCAAAGCTTAAGCATTACAAACTCATTTGAGCTAGTCAAAAAACTTAAATATAACAAACTAAAAAAACTGATGATATAATGGTGTGTTTGATGTGAAAGCCTTATTCCCTAGCATTCCAACAGAAGACTGATGCAAATTCTAAAAAATGGTTAACATCTTTAAGTTTAAAACCAGAAGATTTGCTGAAACTGACTGATATTTGCATCCAACAAAACTTCTTCAGTTTCAATAAAAATTATTACCAAAAGTCTCTGGCCTAGTTATGGGAAACCCTTTGTCTCCATTTCTAGCAGATCTTTTCATGAGTTCCTTTGAAATACATATCACCATAGCTTTCCAGTTAATCTTCAAGATATGGCATAGGTATGTGGATGACATATTTGCAATAATACCAAAAAAACATTCTCTAAATGCATTAAAACTCCTGCATTTACAACAGAAATCTATATAGTTTACCACAGAAGAAGAGAGAAATGGATGTCTTTCATTCCTAAATTTAAAAATAATAAAAAATGTAAATAGTCTGACCTTTGGAATTCACAGGAAACAAACACACACAGAAAATTACATAAAAAATTATAGTTATAACCCATTCCACATAAATATGCAGTGTTTCATAGTTTAGCACACAGATTAATCAACATCCCACTGACAGAAACAGAGTACAAAATGGAATACCAGCACATAATGAAGATGGCATAACCATGGTTTCAATGAAGACTCAGTAACAAAAATAATCATTAACAAAGCTAAAACACAAAAATTGATAAAGGAAGTTTCAACATTTAAGAACACCAAAGAAAGATATAATTCAAAGGTTTCACATACCACCCAACTTACCCACAACAAATTTAGGGAGATATTCAAAGAACATGGAATAATGTTAGCCCCAAAGAACAATTATAATATAAAAAACTTATTACATTGCACAATAAAAGACACTATCCCCACAGAGCAAAAATCAGGAATATGTGAAATGAAATGTGCAGATTGTGATCAGAGTTACATTGGGAAAATGAAGAGAAATTTAGAAATTTGAAAAAAAGAACACTTTAGGAACATTTGGTTGAAACAGGTAGACAAATCAGCAATAGCAGCTCATTTTTGGAACAAAAATCAAGAGATAAAACCAGAAGTCAAATTACTGAAACAACTTCACAACCCAATGGAACTATCTACTTAGGAGAGAATTTTCATTTTAAAAATCAAGAATAACTTAATGAACTCTGACTTTCCGCCGCTGGATGAACTCGGCAAGTTTCTACTAGAACCACCAGACACCACCACAGGAACACATGGGTATTCATCCACCGTTTCGAATGACACTCAGTCAACAGCAGCCAATGATGGGAGGGACCTCTCCTGAAAAATAGTCCAATTTTTTCAAAAGTAAGTGGAGTTAGTGTTAACAAGTTGAATACATTAATGTAGGATATGTTAATCAATGTTACTTATTGAATTCATTATTTTTTCTCATCCTCATCATTAGTTTCATTATCTAGAATAATGGAGTTCATTAAAATATGAGCAACTTTGGATTATATGGCCAGTAAAGTGCACTGTATGAATATTGGTTGCAGAATAAGATAACACTAGATTTCTGATATGCATCTCCATCGACTAAAGTTGAATTTGGTAGGTACTGTTCATGTTATCTGTTGGCAATAGGATGTTGGTTTACAGCCTCTTTCCTCATACTTCCCAAATAACTCCAGTATTGTCTTAGTATATGACTTAATACATTTTTCAAGATGGTTTCTAATATTAATCCATGTTGTTGCACTTGTCTATAGATATACAATTTAATGCAGCAGAACAGTTGTATACTGTTTTCATTCTGAATATTTCAACAGCTATTTTATTTGGCATGCTATATCAATCCTATTTTTTATGTTGGCATTGTTTGTTTATTAGTTGATATTTTTCTGTATCTTTATGTATAATTTACAGTATTTTTTGATACTGTATGTACTGCATAGTTGCCTGTGGTTTTTATTTTATGTTTTGATTTCTATTTAATGGTGGCTGCCTTTTTAGTAAGCTTATCTACTTATTCATTTCCTATTGTAAAATTGACTTGGAATCAATTGCAATTATACTGGTTTCTGGTAGCTGTTGTTTTTATTTGTACTCTTATGTTATTTGTGATTAGTTTTTAGTTGCCAGTGGCTTCTGTTGCACGTTTTGAATCTGAAATATCACTATTGTTTACTTTATGTGTGATGTACAATTAGAGGACATTTTGCAAGGCTGTTAATCACAACTAATTCTCTATCACAGTGATAAGCCTTTTGATCAGTTGCTAGCACCAGGGCAATTCTTTACAGTATTCACCCACACCCGAGTCTTGGTCATCATTTATCATTGAGCCATCTGTGTTGATTGATAGCCATTCACTTCCTCTGCAATATCAACCTATTTTTTTTTTATCTGGTGTGCTAGGTTGGTATGGTATTCTATGTTAATGTACTTTATTGTATTAATTTAGATTGCTAGAGTAACTTTATTTGGTGCTAGTAATATACCTTAAACTTAAGAGTTACAAATGTATGCACTTTGCATTAAAGTGCTGGTGGTATGAAAAAACAAATATTGCGTTCTAAGTTAATGTCTCCTAATTTTGAATTCACTTTAGGATTTTTAATTAGGACAGGTTTCAGGAACTGTTTCCATCTTCAGTTGCTGATTGGTTAACCCTGTGAAATTTATGTCAACATTCCGAAACATTCAACTTAGAATATTTCAGTGTTTCACTATCAATAACTTCTAAACACATTAAGTATTAAAAAAGTATTGCATTGTTCACAACATTCTATTCTCTGGAATCTCACATAGGTATATTTAAGACCAGATAGAGAAGTCAAAAAATTTTAATTGTTTGTTTTTTTTTTTTAGTAGTGCTTAACGCCCTTTTTTACTACTGAGGCACCATAGGCGGTCTTTTAATTGTTTTGGAGGGAAATGTATACTAGATCTGTGCTATAGTGAAGGCATATAAACTTTATGCTATTAGTAAACCAGTAAGACTAAATTGGAAGTTTAAGCACTTCCAATTCCTCAATGCTTAATAGATATTTACTGATTATATGGAAAAATTTCCATGCACTAGATAAGATAATAAATTTATATTGGTGTGCAATGAAACTTTTTCAAAGTACATCTGGTTTTTCCAGTTCTTGAGGCAAATGCTAAAATTAATATTTAGTGCTAAAAGTCTAGTTTTGCTTGTTTTAGGGTTCTCCATTGGCTTATTTTGGATAATGCAGTAATATTGTAGGACAAACCATTTACGTACACATATTTCTTTTCAATTTAATATTGCTGCACACTACCACATTTTTCCTTGCCCCAAACCATCACTTAGTGAGCAGGGATCATAATTTAAGATCTGCATTAATTGCTTCTCACCACATTAATGAAAACTTGCATTGGCTACAATTTGTTTTTAATTCAGAATGTATGAAGCCTACATTGTGCTTCTCTCATTGCTCAAGTTAATAAAGCGCATATATATTTGGAATAAAACTGTTTCCTTTTGAGATTACCACCACGGGTGGCTGAAGTCGTTAAGGCGTGGACTCATCAGCGGGAGGTCTGGGGTCCGAATTTCGTCAGGTTTTTTCCAGTTTTTCCTCAGTCCTCATAAATGGCAAATGCCGGGGAGGTACCCCAAACTTAGGCCTAGAACGTTTCCTTCCTTAAAAAAAAATTCTTTCCCAATAAATCATTTCATCTCATCATCAGTGTCAACCGCCTGTGATGCCGAGTTGTAAAAACGGGCGTTAAGCACAATTTATTATTATTATTATTATTATTATTATTATTATTTTTTTTTTTTTTTTTTTTTTTTTTTTTTTTTTTTGTAGTTTAGTGGGTCATTATTACATTTAATTTGAAAACTGCTGCCAGTTTTTTCGTTTTTCATTTTATTAAAGCATACATATGTTTAAACATGTAAATTCCTATCACAGCGACGAACAATTCATACGTATATAGGAATATTTTATTGTTAAAGATGACACTTTTCATCTTATGCTGTATACTAGTTTCGCTCTTGTTTCCTAATGACTTAGAGCGCCAACCAATAGGAGCGTTAGTTGCGGAAGAACCAACCTTATCTAGCCTATCAACCTGAGTACTAACATACTAATCCATTGATCAGTGACGAACAGTGTACCCGCCCCGTTTTTAACAAGGCCACCTTCCCCTTTCCATCCAATTGCGGCCTATTTGAGGATTCGTCAACTATATCACTAAGATATGTTAGTCCATTGACCCGTTACGCACAGAGTACCCACATTCAATACGTGTTTTATGATTTTGGTTACGTTTGCGATAATTAAGAAAGCACGTGACATATCCGCAAAAAAATTAAGTTTGACTCGGAAGTTTCACACCCACAATTCCTCATTCCAACGTAAGTGTACCATGGGTAATCTAACCCTGAAAATAGTGTGAAGTGTATTTTCAAACATTGTTATAGTTTGGAGTTAGTGGTGGCAAGTATCTAGTGATAAATCTAGGTGTTTCATTATGAATTTTGCTTACCTAATAGAAATATAGGTAAATTAAATATACTCAATGATTCATATTTGTTTATGTTGAAAAATTTTAAAACTCGAAATTACTCCTCAGACAGTAATGCTAAATGAAATTGTCTAATGTACACCGTAAAACAAGAATCCCTGACTTTTGAAGTCTGAATATAAAGTCCATATTGGTAGCTAAGTTGAGGCTTAGAAATGGTCATTAAGTAAGTTGCAAATGAATATAAAACTTCAATAAATAATAAGAAAAGTACCTTTATTACTCAACATAGTACAGTCAGTACTATTCAGTTTTATTAGTCCCTGGAATGCAATAGCATAAACTCTTTGGGCTGGTGTCAGAACCAAGAGTGAACTTCCCTTTCTACAACTTCTACAGAAAAATGTGTACTGGTTTAGATGGCTGAACAAATGGAAGTCACTTTAAGCAAGGCCAGGTCTATACAGGGGATACTCGAGGACTTCCCACTTTAAATTTTGCAGCATCTCATTTGTCTTGTTGGTAGTATGAGGATAGGCATCATTATTCAAGAGCAACATACTTTCAGTGAGGTGTCCTGATCAATTCTTTTGAATGACCTTACAAAGTTTCCTTAGGATATTACAGTAGTAGCTGGCATTTATAACTTGTCCTTGAGGCTGGACTTCAGTGAGCAGCATACTTGGGTGATCCCAGAAGACTGTCACCATCACTTTCCTGGTAGATGATGTCATAAACTTATAATTTGCAGATGATGCACAATGTTTTCACTCCAGTGACACTTGCTTTGTTTGGGATTGGGATTTGCAAACCCAAGAAACCTTAACTGTGATAATAATACTAGCATATTGTTCCCTTCATCTTGCTAACAATTGAGATGTATTACCAAACCTATTCTTTGCATTTGTCGTGCAGGGTGGACATGCACAACACCTATCGTGCACAAACTTTGTGAACACCAATCGTGTTGCATTATGGGATAGGCCATTCTGTGTGCGTAACCAATAGCAGTGGTAATAGTGTATATAATTATCCTTCTGTCTACTTGGATGGAACCTTCAACTCATTGCAAATTTGCCTGTCTAGTCATCTTGGTTGCCAGCCTATAACAGTGTACATGTTTGGATATTTTTTTTTAATGATGTTTAATGCCCTATTTTAGTACTGAAGCACCACAGGCGGTGAACATGGATGATACTTGAAATGAAGTGATATTTTTGGGAAAGGATTTTTTTATAAGGAAGGAAACGTTCCAGGCCTAAGTTTTGGGTACCTCCCCAGCATTTGCCAGTTATGAGGACTGAGGAAAACCTGGAAAAAACCTCAATCCGGGAGGATGGCGATGGCGGGATTGGAACCCCACACCTCCCGCTCACGAGTCTGCACCTTAATGACCTCGGCCACCCGTGGAGGTACATATTTGGTACCTGTCCACCGTCCAGGCTTCTGCAACCAATTGTAAAAGGCACTTCTCACCATAGATGGGAAGCATTTCTTTATGAATATTATTTTTGCTCACAAAAATTGACAACTGAGCACTGTTTGAGGGTTACAATCACTCAGAGATGTAGCCATCTGCAAGTGCTGTTTTGCTAGTGTAAATATTGATTGTCTTGTGTTACCATTTCCACTGCATTAATGCTGCTATGTAGAGGCCATATCTCAGGTGTCTGATGCAAACATATAGTGTCCCACACTAACTTACTTATTGACTTAACTGATATATTTGCATTAATTCAAATAGGAATAGTCACATATTTCACAATTTGGAATTAATGTAATAACTGAAATATTTTTAAGAGGCACATTTCATGTTATCAGCCCAACATTTTGCTATGGTCACCATTGCTCGCTCATGCTCTGCTTTATGCTCATATTTTAGATTTTCATTGCAAATAATGTTATATTTTCTTCTTTTGCAGAATTAGATATTCATAACTAAAAAGTAGCTAAGACAATGAATATCAGTCTAGACATTAAAGAAGAACAAAAAGATACTGTTACTTATTTACTTCAGTTGAAACAACCAGAAATTCGTGGGCAAAATTCCTGTGATGCTGCTCATGATCCTGAGTTAAAGGTAAACGCAAACATGTAGATCTAAGTAGCCAGGAATTTCACAGTGAAATATAGTATAACATAACAAATTAACTATGAGGAAATCACTCAAATTTTACTAGTTTTGTTCCGCTTACTTGGACAAGTTTCGAACGACAAGTTTGCCTTCACCATTAGCACTGTTTCACTGTTGGTTTCCCAGCATGGCATTAAGATGTCGCTCTGTGGATTTTATGAACTTTGTGATGAGGTTGCTGTTGTTTGAAAGATCAAAATTAACTAAATTTTTCTTAATTGAAATCATTGTATGATTGAATCGAACTAAACATTCTTGTTTCATTTATTTCTCTATAAATGTAGAACTGGTTTCACAAACCGTTTTGCGCATCATCAGCTAAAATGTCAACTACTGGATACTTCATTATGCTGTGGGAATGTGCATTTTACTCTGGTGTAGGTTCGATGTACTTAAAGTTTATATTTTCATCCATGCAAGTGTCGAAGTTCATTAAACTGTCTCTGTATTTGTATATTAGATTTTTTCCCTTGTTGCAAATTCAGTAGTTCCTTGTACTGGTTTTAATAATTTTGCTTTATGCATTATGTTGTGGTTTTTTTCTCTAGAAATGAAATGCTGCTGTTGATTTCTCCATTTGCTTGTATTTTATGTTCCTGCAATATTCTTTTAATCACATGCCTAAGTTTCTCTTTGTTTTTCCAATATAGATTTTCTCACATTCTGCATAACTTATTTTGTAAATACCTGCTCATATCAAAATCTTTAAGAATATTCTGAAACTTTTTCATAGCCCATGGATGATATATGAATTGTTTAAAAATTAGCTTATCTTTTCCCATTGAAAATGTTGTGGTTTCTTTAAATAGTTTTTGCCTCTTGAATTTTTGTACTAGTTCTTTCTTAAAACCATTTTTAACAGTTGTACTTTCTATATAAACAATGTATACAGTTTTTTTCACACTAACTCCATTCACTTACATAAAATTTGGAACATATATTTCGGGAGCAATCCCTCCCGAAATATATGTTCCAAATTTTATGTAAGTGAATGGAGTTAGTGTGAAAAAAACTGTATACATTATTTATATATATACCACTCCATTGTCAACAGCTTCGTAAGTACACTTATTTGAGTTGTACTTTCTATTTGTTTGTATTCTTTGAAGTACTCTTCTTTGTTAATTTGTGGGCTAACAAGCCGGTGTGTTGATATCAAAGCTGAATATGCATTACCATAGCATAACAAAGTGTCTAGTAGTCAACATTCTAGCTAACGATGTGGACAAGTGTTCGTGAAACTGGTTCTAAATTTATAGACAAGCAAGTGGAGCAATAAGAGTGTTTAGTTCAACTCAATCATACAATGACTTCAGTGATAAGATTGCCTTCAACTGTACAAGTTCCAATTAAAATTTTTAGTTATTAAATTTTCCTTGTTTTCATTAATGAATATATTTTCCACACTGATAATTCTATGGGTTTTTGAAGAGCTTTTGAGAGTTTAGGTTTATTTTGGAATTTGAGAGGTTTTTTTTTTTTTTTTTGCTGATTTTCCCACGTGTTTATATTTTACATTTCTCATGTTTCTTAAACCATTGTTTTACGTACATATTTCATATTGCAGTCATTGCAACTAATTTTATAAAAGCCTGATTGTTTTCATGGCAGAATTTTGTCCTATATTTTAGTTTTTAGGAGGTGCTTTAAACTGCATTTGTTCACTGGAGCCAAAATAATGTTTGCATCTTTAAAAATCCTCTGGAATTTTTGGTGTACCCATGATGGAATGTAATTTTCTTGTATATATTATCTGCTTTGTAGCCTTTCAGTGCGGCGATGTCCTTTATTTGTTTTGTTTTATTGTTTTTTTTAATTTTTATATTTTCTTCTTGACCAGATCTGTTGTGTAGCCATATTTCTGTACTTTCATAAATGTATTTTTCAGTACTCCAATTCATATTTTGTGTTGCTTATTGATAGATTTGTTAATCTGAATGTGAGGCTATTGATTATTGTAAGTCTAAGTAGATTTGGATTGTGGCTGTTAACGTTTTTGTATAATTATCTATATGGATATCTTTTCTGAGTATGCCAAACTCCATATATTGTCATTTTCTTTAATTTTTATATCCAGGAAGTTAAAAACTGTGTTGTTTTCTATTTCCATTATGAATTTAATGGTGCTCTCTTGTAGGTTCAGTAGAAGAATTGTATTCCCTTTCAATTTTTTATTTACTATTGCAAAGGCATCATCAACATAATAGTACAAACATTTGTATGTATGTGGGAAAGCCTCATGTAATTTTGTTTCTAAGAAACTCGTATACATCTCTGCCAAGAATGGTGAGAGTGGATTTCCAATTGCTAAACCCTTCTTTTTTTTTGTGTGTGTGTGTGAGAGAGAGAAAGAGAGAGAAATATGCAAATTTTGGTGAGGTTCAGATATTGTTCTATTACTTCTCCAGGTAGGTTTATTGAGTTAGCCATATTTTTTACAATATTTATTAAGTTTTTCTATGGAGATGCCAGGAAACAGAGAGACCACATAATAAGAAACTAGCAAATCCCTTTTTTTAATATTAAATCAATTTGGAATCAAACACAGTGAAACATGTATTAATAATATCTGTTTTCCAGTTTCACATGTCTAATTTTTTCTATTAATTCTGATAGTTTTTTATGCTTTGACTTTTGTAATTCGGTAAACTATTGAATTTTTTTAAAAGATAATTTGCTAAGTATATGGGTGAATTTATTGTATTTAGTATAGCTCCCATTTTAATGCCAGGTTTAGGTATTTTCAGTAGGCCATAGATTCTGGGTGGGTAGAGTTATCTGGTGTAATATTCTTTTTTCATTCCTCATTTAGAATGGTTACATTTTAAGCATTAACCATAGTTTGCTTACTGAACTAATATATTTCTGGATAGGATCAATTTTTATTTTCTCATAATGTGCTGGGAGGGGAAGAAAAGAAAAAGAAAACTGGGATTTGCTGGTTTCTTATGATGTGGTCTATGTGTTTCCTAACATTCCCAAAAAAAAAAGTAATAAATATCATAAAAAAATTGGCTAACCTCAATAAACCTACCTGGAGAAGTAATAGAACAATATCTGAACCTCACCAAAATTGCATCAATCAAACCGACTTCACATTCAGAGAGAGAGAGATGCATGCATGCATGCACGCACACACACACAAAAAAGGGGTTTAGCAATTGGAAATCTGTTCTCACCATTCTTGGCAGTGATGTACATGAATTTCTTGGAAACAAAATTACTGGAGGCTTTCTCACATATACAAAATGTTAATGAACTACACCAAAATATTTCAGTATGTGTGGAGATGTCATATATAAGGAATTGGAGAAAGGCAAAGAATGGTCCACAATTAAATATGCAGTTTTAGGGTGTTAAACATGTTTGCATCACATGCTGATAAGTCAGTATTAAACCTGCATGCCATGTGCAAGAAACTTTCACCTTCATTATGCAGTTAAATCAGCTGCAAGTGCTGGAATGAGTTATTATGGGGTATAAAGCGACAGGTTATATGCAGCTTGTATTCTGTATGAACTCTTAAGATTTGTGTATTGCGATGTGGGTCATAATATCTAATATGAGATCTGCATTAGAACATAGCGTATTTATTTACCACTGCTAAGCAACAAAGAAATTATATAAATATTGCAGGAGAAAATTGTGTGATAGTTTGCCTTGAGTAGTGCAATCCTAACTTACAGTTAACACATTAAAGAAAAAATGTCCTACCCATCTATTTTCATTGATGAGTAAGTATAACCAAAAATTATTGTTAACAGAACAAAACTTTACAAGTCTTCTGGAGTGAATCAACATCTGATGATGCGAACCTTGTTGAAACATCATTGGTCCTGGTGGTCTAGTGGTAACCATACTTGCCTCATAAACCCAAAATTGCGGGTTGAATCCCAGCCAGGATCAGTAGATTTTTTCGGGTGTAAAAATCCTGAGTATAGCTTCCTTCTGAAGGGAAGTAAAGCCTTGGGTTCATGTCATAGATTTACAGCTTGAAAAAGAAACCTCCAATCTGAAAAAAGAGGCCTCTGAGCAAAGTTCATTTCATGCCTGAATTGAATGGGACACTGATGACCTGAGATGTTAAAGAGCATCCGAAAAAAAATAAAATGAAAAAATGAAAAACCCTGTGAAATATCCTAATGTTTTTAGGGTTAGTGTTAACATATTTAATAAATTCTATTTGATTGTGAGTTCATGGTGTTTAAAGAAAGCAAGAATTTGCCCTTGAAACATGGTCTACTGCTATATTTAAAGCTGTTCAAATAAGCTTTCAGTCTGGCTTGTATCTCAGCATTTTTACTTGGTTATTTTTGTTGCTGCAATGGGTGCATGGCCAAAATAAAAAGGAAGTGAGATTTGCCAAACAAGGAGATATTTTTCTTAAATGATTCATACTGTTAATTTTTACTAAAGGCATAAGAAAGATTTTTTAAATATATATTTAAACTAAGTAGTGTAAAATGTATTTCCATATACTTTGTATTTGTTATATTGTGCAATGAATAAACTCATTCATATTTGTAAATTATAATTAATCTGTCATCTAACACACTCTTATGCTTAACTTACTTTTAAATACGGTGGTGCTTGTGTTAGGCAACAGATTAATTATAATTTACATTTAACAAGCCTCACGTGTGAGTTCCAACAGAATTTTTTAAAAATGTCTTATTTTTTGAAAGTTCTTAAATGAATCATTCATATTTATTTTACCAAAATATATTCTGTGAAACCAGTCATTTTGAAAGTGTTGCTCTCCTGTATCATATGAATAGTAATTTGTGTGGTATTCCCTTTCCAAAAAAATCTTAATTTCTTTCTCCTCACTTTCCCAACTAGTGCAGTTTGTATTCCTGCCTCATGGGGCTCCTCCCTACTTTTGAACCATTTAGTGTCTGGTAAACTTTGACTGTGTGTTTTTTATTCTGTCCTCATTTCTTTTGCAGTTTCATAGGATGACAAGTGAATTCAAAGTGGATGAGAAAATAGAGATTAAAGAAGAATTTCTTAACTGTGATATATATTCTGCCCAGCTGAAACCAGAGACCATAGGGGAAGTTCATGATGCTGTGATACAGGATGAGGTAAATGTGGTATAATGAATGGGGTTTAAGTCCTTGTCAAATCACCTAATGAAAAATTAATTTTGGGACATGGTAGCAAGGATTTTGTAAATGTTTTGTATATTTGTATGTTATCATAAGATAAGTAAAGAAATATTTTTGGATTTAATTACAACTGCCCATTTTTATTATATACATTTTTAAAATTCCCCCCAAAAAGCCTTGCATAATTTGCCAAATGCACATATCTAAATGTTGGTTATTTGAAATTTATAAGAGTCACATGTCTAAGACGGGTGTCATTTTAAAGCTTATGAATGTGGCTTTCATTTAATATACAGGGTGAGGCATTTATAATGTCATGGTTATTTTACTCTGAAACAAAGAGGAAAACCAAAATATGCTTCAGACAAAATTTGAAGTGCTCTTAGGGATACATAGATAGCAACCTTGACTTGTCCTTGAAATGGCATTTTCAAGGTGTACATCTATCAGATAGGGGTTATTCATGATTTGTGAGGACATGTCGGCAACACTGTGCCACACTATTCTGTACTCCTGAAAGTCATAGAATATTGGACATATAAGACAGCAAATGTTTTTTTGTTCTCTTTCACTTTATTGGCATCAATTTACTTACTGTACAGTACAGTTATAACCATAATTGAAACAATGTCATGTTCACATTACAATTTCAATTCAGTAAATGATCAAAAGTATGACCATTAACTTCGATAAATTTTCAAAAACATGCTTCAAAAGATTGATGAACACGTCTCAACATTTCTTCGCTGAAGAATGCGTCTCAACATTTCTTGTGCAGACATTCCTAATTTAATGACATAGTTTATTAGGTGTAGTTGGTACTTCTTCATAAACTTTATTTTTAATATATCCGCATAAGAAGTAGTCTGGAGAAATTAGATCAGGGGAATGGGCAGGCCATTGCATCCTATCAGTCAACCAGGATACTCTCTGTTTAATATTTCTCAAGCTACAGTGGAATAATGAAATGGACAACCACCGTGTTGATACCATATTGCAACCCAGTCCACAAGGGGCACATCTTCAAGCAACATTGGAAGTGCTTGGTCCAAAAAATTTCTGTATTTTTGCCCATTAAGTTTATCTTCCATGAAATATGGTCCAGTTATATAGAATCCCAAAATGCCACACCAAACATTCATGTTTCATTGCTGCTGATGCTGTACTTACTGTAACCATCTTGGATTTTCCACTGCCCAAAAATGGATGTTATGTTGGTTCACCACTTGAGCATGATTGGTGAATTTTGCCTCATCAGAAAATAAAATGTTGGAAAAGTTACAGTTTTGAATTTGTAATAGAGCCCATTGGTAAAATTCCACATGCTTCTGAAAATCATCCCTATTGTGTGGGCTTGGTTTGGGCTTAATGTGATATGGATGGCATTTATGACGTTGAAGTATTCGAAGACACTCCTTTGATAGATTTCTGAATCATGTTCCAGTTGACGGAAACTTGCATGAGGATTAGCAGCAACTACAGCTCATACAGTGACTTTTGAATTTTCCCAGTAGCACTTCTCATTCGATGGTGTTTTCTTGATGTAACACCTCCTGTTTCGCTGAATAAGTTTGCAAGTCATTGAAAATTTCTAACAGATGGCTTCCTCCTTTCAGGATATCAATTTGCACATAGATTGCAAGCTGCTTTATCATTCTTAGAGCTTTGCCATAATTGAAAACAAAGTGGAACTGACTGAGAATAATGTCCTTTTAGGTTTCAATCAAGAGCACTCTTTTGTATACCAATTTCAACAAATGAGTTTTCTTCATAGCAACAACAAAACAAAAGAGAGAAAAGTGAATAATATTTGCTGTCTTATTTGTCCAATATCTCATCATCTATCATCCCTAGCTGATAATTACTACCTCTAGAAGGGTAGAACCATTACTAGGTAGTTCTAAGTTTCACTGCTGAACCAACAGAAGGACACTATTCAGGCTAAACATCCATATTATGCAAACAAGAAAGTTCTGTATCATCTAGATTGGCTCTTTTATATACATTGGATATTGTAATGTTGCTGCTAAGCTGCATGACCTTTACTTCCAAGTGTGTCTTCATCCTGTTCACCATATTTTCTTCTAGTGATTATTTTTTGTTTCCACACCTGAAGAAATGACTGGATGGATAAAGATTCACATCAAATGATAAAAGTTGAAGCTGAGACACACTTGTTTTTCACAGTTGGGTTTTGGAAAATTGTAAAGTTATTGGACTGAATGCATTGATTTACAAGGTGACTATGTTGAAAAATAAAAATACACTTTGCTTAAATCTTGTGTTTTCTTGATCAGACTGAGAACTTTAAGAACTTATTAGGCTTTCATGGCCGGTGTTGTAGTTAAAACATTAAAATCTCCCGGGCTGTTTTAACTTTAAGAATATCTATCATGTAATTCGTTAATATTTTATATAAAAATGCATGATCTACTAAAGGTATTTATTAATCATTCTTATCAAAATTAAAACAGTTATTCTTAAATAGCTAGTGAGTCAATTTAATACTGTTATTAGCACCGATGCGAAATTAATTTTGAAATTAAAACAGTTTAGGTAAATAAAACAAAATGGCACCTCATGGTGAAAATTCAATTCCAGTGGTTATGTTACAATAAAGAGGCAAGGCTTAACGTAGTGGTGAAAATACAATAGTTTTAAATATGTTTAACAAATTTGCAGAAATGTATTCCACACTGGCAATAAAAGACATTGTCAACGTCACTTCTATATTCACTGACATTTCTCATAATAGTGCTGATTCTGCACATAAAGAATTTTCCATAAGGTAATCTCTTTCATCATCATCACCACCACCGCCACCATCATCATCATCATCATCATCATCATCATCATCATCATCATTATGTATATTTTTCTTAATGCTTATTTAGTGTAACTTATGCAATATAATAATCTGTGATATACTACACCATTAGCTCATTACTTATTTTTGGTATGGTGTGTGGATACAAATTGGTTTGTTTACATTGGGATCCATTCTAAGAGTGTTTGGCTTTGAATAAAATTTGACTCTTTTTCAGTAGAAAGCATTTTTAAAACAATCAAATACATAATTATAATATTTAAATGTAAATAATATATTTTTTTTTCTAATGAGTATGTTCCTAAAAATTTTTATAACATCTTGGTATGAATTCCGAGAGTAAATTCTAAATTTTATTTCACATAAAAAGCATATTTTACAAAAATGCAATGTAAATAAAAGTATTTAAAATTTTTCCATAAATAGATTCAGTACTTTACCCCATCCTCTCTAACATTTTGCAACCAAAATATTTCTCTTCAAAGATTCACCACTTCACTTTACCACCACAGGTGGCCGAGGTCATTAAGGTATGGGCTCATGAGTGGGAGGAGGCATGGGGTTCGAATCCAGCAAGGCCGTCTTCCCTGGCAGGCTTTTTCCAGTTTTCCTCAGTTCTCATAAATGACAAATGCTGGGGAGGTGCCTTAAGCTTAAACCTGGAACGTTTCCTTTCTTAAAAAAAAAAAATAAAAAATTCCTTTCTCGGTATATAATTTCATCTCATGTATCATCAGTGTCCACCATCTGTGGAGCCTAAATGGTAAATAGTAAAAATACCATGAATAAAAATCACTTCATTTTGAAGTATGAATGATTCATTTGCACGTTTATAGCCTGGGAAGAATGGAATCAATTGCAGAGGTGACCTATTAACTATGGTTAATAAGGTCTTTTTACTTCTATAAGCAAGGACATAATAAACTCATTTGAGAATTTTTGTTAGTTAGCCAGAATTGGTAGAACAGATAGCATGGTTTCTGAATTTAGGCTGTGTTAATTAAAAATGCCAAAATGCATATCCGAGTTTGCATAAATATTTGCAGTAGTATATACTTCAGTTTATAAACACTTTACAACCAATGCAAAAATAATATTTTGTCAGCCTTGTGTAAAATTTATAAGTGCACATTGTTTTCAAGTAATAGAACATATGTTGGGAAGAAAGTACTTCATTGCTGCTGTCACATTTCGTTGAGGCAATTTCTTATAAGAGGATCAATTGCACTCTCATCTTCCAGCATTCCAAAAAATTTCAGCTACTTTTGATTTATGCAAAGCATTTATTTTCAGATGACATGCCCCTTATAAGGTAATCAATCATAAGCTCAGAAAAATTTTTAATAAATATTCAAACAATTCATACTGATGAGTTGATGGTAACAAAGAAAAAATTATTTGCCAAAGTGCTACAAACAAACATGAAGACATTAGATCTACATGTGAAAATCAAAAAATCCAGATGAGTATAGATGAAACTACGATACTGGTATGAGAAAACTGGGAAATATAATATTGGATTGAAAAATGACAAAATAATTTCCAAACAAAACTTTTCTTGCAAGTTTGTAAAAAAATGCCATGTTCAATTAATGTAACAATTGTTAAGCTATTAAATCTTTGCAGATCTTGTGACCGAATTGTGAAATAAGACAAGTATATTGTTTCTGGAAACCAATGATGCAGCATATATGAAGAAAGCTGCCTAAGGTCTTGGTGTCTGTTAACCTAACAATTTATGTGATGTATATTGTTCATGATTGCATAGATTGTGTAAAACAATCTGAACCCTTTATGTTAACATGGACAAGTTAGTGTCAAATGGGGGAAATAAAAGCACCATCACAGATCTATTCAAAAAAATAAATCCTTGTCTTGCATTGTCTGCTACAATTGTAGTCGTGTTTGGGTATCTTAGCTTAATACTGAAGTATATTATTTAAGTATTGGCATCCACAATAAATGAACTGGACAAACTGGATGCTTCTGCAATTGAGATTCAGAATGTAATATGTGATACTAATTTAAAATGTCTTAACCTTCATATATGCCATTTCAGTTTCGTGATTCAGTGAATAAATTAACTAGAAACTATTGTAGACTTGAATGTTTCAGTTAAAGAAATGCAATACATTAGAAGATAACTGACACAATTTCATATTCAAAATTGGAAGTTTTTAGAATATATTTAACATGCTTGAGAGAAAATTTAAAGCGTTTTCAAAGTTGCTCAAGTTTTGGAAGGCCAAAACGTAAGAGAACCGTTAACAACATGCCTAAACTCAAATATGTAAGGTTAACGTTGTGTGATATAGAACAAATTTCAATATGAGGCATTGTTCTGTGATAACAGGCAAAGATTTTTTATGCGTATCTCGAAATGACATTTGTTGTGCACTCATCTCCAATTATTTTCATCTGATGTTTAGTTGCAATTGGCCAGTTCCAGCATTCATTTTTTCAAATAAATTACCTATTTTTCTTATGTTTTTGCTTTAATTGTTATTAAATATTTTTAAGTTTTCTGCACATAAAAATTTGTGCCTTACAAATTGTACACCATAATTTTTCTTTATATAACATTTTTATCGTGAATACTAAGTACAATTTTTTGTTTGTCTACATTTATTAAGGCACATTGTAAGTATTTTGTCAAAGAAAATAATGTACTGTAAATGTTATACACTGAACTGTACACAGTTATTGAAATAAAATTGTTAGAAATAAATGCATACTTTATGCAATTTATACAACAGGCCTGAAAATTGGCATGCTGCTTTCTTGACTCTTGAAATAATATATTTTAAGTTTATATTAAAATATCCCGGGACATAAGGAGGTTATTGATGTCACTGGATCAAATATTATGAAAAAGACTGTTCCTCTTTGTTTTGTGTACCTCTCTAGCAGAACTGGTTTGGTACAGTAATTAAAGAACCAGTGTCAAAGAGGGATTGCCTTGGATGATAAACTTCAGAAATTAAGATCATTATATGATTGAGTCAAACTATATACTCTTACTTATTGTTATTGGCCCCACTTACTCGCTTATAATATGTAGTAGTTCCACGAACCTATTCACATCTTCAGCTATGTGTCGACTGCCGAATAATTTGTTATGCTGTGGGAATGTGTATTTTGCTCTGATGGAGGTGGGATGAACTTAAAAGTTGATGTTTTCATCCCCAGAAGTGTCGAAGTTCATTAAACCATCTTTGTATTTGTAAATGCAGCTTTTCTCCCATGTTGCTAATTCTGTAGGTTCTTGTACCAATTGTAATAGTTTTACTTTATTCACTATGTTGTGGTTTTCTATCCAGAAATGAGATGGCTACCACTGATTTTTCCATTTACTTGTATTCTATGTTCCTGAAATGTTCTTTTAACCATGTGCTTATTTTTCTCTTTGTTTTTCCAATGTAGATTTTTTCACATTCTGCAAAATTTATTTTTTAAATACCTGCTTTTTTTCCCCAGTGGAATACTGTCATTCACTTTGTGTATCAAAAGACTTTTAACATTAAATTATTTATAAGTGCCAACCTAATTTTAAAATATTTTGAAATTTTTGTGTAGCCCATGGATGATACGTGAATTTTTTAAAAATTAGCTTATCTTTTCTTGATTAAAGTGTTTTGGTTCCTTTAATAAGTTTCTGCCTCTTGAATTTCTGTACTTTTTTGAGTACTAGTTCTTTTTTAAAACCCTTTTTAATTGCTGTACTTTCTATTTGCTTGTATTATTTAAAGTATTCTTCTTTGCTAATTTTTTGGTTAACTAACCTGTGTGTTAAGCTGTAGATCAGTGCATGTTTGTGTGTTTTGGGGTTAAAATACAAAAGAAAATAGTTTACCAAAATTTTACATGACTGGTAATAGTATGCTGCCCATCATTAAATACCAGTATACCTTCCTACTATTTAGCGAAATGTCTAATAGATTCAAGACAAAACCAAAATTTCAAAGCAGGAGATAAAACAATTCATTTCAGCAAATAGAATAGAAAAAATTAGGGATTTAAAATTATAACCTTCTGACACATTAATATCTTCAATGTAGACTTGCTGTTTCCAAGCTTACCTAAAGATAAATTCCTAATTTATCTGCATGATTAACTAAGACAAGTGGAAATAATGATGCACACATAAAAGAATATATAAAACTCACGGAAATTTGCATAAACTAATCTTACCTGTCTTTCAAAGGCAAATTCTACTATGAGCAGCCCCTTATCTCCATTTCTGGCTAATATCTTCATGAGTGGATTTGAAATGCACATCAACTTAGCATTCCCATACATTTTAAATCATGGTACAGATTTGTTGACAATATAATTACCATTATTAACAAAAAACTCATTTATGATGCCAAAAACTTCTAAATATGTAAGATAAAAACATGGTTTACATATGAAACAGATAACATGTTACCAATCTTACATTAATATAATGAAGCATCAACGAAACCTGAAATTTGGAATATACAGAAAGAGTACCACACAGACAATTCAGCAAAGCTGACTGTTGTAACCCCAAAACACACAAACATGCAGTGAGCAACAGCTTAACACACAGGCTAGTTAACTTACAAATTAGCAAAGAAAATACTGTAAAGAATACAAACAAACAGAAAGAACAGCGATTAAAAATGGTTTTAAAAAAGAACTAGTACACCAAAAAATACAGAAATTGCAGACAGAAACTTATTAAAGAAACCACAATACTTTTAGCAGGAAAAGATAAACTAATTTTTAAAAAAATGTACATATCATCCATTGGCTGCATTAAAATGTCAAAATATTCTAAAAGATTTTAGCAGTTGACGGGTAGCTGAGGAGGTGAACAATGGGTTCATGAAACTAGTACTACATATTATAAACAAGTAAATGGAGGCAATAAGAGTGTGTAATTTGATTCAATCATACAATGATCTTAATTATATGATTAGCTTCACTGTACAAGTTTCAATTAACAGTTAAGCTTCAGAAAATTTAGTTCTCTTTGATCATTTTAGTAAAATTTATTAAGTATAAATTTATTTTAACTCTACAGCTAAAAACTAGAAAAATACTAAAGTCTTTGCTTTTCTTGAACTATGCACAAGCATGCATGCTATTGGCTGCGCATCATTGGCAAACTTTGTGTGTACTAATTTCAGATTCATTCTTATTATGAATAGCCTGGTGCAAATAATCATGCTTTACATCTTCATCTGTGGTATCATTAAAAAGAAATATAAGACTATGTGTCTATTAGAGTTACTTACAAAATAAGAGTATCTAATATTCATTCTTGTGATCATATCTTATAAAATGCATAACTTATGAATAGGATCACATGTGGAAAACCTATACTTTTGCCTTTCCTTTAGTTAATAATCAATGTTTCAGTCACCTCTTTATGCAGGGTTATTCTAAATGATTATCGGGTTTTCAAAAATTCATAACTCACATTGGAATTGACATAGGAATATGAATCTTGTTTTATTGTGTACTGTAACTCATAAAATTTTTTTTACATACATTACAAGTGCTCGATATGTGCGCCTTTTGTAACTCTGCACACATCTATTTGATAGTCCATTTCTTCCCACATAAGAGTCAACATGGCAATGGTGATGGTTTTGAAGGCGACTCGGATGCACTGCTTCAATTCCTGAATATCCATCTGTAGAGGAGGAACAAATACCTGATCTTTAACATATCCCCACAGGAAGAAATTGCATGGTGTAAGATCTGGTGAAAAGGGTGGAAAGCGTAAGAGCATCAGATCACCTTCTGTTCCACATCCCATCCATCATTGTGGAAGTTCTTGGTTTAAAAATGCTCTAACCTCCCTGTGGAAATGAGGTGGTGCCCCATTCGTGGCAGCATGTAATTGTCCGTGTCGTCAGTCACCTGGGGCAAGAGCCATTCTTTGAGCATGTCCAGTAAGTCAGCCCTGTCACTGTCTGTACATTGAAGAAGAATGGGCTGTAGACCTTTGTATTTGAAACAGCACACAACACATTCACCTTAGGGCAGTCTCTCACGTGTTACACATAACAATGGGGGTTTGTTGTACCCCAAATGCGAACGTTTTGCTTGTTTACCTTTGCATTCACATGGAAAGTAGCTTGAAAACTAATCTGTCAAGAAAACCATCATCTTCTTCAAAATGTTCTTGCAGTGCCATGCAAAAGTTGAAACGTAGGACTTTATCATTAGCTGTTAGAGCTTGATGCAATTGTAGGTGATAATGGCTTTACCTTTAGGCGCCTTCGTAACACACACCATACTGTGGTTTGAGGAACTTGCAGTTTCCTGCTACATCCTGTAGTTGATTTCTTAGGACTACAGAGATAAATGTCCCTAATCCGATTCACATCTGCTTCTGACACAGTGGGACGCCCACTGCTTTCCCTTTGCATAAACAGCCTGTATCCACAAATTGTGCGTACCATCTGCGAATAGAGTTGTCAAAAGGAGGCTCCTTCCATATTTTGTCCAAAAATGGTGCTGGACTATGGTAACGGATCAGTGTTGATGATATTCAAGAGTACAAAAAGGTTTCTCTTTACTGCTAACCGCCATTTTGTTAAACACTGCTGTTACTGCCATCTGGTGGTAACTGATGTCACTACAGTTGATGCAAAACAAAACTTTGACAGTTTGTCTAATCGTTACTGCAACAATAAAAATGGTATGGTTTCCACGTTTTCTGAAAAAATTCACAAACCTCTGACAATCGTTTAGAATAACCCTGTAGATTTGGAGTATACATTATTAATGTAAGATAATGATATTGATATCCTTTGCCTTGAGAAATGTGGTGTGGACGTAAATGTGAATAACTACTCAGCTACTCATCTCCTATCCTCTTCTGTCTGTGTCTCTCTATCTCTTTTATTTCTGCTTCTCCTTGGACATTTTTTGTTAAGTGGAAAGGACTTTGAAGGTAGCAATGAAATATTCACACTTCTGTTCTTCAAAGTTTGTTCATAATTTTTTTATATGGCATAGATTACCATTTGTACACTTCGATGACATCCTTTTTTTTATTTTTACTTTACAGCTTTTTTAACATTAACATTAACAACAATATTGCAGTTAGAAGTATATATTCTGTCACAATGTTTGACAAATACTGTCAAGACACCAATATCATGCCACCGGACAAGAAAGAATGAGCTCAAGCAGAAAAAATTGTGAATAATTTCCTCAAATTTCATATCTGCAGCTAAAACCATACAAAGACAGACAAATGAATAACTCTTATTTCATTTTAAGTGTGGTAAAGTTTTTTTCATTGCTGGTTTGAGATCACTATGAGATAATCCAAAATATAACAAAAATATTTAACAGTTTGCTTCTTTGGCCTCTGTCTCAAGATACCTACAAGGGTCATGGAAATATAAACCAAATTTATTAAAAAATCAGTATTCTTACCATATACAATTACAAAACAAATTATATTATACTTTTTTACAACAGAAATGCATATCTCCACCAGATGGGTAATTTTTTTATTCCCTCCTCAAAGAAGGAAATGGACACTTAACAGCTATTTGCGCACAAAGTGTGAAAACTCTGTTTCGTTGCTGAATCTTTTGCCTCCCAATGTCTCCTTCAGTGGCTCGAATATGTAGAAATCATAAGAAGATAAATGGGAACTGTAAGAAGGAAGTTCTAGGTGGTATCCAGTGAATTTTCTTTAATTGATCCTAGCTTATGGCTGCTATATGTGGCTTCACATTTTCATGCAAAAGCAGCACATCACGAATGGGTTGTTAGCATCTTTTGTTGCAATAGGCGGCTCTAAAGTTGTCCAAAAGTTTGCAGTAAAACATCACATTCACAGTCCTCTTAGTTTGTGAAGGAAATTGATGAGCCTTTGAAGTCCCAAAACACTATCGCAAAAACTTTTACGGCTGACAGGCATTTTTCAGCCTTGACCAGAGCATGCTTCACTGTCTTCCTCTCACGATACTTATTATGTTTTTGGGGGTGTAGTGGAGTACTCATATCTCATTACAGGTTACAATTTGGGTCAAAAACAGCTAAAGTATTTCTTCCTAAAATTGATTCAGAAGCCTCTCACTGGTATCATTTTCAACATTTTTCTGTTTATTAGTGAAGAGTCACAGGGCCTACTTTGCCAAAACTCTCCAAAATCCTAGTTCTTCAGAAACAATTGTATGTGCACTTCAACAACTTATGCACACCACTAAAGTGATCTTGGGCAAACTTGAGCTTTGATCACCTTCCATGTGGCCACAAATAGCTTGAATGTTTTCCTGAGTGATGCTCATCCATGGCTTTCACCTTTTAGTGCATCATGACGGTAGAGGAATTTCTTGTGCCAATCAAACACTTGGATTTGTGAAAACATAGTTTCTCCAAACTGTGCCCGAATCCCTCTGGACAAAAATTTGGTCAGTTGGCCTCCTCCTTTGGGTATAAAATGGATGGTGTTGTGCTGCACAATGAATGGTGCAATATTGTTCAGATATAGTCCCACTGGCGATGGAACAACCAAGTATCTGTTAGAATGTTGCCCTCTGCACATCCCCACTTAACTAACACTATGGCCCCATCCCTCTTATCACTCTTTCCTAGTCCAGAGAATAAAGTATGGTTAACTTTTGAATGACCTTTGGATATACTTTACAACTTCTGTGTTGAAAGTTGTCAATATTAAAAACATGTATCCGAAGCTTACTTAATAGAAAATTTCCTATACTGCTATATGAAATTCTTTTAAATTTTGCTTAGAATCAAATACAATTAAGAGTTTGTTATCTGATTTGCAAAATTTATAAGAGATTGCATTGAATATTAAATATTTCAAGCTCTTCATACTTATTGCATATATGAATCAATTGTATCCTTCTGAGGTCTGCCGAATTTATGGATGCCATTTTGCCTCTCCTAGAAGTAAACTTCCTGCTCATTTTTATTTCTAAAAACATGTAATATGTAGGTTTGTGGTAGGCATCATTATACACTTGCCTGGGGTATGGGTGAGGAAAACATGTTGCAATACTGTAACAGTTAAATAGCAAACACTGTCATACCTTTAGAGGCTATGAGTAACAACTAAATTATACACCCTCTGTGAATCTGTTAAGACTCTTAGAAATGACTTTTCACCTTATTGATACTTGCCACAAAGAAAACATTTCAAATGTACAAAATATATTAATCTTTTCTTTTGTTCAAAGCATCAAGTTAGATTTAAGATATGCATACATGTCTATTTTGAAACCTCTTACAGTGTTATGCAAATAAAATGATATTTAACCATAACAATTATTCTAAACATTGACAGTAAACTATAACAACAGATTAGTATATACTTCAGGTTGCTTACCTATGTGCAAGCCCAACAATTTTCTCAGTAATTGATTTCCCACATAATTTGCATATGCAATATCTTTCACTTTTGACCTCCTCCTCCTCCTCCTCCTCCTCCTCCTCCTCCTCCTCCTCCTCCTCCTCCTCCTCTTCCTTTTCTATGATGCAATAATCAAAGATTGGGCCATGGCCTACAGCAGTGACCTCTGCTTCCTCCAACTGTATCTTATGACTTCATTGATAGAGGCAATATTACAAGGGGCCATGTGTTCAGCGTACTGGTACCCTGCTGGTTAATTATCATGCAACTTTCAAAATCAAAGGATACAACCTCTCCATCAGTCAGCTCTCTGATTATCCTCATAAGATTAAGTCGACCATGTTCCAGATCTTCCTAACTGATAAAACTTCGTAAGCAGGTGCTGTGAATTAAACCTGGCTTCTCCCAGCCAGCAGTTAGCAATACTAACCACTAGACCAAGGGGACAGTCTCACTCTTGTCTACTTCACTATATTATGGAATAATTCTTATCTTCACATATTTGTTCTTTCTACATTTAAAGAAACATCTTTAAATGCCAAGCAATAATAATGGAATGACTCAGTGAGAGTCTGTCAACTTCAAAACAGTCACTAAAATGTACTATTCTTCATATTAATGTAGGAAACTAGAGTACACGATGCAATTTACGCATGCTACAGAGGCATTTATTTAAGCTTTAATGTGTTGTGAGATGCTAGTTATTTTCAGCATGGAATGATAAAACTTATCATATTAAAAGTACAAGGAATGCAAAGACATCTTTCTTTTAGCACTTTGCTTTGTTGAATGCAGAACCAGAATAAAAAATAGATTGTTGAAAGCATAGACTTCCTATCAACTATACATGGATATATTTCACAAATGAGGAATAGATATGGAATTTTTTATATTTCAACATGTATAGTCAAATTTAACAACAGCATTTACAAGTGTGTTTAGTTCATAAACTTACATGTTTTAAGTTCCATTTTTCCTTTTTCAAAAACTGTTGACAGGGACTGCTTTTTGTTGCTGGAGTGCATTTAGGCTATCTGTTGATAAGAAACTGGCAATCATATTCCAGTATTGCTTATCCTTCACTGCGCTTGTCATTTGGGAAGATCCAGATTGCCAAGTGCCTCTTTGATTTCAGATTGCTTTGGTAAAACCAATATTCACCACCTGGGAGGATACTGTGAATGCATCTGGATCTGACAGTATCAAGACAACAAATCATTTACTGTCATCAACTGTTTTGGTTTCCTATGAGGATGTGTGTTCTTGACAACAAAGCTTTGTCATACAAATATTTTTATGCAGACTTTCTGATGCCTGCAGTGAATGAATATTTAGAGACTCCTTTTTCTCTGTAAGTCCCTCACAGATCGATCTTTGTTATGGCCTCTACATGAGCGATATTTTCATATGTGTGTACTGTTGTTGGATGCCCCATTTGATCCTCATATTTCAAGTCTTTTCTTCCTCGTCTAAACCCTCCAAACCAGTTGGAGCAATTAGGAGCAGTTTGGAAAAATTCTTTAATTTTTCCAGCATTGTTATTGGCTCAGGCTACAATTATAATCATAAAATATCATCACATGAAAATGCCCTCAAGTCACCCCCTAGACAGCGAGCACACATTACCACAGTTAAAAATTTGCAGCAATGCAAATTATCACCTTTCCTAGCCAACTTATTCATGAGCTATTTTGAAATGCACATTGCTAAGGCTTTCCCCTACATTTTTAAGGTTTGGCATAGATTTGTAGATAATGTATTTGCCACTATAAACAAAAAGCATGTGGAAGATACACTAAAACTTTTAAACCTGCAAGAGCCCACAATTAAGCACACTGTCGAAATGGGAAAAGATAATATGTTACCATTTTTGGATTTAAAGATAATAAAATGTAATAATAAACTTGAATTTAGCATCCACAGAAAGGATACACATACAGACAATTATCTCTGATTGGTTGCAATCCAAGATCACATAATAAAGCAACGTTCAACAACATGATATGTAGGCTAATAAATATATCACTGAACAAAGAAGTATACAAGAATGAATATTTACATGTAATAGAAGCAGCTAAATCCAATGGGTTCAGCAAACAACCAATTAACGAAAAAATTAAAAGATTCCAGAAACAAAAAACAAATAAAAAAATGTGAATGAATGAATAAAAAAAAACAAAACAAATCACAACTATGAGTAATTTATCAGGGGAAAAAACATTTATAAAGTTCACCTATCAAATCTACTTAGGAACAAAGGGAAATATAGGCATTAGGTTGAAGGAACATTGGAGAAACATCCACTACAAACAAATAAATAAATCACCTGTGGCAGCACATTTTTGAATTGAAAACCATGAAATAGAAAAAAGCATCAAGTTATTAAAAACTGTTCAACAACCAAAGGAACTAAACATATGAGAAAGGATTTATATAAAAAAACATGAGCTAAAACTTATGAATTTTAACATCAAGGAAGCAGACAGTACTCCATTCAAGTTTATCACAAGACCACCAGAGTCAATTAAGATACCTATCTATGAATATTGCAACACTGGTTTAATAGCTGACGATATGAACAAATACTCCCATGTCCTGGTAGATCTCATGTAAGTGAAACCTAAAGAATGCTCTAAATATTTCAACTTAGAAGAGATTAATATGTGTATCAGATTAATTCTTTTACCAGCATTTTCATCTGGAGTTATTTATACTTTGTCTGAAACATGCTTTGAAGTGTGTGTGTGTGCCTATGCATGTCTGCGATTTTCTTACGTTTTTTTACATTTCTCATACTGCAGGTATATGATTAATAAATTAAATGAAGGTATCAAGTTTTGTGCAGATTGAAAGTAACAATACCACAGTTTATGAGCGGCAAAATTTGGGTTTGAAACAAGGATATAAAATGAACTCAATATTATTTAATTTGTTTATTTATCATACCTTAGATAGGATCAAGAAACATAATAGGCACTGTACTATTGTTGTAAAGAAGAAACTATCAGAATTGCTTTTTGCTAATATTCTCATAACAGAATCACTATCCTTGATAAGCTTACAACATGCTATCAATGAAATTGCCAGATTTTGTGCACAGTAGTGTTTAAGAATGAACAGAAAAAAATTAAAGATAATAGTATTTGAAAAAAAAAAAAGAAAGAAAAAGAGATGGTTTGTGAATGGACACTCAGTAGAGGTAGTGAAAGAATTTGGTTATTTGGGATGAGATTTTTGAGTAATGGAAGATGCAGTCTATAGGTGCACAGTTAAAGGTAAAGTGATTATGAAATCTGCCAGTTGGTATAGAGTTTCCACATTGCCAATGAAAAGCCTAGAAAGACTATGAGGCAGTGGTTGAGTCAAAGGTGAAGTATGAAGTAGAAATTTGGGGAGTGTCAAAGGGGTGAATAACAATTAATGTAGTACATAATGTTTTATAAAGAAGTTCTGGGGATAGCAAAATGATTGCCAATGGGGTTCAGTTTGGCAGAACTAGGAAGTGTAGGAAGGAAAGATAATAGCAGAAAGAATCCTGAAATATTGGCACAGATGTGTAAAATTAAATAATAACAATATACTAAAACATTGTTTTAATTACCAAAGAGATGTATTGGGAAGAGAGAATTAGTTTGAAGAGATGGGTAAACTATTTGAAAAAATTGGAATGGGGTAAGTGTGGCAAATAGGTGAAAGTAATGTCACTGTATTTTGGAAAGAGGTAATGCAGAGGGTAGAAGATATAGAGAAGCAGGAGATATGGGCTAGCTTTGAGGATAAAAGTTCTTTAGACTGATATAAAATAGTTCAAAGAAATTAGATATGGGAGAAACCTATAGATTATGAGCAATTAGAGGAATAGGCATTGCATGGATGCATACAGGGTTATTATTTCTAAACAGACTTTAATTTCTACAGGTACTAAAATATTAATAGTTTTTTTAGAGCATTTTAATTAATTAAAAGTGCTTAATAGCCTGCATTACAAAGGATTCTGCCTCTCACTGTAGTTACAATTTTAAGCTACAACATTTGGTTTTATTTCTTAAGAACCCAATTAATGAGAGAGATGGCACTGTTTTTCTTTTACAAGTTTTTTAACATTTAGTTCCAACTGAGATAATGCACACCTCAGATCACTTTCAGCATGCAGCCATGCTCGGTATTTGGATTTGATGTAAGCCAGCATAGAAAACCCAGACTCAAATAGATATGTAGATGAAAACTGCACTAACCTTGTAGCTTCTGTAACAACTTGTGGATATACAGGAAAATAGCTTAACCAAAAATCTGGAACAGACACATTTGAGAACTCTGCCTTTGCTTGAGAATCACATTTTAGATTGATTGCCTACTCCTGAAAAGGCAATCGGGAAGAAAGTGCATTTCTATTTTGAATGGATCTTGTGTCAATTGAAATTGCCAGCTATCTGAAGAAATATCTAAAAAGTTGTGTACAATTTTGGTTTTCAAGGATGTCAAATGGTCTAAAAGCAAGTTGCACAATGCACTTTTCAAATTTAGTGGAAGATTTTGTGTATCATTTATTTTTTCCAGAAAACTTTTCATTGCATCAAAAGCCTTCAAAAAGTTTTTCTGTCCTTGTAGTTTCAAATTCAAACCGTTGATTGATTCAAAGAAGAAAATTCAAGTGATAGATACATTTATCATCTGTATATTGTATGTTCATTGCGGTGTAGCCAGCAATCGGTAGCCATGGTAAATGTTTTTCCTGTGAACAATGCTTGTCTGCTTCCATTAGAGAGTCAGAGGGATCTAGTGAATTCAGGGCAAACTGTTTAGGTATAGTGCAGTGCAAATAAGACATGTGGATGAATGCACATATTTGCAGATTTCATACAAAAGGGGTTTGTGTGTGTGTTTGTGTTTTTTTTTATTGTTCGCATGTGTAGCAACAAATTCATGTATATTTGAATGTGAAATGGTAAAAAAAATTGGAGATAACAGTATCTGGGATAAAAAATATACAAACTACAAGAAGATACAATAGCAATTAAAATGCTGACAGTGATGAGAGTAGAGAGAATAAACAAGATTGGGGAATTATTAGGAAAACTAAGGAATGTAGATGAAAAGTTCAAGGAAAGAACTTAAGGGCACATGCAGTTGTAAAGATAGTGATCTATTTTAGAAGTCCTTTACCATATAATCAAGTGGTTAACGTATGAGAGAGATTAATTTGCTAATGCTATATTCTTAGATATTTTTATATTTGTTAACCTGTTTTTTTTATATGAATATGGGGGCAAATAAGTAGATTAGAAATAAGGGAATTATTAGTTTGTAGAAATTGTTTATTAGTCAAACTCAAGTCTTCAGGAAATTCTGGAGGATAATCGCTGATGTCAAACACCAAAGTCTTGATGTTAGCTAACTGATAATAAAGGTGTTAATTGTTTATGTCGGGCTATTATTGGTTAATTTATGCATGTTAATATGCTAGCAAGTTGAAACTAAAATAAACTCATTTGTTACAGGAAAAGAAAACATTGATCAGAGATTTAGTAAAGAATATCAAAGATGAGGAATTAAATTTACCAGCTACTGATACAGAGTAAGTCACTGCTCTGATTTTACTAATATTAATTTGCATGTTTTATCCAAATATTCAGCTAGGAGCAATACAAAATGTTGAAATAATGTAAAAAAAGTGATAAGAATAAACCTTTGTCTATTACAGAAAACCAGTCGGTATATATACTGCATAATGTTATGCACATATAAGAAAAAACTTTAAATTGCCTTTCAATTCTTACTAATTGAACTTAAGAAATAAGAGTTAATATTTTATAGCTAAGAACAGAACTGAATACAGTTCCAGGTTAGTTATGCAGGACAAGGGGATCACAGAGCTCAAGTAAAATGAGAATGATTGAGATCATTAGAGCTGATGATATGCCCCAATGAGCCACATCATTGGCTGCATGAAACAGAATGTTCCACCATCTTAATACCTAACAAAAGTTACCCTCCTCCCAAAAAAAATAAACTTTCTTATATTGATAGAGGAATACATTAAAGCTATACCTTAATCACAAGTAAAAATTTGTCTTTTTTTGGAGTATTAGTGTAAGACCATTAATTTTATTGCTGTTTTTAGTTGCATTCTTTACCACTGATATTATTTATAAGTTTATTTTACAAGTATTTTATTTTGCACAAAATGTTTTGGTTCTCTCCAGTTAAGGTAATGAAAGTAATAAATGTAGACATTTAGCAAATTAATATAACATTAATAGTGTTCCAGTGTTATAAATTTTAGAATATTAAGTAAAACTGAAAATTCCGTAACAGCGTCTTAGATGAACTACTATAAATGAAATAATTGCAGTAAAAGGACTACTGGTTAAAAATTCTGGGAATGTAAACTAAGTCTCTACCTATGAGTCTCATTTGAAAAGTTCACAAAATGATGACATAGCTTTCTGAAGTTATGATGATCCCTGCACCCTTAATGCACTTTGTCCAGTGATACTCCAAAGCCTTTATTCTATCACAAAAGTCAGATTCCTCCAGTCCTGAAAAATATGCCTAAACTAGTGATTTAAACTCTTCATGGGATTTAAATTTCTCTGCACCAAGGAATTTTTTCAGTTTAGGAAACAGATGGAAGTCAAATGGAGACAAGTTAAGGGAATAAGGTGGATGTGGCAGCAAATTGTAAACCATCATTGATTTTCACCATTTGAACAACACATGTATGAGAGTGAGAATTGTCTTGAGGCAAGATGACATTCTTCTTTGATAAACTTGATCTTTTCTGTGAAATTTTTGCATCTACAGTAGGTCCAAAAGATTAGTATAATATGCTGCAGTGATAGATGTTCCATAGGGAAGATAATCAATTAGCATTACATCCTTGGCATCCCAGAAAACCAATGCCATGGTCTTTTCAGCCAATCTCATACACTTTGCATTCTTTGGTAGTGGAGATACTTAATTCTTCCATTGTTTAGGGTGGTGTTTTGTTTCAGGTGTGTAGTAGTGCTCACATATTTCAACACCAGTCTGCATAAATTTGGCAGAATCTCTCTGTATGCAAGCCAAACTTTGCTGAGTGATTTGCTCTCTGCTTTGATTTTGATCCTGATTCAGCATTTGTAGATACCTTTTTTGCTGACTATTTTTTCAAGCACAATTCTTCCCTCAAAATATGAAATACACATTCTCCTAAAATGACTAAATCTTCAGCATTGTCAGATATCTGTAATTGGCAATCCTGCAGAACCATGTTGTGCATGCTATCGATAATTTCTGATGTTGTCATGAATTTGTTTATTTGCTGCATGGGTCTACTTCCAAGCTTTTACGGCCCTGTTTAAACTCCGTGATCTACATGGAAAGGATGAAAATTATGGAGTCCCCTAGAGTGTCACATTTGTATGAATGTCTGTTGCATTCCACAGATGTCTTTCTGTAAAATGTTGCGGTAAATGGAGGTGTCAACAAAATAAACAAAAAAAGGTGCAAGTAGATTATATTGATGTTGTGCAAGAATTAATAACTCCTAACAAAGAGAAGTAGGGATATCAGCACCCAAAATGTTTGTTTTTGGTTAGTGAGAATCCTCACAGTGAATTTGAGACACCTGTTCTTTATGGAATATTTAGGTATGATATGGTACGGCATGTTGTGTCATGGTGGTGCATTATGGGCCCTTATACATTCACATTATACTGGATTCATATTATATTGCAAGTTGTGAAACAGTTCGGGACAAGAAGCTTTTTGCTGGCTATTCTTAGTAGAATGATTCCAGCAAGCCAGGAATGTTTTCTTTCCTAGAAAATTGTGTCATTTCTGAAGGGCATCGCTCACCAGTTTTGCCTAACCTTAATACAACAAATTGCCTATGAAGCATGCTGAAAGTAAATGTGTATTACATTAAGCCAGAAACTCAGAAACTGCAAGAAAACATTTGGGTGGAAATTGAGGCTGTCTCTTGTTGTAAAGACAAATGCTGTTCATAATATAAAGATACATATGCAGACATACCTTGATGCTAATAAACCATATTTTCAGCATTTATTCTTACATACACCAAGGTATGTCCATGATGTCAGTAAACTATACCATTTGTTTGAAAGCTATAGGGGAAAATGAGGAACTTATAGCAAGTAAAACATAGTGTGTGTTTTTTTTGTTTTTTTTTTTATTGATTTATTTATGGATGCTCTTTAACATCTCAGGTCATCAGTGACTCAATTCATGATCTGAAATGACAGACAAATTTTGCTCAGAGACCTCTTCTTTCAGGCTCAAGGTTCTTTATTGTGCCGTAAATGTACAACACGGGACACGCAGCTTTACTTCCCGTCCGAAGGAAGCTATACTTAGGATTTTTAAGCCTGAAAAAATCCATCAATCCTGGCCAGGTTTGAATCTGGGATCTTGGGTTTAGAAGGCTTGTATGGTTACCACTACACCACCAGGACCAACTAGTGTGTATTTGTATAGAGGTGGTGTTATAGAGGAATGTTTTTGTTTCAGAATTTTGTTTCTGTCAATATTAGGCCTATTTAGTCATGAAAAAATCTAAACACATTCTGCAAAAATTCAATTATATTTGCATTCTGTACTGAACTGAAATAAATATTGAGTAGCAAGATTCCATTTTATATATATTTTTTAAAAAAAATGTTTAATGTAGCATTTTCTACATACATTTTATTTAGTGACAATCTTTATTATCATTTGAACCCCATGCCAAGCCAAGTTTTAACATCATAAGTTGATTACAGGCAGTTTCTTGCTTTGATAAGTTTGAAGCTCTTGCCATAAGTTAACTGAAAATCTCATATTTATGAGTTAAGTATGCTATTACCACTCAAATGGGAATAATGACTAGCATTATGATATTTTATATAAATGATTTTCCTCATACATTGTGTTGGTCTAAGGTTTATATTAGACAGAAAAAATTGGAGGTCCGTACAGGTACTTGAATTGCAGATCTTCATTTTACTGTGTCAGTGCTCTTCTGTTGTCATGTCTGACCATAACTGCAAATCTGTCCAAATTAGTACCCTAGAGACCTCTAAGTTATCTATTTATAAAGGTATCCTTAAGATACAACTCAAAACTTTATAAAGCTTGTGGTCCACACTTTATAGTTAACCATGTTATTAGGGTTTTGTTAAGCATATTAGGGATGTATTCTCTTTAATGAATTAACCTTATAAGTATACAGGTTATATAGACTCAAATGGAGGAGCTTTATAGTTTTATTTCTATAGAGTACGGTAGCGCAGATGAAAGGGCATTGGCACAGTAAACCAAAGATTCATGGTCTGATTCCTAGCAGAAATCAGAAATTTTTCCTACATAACCTTAATTCCAACTATGTATATATTCGGTATATGTTGAACATAAGCTTAATTTATTACATATTTATGAATTCCACTCATATAGGACTTTCCATTTGTTCTCAATAAACTGTAATCGCTGGAGCACAAACAAATGAATAAGGTTGTATATTTAATACAAGTTAGAAACAGTGAAAATGATTATCATATAAAGAAGTTGGCATTAAATGATACTATTTTTCACTAACTGATTAATTTATCAGAACAGGTTTCAAGAGATTTCGTTTTAATCTTCAGCTGCGGACTGACAAACAATGGCAGTAATGTGACCTCTGGGGGTTCCAATATACAATGAAACAGGAAGTATATTGGCAGGATGTCAAAATTCATAAGAGGGTGCTTATTCTTTAAAATTAAAATCTTTTCCTATATTGTTAATTCCGTGGGACTGTTCGTACCTTGCCAACAGTTGGTTTCTTTTGTGGTATCATGATTGTAAGTCCAAAATTGATCTGCAACTGCTGATTTATATACCTGTTCTTGTCTCTCACTTTATTATTGTTCCATCTATATATATAGTTGACACACTCCTGCCTTTTTATTGGGCAGAATAACATCTTTTATAGATTTGTTCCAAAAGTTCCAAATGTTAAATTTATTTTGTCAGCCAACACAAATTTTTTAAAAATTTACAATATTGCCCTGTCTTGTTTGCAAATGGGTAGCATGTGAATTTTTTAAAACTTGTATCCTTCTTTTTGTGCAGAGAGTGGTGTTCTTTTTAATATCTATAAGTCTTTTGAAATGTCTTTTCTTATCTACTATTAAACTGTTGAATCCATTGTTTAGGGCAGTATTGATGATATACTGGTATTCCACTGTGTAATATTCCTTGTTGACTGGAATATTTACAAAACTATAGCAAGACTATAATTGTATGATTTAGTTGAACTAAACACTCTTAATTCTTCACTTACTTTAGAACGGCGAATTAATGTGGTTTAGGATTGAAGGTATTATTCTTTATGTGATTATCTGGATGTGTGGATATTCTGTATATACCAAATATAATTATGTTGTTTCTTCTGTAGATTTTACTGTCCAAAAAGGGCAAACATCCTTCCTCTTCAATTTTTGTAGTGAACGCAATGCTTTGATCTTGCAGATTGAGTTTTTTTTTGTTTTTGTTTTTTTTTTTTTTGGTACTATTGCAGATATTTCATCCACATAACTATACCATGTTTTAAAGATAAATGGAAATGCATCGGTAAATTGGTTGCTACCATATTCATTAGTGATGAATGAATGAATAGTGTTTAACGCCTGTTTTTGCTACAGAGGCACCACAGGCAATGGATACTGATGAATGATATATTGGGAAAGGATTTATTTTTAAGGAAGGAATCGTTCCAGGCCTAAGTTTAGGGTACCTCCCCGGCATTTGCCATTTATGAGGACTGAGGAAAACCTGGAAAAAACCTCAGTCAGAAAGGACGGTCCTGGCGGTATTCGAACCCAGACCTCCCACTCACGAGTCCGAGACTTAATGACATCGGCCACCCATGGCAGTTTCATTAGTAAGTTTGGCAGAAATGGAGAGAATGGATTACCTATAACCAAGCTGGAGTTATGTTTGTATATTTTTCTGTTAAGCATGAAGTTTTGGTGTATGCACAATTTTGTGAAATTGGGTTAGTCCTCAATTTCATCTACCAATATGTTCATACTTTTAAGCCATTTCTGAAGTTTAAGTAGTAGTCTTTGTTTTGGAATGCTAGAGAACAAAGATGCAACAACAAATGAGATGGGTATCATCAGGCAAAATCACTGCATTGTTTATTTTTTCAACCAGTTGATAGGAATTAGTGATTCTTTTGCTTTCAAATTGTTCCAAAGTTCCAAATTTTTTTACCAACCATTTAGCCAAATTTAAGTTGGTGCTTTTGTATTAATAATTATTGGGCACATACTTTTGCATGGTTTCTATATTTTGGAAAGGTGATAAATTACTAGAAAGCATAGGGTTGTTTGTTTTAAAATAAATATTGGCATAGTATTATTTATTCCTGAAATCTTCACCATTCTACTGTGCACAATTTTGCAATCTATATTTAAGATACTTGAACTTAGTTCTTTTGTTTTTGTAGCTAACAAAACAAATCATGAGATTTTGAATAGCGCGAATTTTCACAGTGAAATATAGTATAATATAACAAAATTATTATTGAGGAAACATTCAAATAATAATTTGTTATATTAAATAATGAGATGTTTTGACTGTTTCCCCCATTGTACAATAAATATAAAGGTATCATAATGAAACTTATATTTAATACAAAGTAAAAGTACAGGTCGAGATCAAGCTATTAATTGCAAGTGTTCCCATTTATAAAATGCACCAACTGTAATAATATCTATGGTAATAGTAATAATGGTAAAAATTTTGAATCTCCTATGCCTGTAAACAGGACTAAAATCATGATGATAAAATTGAACTAATATAATCTTTAAACCAACCAAGAACCTTAATTATATACCATCAGTACCTTGTGATCACTGATGCTAATCCTGCAGAGCTGGGGTTTTTCTACGAGCAATCCCCACTCAATTGCTGTGCTGTGGAGCTTAGCCTGCTTTCTTATTGATCTTACTGACTGTCACAGTCATAGCACAGCAGTTCACGGGTGTGTGTTGTTTATTTCTTAATTCAACAGTATAAATAAAGTGTATTAAGCCTTTTGTGTTTACAACAGCACAGTATGTCTTTAAGTATGATTCATGTGGTTAACTCTATGGTGAAAGGACCAATAGGACCAAATTTTTTTATGAACATAGTTGATTCTGTTACTTATGGAAATACCATATTAAACACTTTCACAGAAATAACCAACAGGAAGTGGCATCATGCATATTTTCAACAGAACTTACCACTACTCAAGCTGTGAATAATTCTTTGAGAGCTATTCACAATGTGTTTCCACAATAGTAGAGATTTGTGGCCTCTTTGATCCCTGGATTTCACAGCCTGTGATTATCTTTGGGGTAAATAAAAAAATGCTGTGTACAAGACGGGTCTGCACACCATTCAAGAACTCAAAAGATAATATTTGTATAGAAATTGTCAAGATTTCTGAAAATGTACTATAATGGATAATTTCCTAAAGAGTTGTCTAAATGTGTGGAGAATGAAGGCAGGCAATTTCAACATCTTATTTGATAATTTGGCCAGTAATGAGGCTGTTAAATTGATTTGTATATTGTTGTATGGTTTGTTTGTTTTATTGTTTAATGGTCTCGCTAATCACTGACCAACTAACGAGCAGCGCACTCGCCCAAAGCCAAAACACTTGTGGGGAAAACAAAACTGATGGCACAGTAGATCAGATAGAACATTTCTGAAGCTCATCAACAACTGCTTAGAAAGGCATAATTTTAATTCTGCCCTAAATGCTGCAAAAATATCTTATACTCATTCATCAGTTAGCAACCCAGTGATTCCTCTTTGAGAAAAAATAGATTTTCATAATTGGTTGTTTACGTAATTTTTAATGCAGTGGCAGATGGAAGTAAAGCAGATGGTTTGGGAAAACTAGAGATGAAAATGAAGCTACATTTCTTCACTATTGATCCTTTTCCTTTTAATAAGCCCCAACACTTGATACCTTCTACTGATATAATGTGCAAAGTGCCCTCATGCCAACTGATTGATTTTAAATTGTACTGAAAGCTGAAAAGAAAATTGTTGAAGTCATTAAGGCTCATACTGAAAGAGGTTCTGCATTCTGCCAAATCTGCTTGGTGGCTGTAGGCACAAATGATTTTGAATAAGCACTCTCAGAATAACAGCAGTGTACAGTTTTGAATAAGTTGAACAAGTGGAATCATACTGATGGTGAAGGAAACAACCTTGGAAATATAAACAGTTTGAATTCAGTTAACACATAACACTTACAAATGTTATAAGACAAAGTAGTCTGCTCTTCCTCCAAAAGTTCATATATAAAAGATATATTTATTGTGCTTTAAAATATGGAAATAAAGAATGGTTGGCAATCTTAATTATGGTTGAAATTAAATATTGAAGGGTACTAATAATAATTTTCTTAGTATGTGTGTACAGTAGCATGAAAATTCTATTTTCTGAGGACATTCAGCTAAGAACATAATAAAAATACTTGAGTAATATTCTGCATTGAATAAAAACATTGAATTTCAGGCTGTTTCATTGGGTTTATTAGAATAAGTGTTACAAACTACATGAGTGAACAACAGTAGCACCATTTGAGAATAATTTGTATTCTAATTTGAATAAATGTTTATATTTTTCTGATGTACTATTTCACATAATGAATCTAATTTACCACGTATGACAGAGGACATTAATGGGTGGACTCATGAGCGGTAAGTCTAGGGTTCAATTCCCACCAGGACCATCCTCCCTGACTAGGGTTTTTTCCAGATTTTCCTCAGTGCTCATAAATGGCAAATGCCAGGGAGATACCCTAAACTTAGGCCTGGAATGTTTCCTTCCTTAAAAAACATCCTTTCCCAATTTATCATTTCATCTCATATCATCAGTCTACCACATTAAACACCATTAAAAAAATAATAATAATGAATATCAACTTAATAGGTTTGATTTATATGTTTGCAACAATAAAATTTTCCTGTTTATTTCATCGTTATGTTCTTCACATTTCAGGTCAAATAAGGAAGATGTGTCCAGATGTTTGAAAAACTCATCCAGCACTTCTTTTATTGAAGTTACACTGGATTGTAAAGCAAACACAAAGAAGCAAATATTGTATGGTAGCACTTACACGAGCACTTTGTCTAATAATGGTCATACATCAATTCATGAACATGAAAAAAGTAATATGATAAATGAATGCAGCTTAAAAAACCATAGGAAGGCACATAAATGTGAAATTTGTGGAAAGAGCTTTATCCAGCCAAATAATTTAAGAAAACATCTTTTGATGCACAATAGTAAGAAGCCACATAAATGTGAAGTTTGTGGGAACAGCTTTACCCAGACATCTCACTTAAAGAGACATCTTTTGATGCACGAGGGTATGAAACCACATAAATGTGAAATTTGTGGGAGGAGCTTTACCCAGACATCCAATTTAAGGGTACATCTTTTGCGGCATGAGGGTATGAAACCACATAAATGTGAAGTTTGTGGGAAGAGCTTTACCCTGAAATTTGACTTAAGGAGACATATTTTGATGCATGAGGGTAAGAAACCTCACAAATGTGAAATTTGTGGGAAGAGCTTTACCTGGATATCTTCTTTAAGCGGACATATTTTGATGCATGAAGGTAAGAAACCACATAAATGTGAAGTTTGTGGGAAGAGTTTTACCCTGACATCCCATTTAAAGGCACATCTTTTGCTGCATGAGGGTAAGAGACCACATAAATGTAAAGTTTGTGGAAAGAGCTTTACTTGGATATCTTCTTTAAGGGGACATATTTTGATACATGAGGGTGAGAAACCACATAAATGTGAAATTTGTGGCAAGAGCTTTACACAAACATCTCGTTTAAGGGAACATCTTTTGTTGCATGAGAGTAAGAGACCACATAAATGTGAAGTTTGTGGGAGGGGCTTTAGCTGGATATCCACTTTAAGGAGACATCTTTTGATGCACAAGGATAAGAAATCACATAAATGTGAAGTTTGTGGGAAGAGCTTTACTCGAATATTTTCTTTAAGGGGACATCTCTTGATGCATGAGGGTAAGAAGCCACATAAATGTGAAATTTGTGGGAAGAGCTTTACCCTGACATCTAATTTAAGGAGACATATTTTGATGCATGAGGGTAAAAAACCACATAAATGTGAAATTTGTGGGAAAAGCTTTACCCAGACATCTCATTTAAGGGTACATCTTTTGCTGCATGAGGGTAAGAAGCCACATAAATGTGAAATTTGTGGGAAGAGCTTTACCCTGACATCTAATTTAAATAGACATCTTTTAACACATGAGGGTAAGAAACCACATAAATGTGAAATTTGTGGAAAGAGCTTTACCCAGACATCTCATTTAAGGGGACATCTTTTGCTGCATGAGGGTAAGAAGCCACATAAATGTATAATTTGTGGAAAGGGCTTTATCATGCCATCTTATTTAAGGAGACATCTTTTGATTCACAAGCAATAAACCTCATAATTGTTAAGTTATTGCAAAACTATTTATGCAGACTTGTACGCTTTGAAGACTTTTTTCACATATAAGTAATGCACCAATATAAATTGAAACTATGTGGTAAGAGCATTACCCAATGATCTCCTAATTAAAAAGTTATTTGAAATGTTATTTGGAATTTGTACTGGGAAGCTAATCATATAATTAAAATTGTATATTTGAGTTGAAGTACACATTCTTATTGGCTCCGTTCACTTGCTTAAATGTAGAATATGTTTTGCAGACCATCATTTGCATCCCCAGCTAACCATTAATTAACAGTTGTTTATAAATGAGGACTAGAATTGAAAATTAAGTAGGAATAGATTTAACTATTAAAAACATTTTTAGAATTATTAGCACTTAAGATTTGATAACTTTGCACATTGTAGAACAAATATTATTGAGACATTACGCTGGCATGACTAATAGTTGTTTATAAATAAGGACTAGAATTGAAAACTTAGTAGTAATAGATTTAACTATTAAAAACATTTTTAGAATTATTAGTGCTTAAAGATTGATAAGATTGTAGGAAAAAATATTAAGACATTTATCCTGGAATGATATTTAAAGATATACCAGGTGTTTTGCAGTTTATTGCTTTATTGTTAAAAGATATTGCATACAGTAGTCTTTAGAACAATTTATATCTTGTTGCCATTCATTACGAGTTAGAAGCATTATTTTGAATTCATTTGAAAACTCTAGGTCAAGATTTAAATTCATATCAAATGTATTAATAGAAATTTTTTAAATAACTGCTTAATTTCATAAAAATAAATGCATGCTTTTTCGAATATTTCGTGCATTGTCTTTAGGAACATCAAAATTACCTTGAAGAGCATAATTAATATTTTTCACTCATATAGTGAACTACATTTCCAATATAAAAAGTATGTATGGTCATAATTAAATTAAGTACAAAATGTACTATTTGTCACTCAAATATATAAGGATCATATGATTTATAAGTCCAGGAAGCACTTCGGGTTATATCATGATTTGCTCATTTGAAATAACCTGTTAATTTGTCAATTACAAGACTCAATTTTCATGGAGAAAGTGACCAATGAACAGTTAGAACATTAATGAATTATCTGCTAATTGAGGCATTTTGAAGATGTGAATGTGCTGACAGATGATTTCTATCTGTTTTGGTAGTGATGGTGGTAGTAAGAGTAGTATTGTAGGTTACTTAAAATCAGTGGCCTCACACATGCACACATAACTACATTCTAACCCATCTGATACAACTTAAGCATTCATTAACCAATATACGAAAGTTTTCAATAAAAAATAATCATAATTTATTTATCTAAAATTTAATTTTAGAATATTTTGTTACTTTATGGATAATGTACACATAATACTAGTTTCATTGTTGTTACTTCCAGCTCCTGCTAATAAGGGATGTACAAGTTGAAACATGTTCAGTTCTGTCTACAGCAAAATGGAAGTGACACATGACAAATAACATGCTGCTCTGAAATTACACTTTTGTCGCAGAAAATCTAGGCCTGTGGAGAGTTTGTTCTTCCCTATTGCACAGATGAAAATTGTTTAAAACATTTAAAGAGTGGAGTCAATCAATTTTATAGTAAGGTGAATCTGGAACTCCAGTTTTGCTGTCATTGTGGGAGGATCATCAAATAGCATTAAGAAAACTTTCAGAGACTGAAGATTTCACTGGGTGTTACCCATACGTTGCTAACTGAAAAGTTGCACATGAGATGTGTTTGTACACGGTGGGTTCCAAGATTGCTGTGTGTAGGTTTGCATTCTGTTGAAGTTCATGTTACAGGAAGATGAGTTTCTTTCAAAGATAATGAATGACTGCTCTTGAATCTTGGTCACATCATTTCATCCTTGTCTATGTGCAAATTCCCCATAATCGCCAACACGTACACACACAAAAGTTGTTAGTCATGTTTTCATTAAAGGAATGGATTACCAGTATGGTACCTACATACACAAATGTAACTGGACAGTGATATAGGAATGTCCTGAAAACATATAACATGCAAAAGGTCATATTTCCCTGCAACAAGCTGGATGCTGAATATCCCATAAAAAGCCTCGTCAAGTGTACCTCACTCTACCTACAGCCCATATTTAGCCCTGTAAAACCTTTTCCAAAAATTGAATAAACACATCTGTGGAAAGCATTTTCCTTCATCAGAAGCAGTGGTGAACCCTGCAGTTGTGATTTTGAATGATCTATTTCCCCCAATTTTTTTTCCCTGGTTGCCTTTGAAAACTGGCAGAAACACAAAATCTGTACTTCTCTCTTTCAAAGCAGCAAACACATTAATGACAGCCTCATTGAAGCCCCCATATTGTTGATGGAAGTTCTTTTCAATGGATAGCATAGCTAACCTTTCCTCTGACATGGTTGAAAATGTTTTTCCGTTCTTGCGAAGATTAGAATACATGAATCAATGGGTTATGTTAACCTCAAGACTTCAGGACAGTGAGATGTGACTCACGTATCTCTATTCACTTTTATGAATCATCCCCATATATCATTTCTGTATAAGCCTGCAGTGTTATTCTGCATCATCCGAGTCCATAACATAATTCCTCTGCAGTCCCAGAAAACTGTGATAATGATCTTTGTCCTGACTGGACAACCCTGGCCTTCCTTAGTGGCACCACAGTAGATTTGGACTCTATTTATATATTTATTTAATTTTTTTAAGTGGATTATTACAAAGGACCATGTTTTCATCTCCATCACAGTTGTTTCCAGAATTTCCTTCCTGTTTACTTGACAGATGATCAAAACCCTTTACACAGCATTTAATTTGATATTGATCTGTAATTGTCAAGAGAATTTCCTGCTCTGGATTTTTCATATGAAAAAGGCATTCAGATTACTAAAGGATGTTTTTGAAAGGCTCAATCTTGCAGCAGTTTTTTTTCAGTTTTCTTTCCTGTCACTCAACACTTCTTCTTCAGGTATAGCAATGTATTCCGGTATCAGCACCTCTACTGGTTGCCCTTCAAGTGATAATCTTCAATGTTTTCTTGTCCTAACCGAAAATGTTTATTCCCTTTTTTTACAGTTGAAATAAAGATGTTTCAAGATACACTTAATCTAAGCATTTTTAATTTTGGCAGAAGCAAGTCCTTCCTTTGTAAAAAAAGTTTATTAAAAACCAGATATCGGTTCACAACAGTGTCTCAACAGACTTACAAAAGTTTTAAGGGAGATTAGTTATTTGTATACAACATTCATCAGTTGGTTTGCAGTATTTAAGAGCAGCGACAAAAGAACTTCTACACAGTTGCTACATAAAACATATATAACAGAAAGCAGAAATGGATAAAACACTAAGAAAAGGTCACCGATTTGTAGTTGCTGAACTTATGAACACAATCACTAACAGCGGTGTTTGAGAAATACTTTCTAAAGTTATGTTGAAAGTTCCAGGGAACCTTTCAACCCTAAAAATAATTTACGAACCTAACTAGAATTCTTTCATAAATTTTTCCAATCTCAAATGTTATTGTAGTTGGTCTGTAATTACCAATATTACATTTATCACCTTTCTTAAATACAGGTCTTATAATACTCATCTTTAAACAATTTTAAAATATTCTTTTATCAATTCAGGAATTTATGAGATTCTGAGGGTTTTGCTAATTTATTCTTATAGTATTTTAATAGTCTAGGACTAATTTCATCCCAACTTGATGCATTAGTAGTAATAACAACATAATTTTTAATATTTTCAGATAGTAGAGGTATAAAATGTATATAATGGCTCTTAATGTACTCAAAAAAATTTAACTGGTTCTTTTTAAAATTTCCCATTAATATTTATTTGTAAATGTTTTGTTTCAGTTGTATTATTCCTTTTTTTATTTAAAATGTTCCATAAAAATTTAGATGTAGTTTTAGAACAATAAATTCTGTGCTTAAATGCTGTTTGTGTATGCTCCTTTAATTGTTTTAAATATTCTTTCCTAAGTTGTTTATATCTAGTTTTAGAAAATTCCATTCAAATGGATTTATACAATTCATAGTAAACCTTTGCCTTTTTGTGGAGATTTATTTTAGAGCAGTTAACCATGGAAGCCACAAGGATCTGTTCTGGGCCCTCCTCTTTTTCTGATGTACATAAATGATCTCTCTCTATCTATCCAAAATATAGGTAATACTGTTCTATTTGCAGATGACACATGTATATTGATAAATGGAAACAGTCTGAATGGTTGTGCCATTAAATTAAATATAATTGTGAACTCCTTGTGTGTATAATTCAAAGCAAATAAATTTGCTCTAAATCTACATAAAACAACTGTTATGAAATTCACTAACAGATCTCCTATTGCGAGTAGGATAATAAAGCAGTATACCTCCACAAACCTCCACAAAGATATTAAATACCTTGATATATAATTGATAACCTTCTGACTGAATTGCAGAGATCACATAGATCTTTTCACACCTGAAATTAGAAGTGCTGGTACGCAATACGTGCATTAGTAACACTGAATTTAATAAAGACTTTAAAATTAGTTTATTAAGCTTATTGCAACTCAATAACGAAATATGGTAATATATTTTGGGGAACTCGGTTAAAAGTGAGTGTGTCTTCTTATTACAGAAAAAAGCCATACGAATAACAGCTGGTACACATACCTGCTCATTCATGCAGAAACCTCTTTAGGCAATTTGAAATTTGAACTCTTCCACGTCAATGTATATTATCCCTCATGAACTATTATATAAGAAATAAAGAAAAATATGTACAAAATCAAAATATAAATGACAAGGCTACTAGACAATGCACATTTACATAGACCGGCTTCAACACTTTCCTGCTATCGTTTTCATTATTGTGACAAAGAGAAAACAAATTACTCCGTTTGACCATTTAAAGCTGGCAGTAGTGTTGTTCAACCGTCTTCTTTAGTTAGGAGTAAACCGCCAGGCGCAGTGACGCATACCCTAAGGACGGCGCCACGGTACAGCGCATTTGTGAAACAATTTCGATTACAGTTTGAAAATGACTACTGCGCTTTTGTCGTCACCACTAAGCAAACGTAACCAGTCGGTTTTCTTCGCCAGGGCTCGCCACTTTCTGTTCCGGAGGTATTGATAGACTGTAACGAAAAGTAATAATAACATTCAATTTCAAGTGTAACAGCATGATAGTTCACACGGTTAGAGCGTCATGAGTGTTTTGGAAGATAGTGCTTTGGAATCCTCATTTCCACATGCTTTATTTTGTTTATCTGCTGGAGTTAAAGGAGATTTGGTGTGTGTAAATGAATTAATTGGGAATTCCAATAAGAGATTTGCCATTGTTACAATATTTTACCCGCATCCCCAATATTCCATTAAACCATTGGGTCCACCGGTTTCTAGCATTCTCCAGAGGTTAGTATTATGCTAGGTTAGTGTATGTGGAAATGAATTAATTGCAAATTCCAATAAGAGGAGATTTGTCACCATTAAAATATTTTATCCACATCCCCACTAATCCATTAAACCAATGGGTCCACCGGTTTCTAGGTTTTACCCAAGGTTAGTGTGTGTGTACATGAATTAATTGAGAATGGCACCATTACAATATTTCACCCGCATCCCCACTTCCTCTCGTTTGGGACTGTGGAGTTCGGCTCTTTCCGTTGTCACTCGGGAGCATCAAGGGTTGTGCTAGCAACCAAAGGTATTAAGGTACTGGTAAATTTTGTTTCCGTTTTAACTGGCGTGTAACCCAATGTGTGATTTTCGCGATGTGTGTTCAACCTTATAATCCATCATGCGCTTTTGAGTCATCCTGCAATAAAACACGTGCTTCCGTTACGTCACTTCCGCTAAAATGTAACAAAGCAGTTGTTTCGACTCTGTTCGCACTCTTATTAGAGCACTGTAGTTGTAGGTATTCTCATCCGCTGTTTTCATTCCTTTGGTGCTAACCGACGCTACTGATCGGATGTATTACTGTGTATTCGTTCAATGTTTTTAATCTATTGTGTATTAAAATAGTGGATTTTTATTAATAAGGTGACAAAAGTGTTTGTAGTGATAATTAAAAGACTGAAATATATTGCGTGTAAAATAACAAGAAAATTTAGCTCCATATAAGTAGTGTTTACTTGGTATATGTAAGTACTGATAACTAACAGTTATAAGTAACAGTGATAAATAAGTACCTTTATAAAAATAGTAAATAAATCTTTATTTGATTGAGCGTCATGATAGTTGATTCAATATTTTTTACGAATATCAATGTTACTATGAAAGAAACATAACCTATAATTTGTATAATATATACATACCTACGTTTTATACACACGTATGCGTATGTACAAACAACTTTTGTTTCATTTTGTGATTTATAAATAATGAACTGGACAACACATAATATGTACATTATGTAAGAATTCAATATAATTTTTGTATTTAATCATATCAAAAATTTATAGAATATAATTATATTTATATTTTTCAGTTAAGCAAATATCTAAAAAAAAAATGCCTAAAATTTAAATAAATTTGTTTATAATACCGCTTGATGGCGGTGCTATAAGCGTCAGTGTGTTTGTGTCCCGCAACTGTTGCTCCGAAATAAAGGAGTAAAAATGGCGGGCGAGAATACTCATGTATTCTAGTGCCTTACTCTTGTGCAATCCATGTACCACCTAGTGTTGGTTCCGGGGAAACATTTAACCTCTACAATAGAGTACTCCCATCAAACATGCCTGTGCGGTCATGATACGTTGTATGTAATATACTTCCATATACACACTGTGAGACTTATTTCGACGCACCCATTTATTCACCAGCAATTGGCTGAATAATGCACAATTGCACACACAACAAATATATTTCTATGATGCAATCACAGATTAAACTTTACTTTACTTTGTGGACGTTTCCCGCCGGGCTGTAAACACTTAACTGCTTATGTTGGAAAGTACTCTTTTGCCGGAGCGGTTAGCCAGATCCGAGTGGCAGCAGAGAGAGTGGAACTTATCCACACGCCATTTACTTTGGAAATATAAATGGGTAGGGACGGGTAAATCACTGTAATGGCATTATTAGGCGGATGAAATATTGTAACAATAGGAAACATGCTCTTGTTCCAATTGGCTACTAATTCACACACACACACACTAGCCTATTCTACTGTAATGAGGGCATTATTAGGCGGGTGAAATTTGTAAAGGTGGGAAAAGTGCTTTTATTCCAATTTGCAACTAATTCATATGTGCACACACTAACCTAATCTGCCGGCTAACCTCGGAACCAAATCCTGGAAACCGGTGGACCCAGTGGTTCAGCGAGTAAATTATTGTAATTTTGGCAAACTGCTCTAATTCCAATTCGCAACTAATTCAGTGAGTAAATCATTCTCTAAGGGAGAGATTCGCTAGGGGTAGAGCAGAAAAATAGGGCTAATTGGATTGAAAGTATAAAAGAAAGTAATGTCCATTGATTACGGTTGCAGGATATTATTCAACGCCCAGAACTAAACTTGTAGAGAAGAGGTATGATTGAGAAAATGGGACAATTTAAGGATAGCAATTTTGAAGTGATATAATTAATTTTTTTTATTTTTACTTGGAGTGCGGAGTTTCGATAAAATTGAGGAACTGTGAAGGAAAGATAAGAAAGAAGTGGTGGAAGGATGTGGTTAATCAAGGAAGAGGATATTTATGAGTTAATTTGGAGGGTAGTCGGTGGAAAGTAGGATCTATTACATGTACAATTAGGGTGTTAATTGTATAAGATCCTAAAGGGAAAGAAACAAGCACTCCAAGATCAGTTGTACTTGTCAAAGTTGATGTGTAAATTCAATTATAATGTTTGCTGAGATAAATTCATTTCATTCATACAAGGAAGCCGCACTGTCTCTGCACTCTTGGAAAATGCACGTACTTTTCGACGTACGATCAGAAATATAAAATGGTGCGTTACCACACTTAGCAAACGTACAAGTGGATTACTGAATGATAAGTTTCGAGATAGATGGATTCAAAATGCAGCTCTGTTATTTGGCGATTTGAAAATTGCGTCTCTGCAAAGTATTCGCTATCAATATCTCATCCGCTAAAACAATTTGGTAAAGGGCGAATGACATTAAATAGGGTGCAAATACATTCTTCGTATACACTGCGCTTCCGGTGTTTTAAATCGTTAATCACGAAACTTACCTTTTATTTTGGAGAATATGAAAAAAAGTCGCATATTGTGAAAGTCTGAACTGTAAGGAGCACGGGGCAAACATTTGACTCCCAGAAAATTAGTTATTTCCAATGTAGTGCGGGTAGAAGGGTCGTGGTGCATATCAGTCTTAGGACTCTTCGTTCTCAGTACATTGAAGATTGAGGAGACATTTTGTGGTGTGCCTTCTGGGAATGGCAGTTTTTGTGCATCAAGTGGAACGTCACAATGGAACCATTAGCAGAGAAGAACAAACTGATTTTCTTGCCACCACTTCTCGCTCCCCTCATTTTTGTTGGAGGATTCTCTCCTGGGAAAACCCAGATAGACGATTATTGCTTAGTTTCTGGATCACACTGGAATATCCAGCTTTCTTCACATGATATGACAATACATTTATTTTTATCTTACTTCATCAACATTTTCCAACATTTTCTGGCACAATTCAGGCATGTTTTTTTTTTTTTTCTTCTGCTCATCTCTGAACGGTGGAAGATCAAATGACAGCAGAGATTGCTGACTAACTTTTTCTTCTAGTATTGTTTTTACTCTTGCCGAGCTAATATTTGGAGCTAATTGAATCTTATAACACGTGCAGCAATGAATTTTCCGCAACATACGCACCGCTTTCATCCATTGTTGATGTAGCCGGTCGATCTGCGCGGTCATCATCTTCGAGGGAATCCCTTTCTTTCCTAAATTCTGCAAACCAGATATAAATGGTGGATTGTGAAGGATAAAGAAACCAAATGCACGACATTTTTTTTCAATACACTCTGCCTTCCCTACTTTGAAGTACAAGTAAATCATAGCGCGGAAATACTCTCGCTTGATATCCTGATATCCATCCTAACGTCTGATACGCCAAAACCCGCGTACACAGAAGTGCTGACACCACAAAATTCTGAAACACTCTCAGACTTGCAAGTTGCTATCTGAACTTTGATCTAAAGTTAGAAAAAGTTGCATTGGATTGTTACAACTCATTGTTTTTCATCAAAACTTTTAAGACCTCATATAAGTAATAACTCTAATGATGATTGTTTTATTGAAATTACTTGGAGAGTTTTCAAATTTTAACTAAAATAAAATTATTAATTTTAAATTACCTTCTATTTCGGTTATATTTTAATTTTCCATTAAATTGCCCAGTCAACCCTGCGGTCAAATAAAAAAAAAATCCTCCATTATTCATGTTATAGTTTGAAGTCTATAGTATCTTGTTAATTTCGTCTCATCATCACTAAATCATTTTTAAATCCAAATTCTCATCAACGTATTCAATATAGGCATACTTTCTTATTGCACATTATTCATTCAAGTATTTTGTAGGCATTAGATAATTAAGGTTTATTGTATAGTTCATGGAATTTATCGCAGCAATTTTGCTTCATTTTTATCAAAGAAAATGTTCATCCATTGTTACAAAAGTATATTTATTTATGCAGTCATTTAAAAACGAAGCAACTGATGACAAATCACAATAATCTTGGCTCAGCTGGACGTACTTGCCATATTATAGGAATTTATTCTGCTATGAAACGCAACATTGATTGTCTCTATGGAATATGTCCATGAGTCGCCGTCCGAGTGAAACGGGTACACACGAGGACATGTTAGGGCTATAACGTAAATGCTTTGCTTATAAATTTCTGCAGTTTGGTAGTTCTGGGCATTTTGATTTTATTACCCACTGTAACTTCGTAAGCGTTTCAGCAAGGCGCGTGTCATCATGAGGCGGTTTGCAATTGGAAGGTTATTATTTTTTATATTGATAGATACATCTTTCATAAGGAATCGTCTATAATATAACGTCATTGTTTCAAACAGTTTATTTAATACAACTTTCTAAGCAGACGTATTGTGAATACTCCATAAAAGAATAAAATTGACTATCATGGAAAACGCCAAATTTATAAAAGTTTATAGGAGCCTCTTCTTTATTTTCAATGATTAACAATGGGCGAATTTAAACATAGTCCTACAAGCGGTGAAAGTAAACCGTGTGGAGGACGTCCAAAAAGTGTAACAGCAGGAGAATTCATTCAAGAAATACATGATATGGTATTAGATGACCAGCGAGTTAATGTGCATTGCTCAAGCTATAGGCATGCCAAACAAACATGGGTTATATTTCACACATGTGCGCGCTAATTAATAGCAGATCAAAAATTGCTTGTTTGCGTGTTTTCCGAAAAATATTAATAGATCTATAATTTATCACCTATTGTGATTTTTGCTCGCAGCGAAAGTCCCGGTTATTTTATTTTTGATGCATTTCGCGGCACCATTCCACTTGAGTGACCAGAAGGTTGAAGGATACCCATTGAGAACTTTTCCTGAACTTTAAATGACAATGTGTGTTTTTTTTTTATAGATAGATATAAATCCGGTTCAATATTAAGGAATGCTTCTTAATCCTGATAATACAGTCTTGCAACATCATTTCCAGAGTGGCGATATTTTCTGTTGCTACTGTGTAGAAGATCTTCCGTCGGCTGTTCTTAAATTATGCAAGCCAACCGATTGCTGTTCTATGCAAATAACTAAGGTCCCTTAAACGTTTTTCAAGTCTGTCAAGACTGTTCGTCATTTAAACCGATTTCTGCTATGTTGAAAATAAGTACTGCGTAGAAAGAGCATTATAATTACAAAGGAAGAACTTACTCCCGCAAAAAAAAAAAAAAAAAAAAAAAAAAAAACCACTCAATTGGAATGTGGTAAAATTTTCCCTTTATGTTCAACGCTAAAAGAAGGGGCTAAACAATTTGGATTAGGATGAGAAGACATTGAAGATCACATGAAGGCCGACCGGTAGAGTGTTGACACCGGAATACATCGCTATTGTTGAAGAGGAGTTGCGTGACAGGAAAGTAAAACTGAAAGAAACTGCTGCGAGGATGAGCCTTTCAAATACATTCTTTAGAATGTTGCATGTACAATTTCACATGAAAAAGTTAGAGCCACGAATTCTCCCAACAGTTAAAGAACATCATCAGGTTGTGTGTTGTTTAAAGGGTTCTGACCTTGGTTCTGACCTTCTGTCAAGCAAACAGGGGAAAAATGCTTAAATCAATTGTGGGGGAGATGACATTATTATACTTTACCATAATCCACTTAAAAAAAAGTAAGAAATCTGGAGGAGTCGCCAAGGAAGGCCAGTATCATCCATTCAGGAGAATGGTCATTACCACAGTTTTGGGGCTGTAGATGAGTTCTTTAGCTTACTCCAGTGTCAACGCAGACTACCACGCAGCCTTCCGCAGAAAAGAGACGCGGAATGTTGAAGTATTAATAAAATTGAATAGTGATTTATGAGTCGCGTCTAACTGTCGCATACACAAAAACCAGTCTCGAGGTTAACATAAACCAGTGATTCAATCCCCTACGAGTGAACTGTGACTCCGTTTTATTATTATTATTATTATTATTATTATTATTATTATTATTATTATTATTATTATTATTATTATTATTATTATTATTATATTATTAGACTATTTACGGACGCTCTTTAACATCTCAGGTCATCAGCGTCCCATTCAATTCAGGGCGTGAAACGCAAATTTTGCTCAGAGGCCTCTTTTTTCCGGCTTGAGATTCTTTATAGTGCCGTAAATGTACGACACGGGACCCACGGCTTTACTTCCCTTCCGAAGGAAGTCATACTTAGGATTTTTACGCCCGAAACAATCCATCGGTCCTGGCCGGGATCGAACCCGACTCCAGTTGTGACATAAATATAACACAGCAGCGATTTCATGTTAAGAGCCACGGTTCAAACTTTCTTAACTGTCTGTGTCTGGTCTCTTTGCTGTGCATATGTGAGTTTTTTTTTATATAAAACTTTACAATTGTCCACTACAATTAAAAGTACAGCTAGAATGAACTCGCAAGCTAATGGTAAATTTTAAAATGGTTTAAGTAGTATATTACAATGAGTTTACGTTGTGCTTAATTTTACCCTTTCACAAGCAACGTACCAAAAGCATTTGTGAGAAACCTCTTTTTGGACCTCAATGGCATTCCTGTTTTCTATTCTTATCCGCTCTATAGAACAGTCTCGTTGAATGAAACACTAGGCAGAAAGATTCCTCGCCGTTCTAGCACTAGGTGAATTTCAAATCTAGAATTGTGCAGACTGTGTATATATATAAATCTGGACCTCTGAAAGAATGCCTTGAAAAAATGAAAAATATTTCCCAAATAATTACCTTGATCAAACAAGCTAGGGACTTGATTCTCAAATTAGGACTGGCAATATTTGAATTTTGTCTCACAGTGTTTTATATCATGCCACGTGTAAATAAGTTGTACGGAAATGCAAGATAGAGAAGACTTTAAAAATGTAACACAGAGGATAAGAAACGTGGAAACTGAGAAGCTGTGGAAGAACTTCCAGAAATGCTTCAGCAATCTAAACAACATATAATTTACATAGATGCATCTAATAAAACTTCTGCCAAAGAACTATGGAGAAATATTGTTTCCAGTTTATGCAGCAAATTTACTTATTGCAGAACATTTTGAATCACATGGAAAGATTTCCTCATACTCATATAAACTGTGTTGTAGAAGTACACCAGTTTTTGAATATGTACAGACTAAAAAGAGGCTTATAACTTCAATATACGAAACGATATTTTCCATTTGTGATTTACTTTAATTTCATGATTGAACTTGGGCCTCAAACAACATTCGGGAAACTCTAGGCTCATAAATACGCGAATGACCCCTTCAGAAGCGCAGTATTTTAATCCACTCACAAGAAGATTAATAACATTTTCAACCCTGATAGAGGAAAGATTAACTGTTTTAGCTATGCTGTCAATTGAAAGGAATTTCATCTACAATATGGAGGACTGCAATGTGCTATCATTAATAGGCTTGTCGCTTTGAAAGAGAGAAGTATGGACTTTACATTTAGATATCTACATCTATAGCTATCCCTCAGTATGTCCACGAAATTGTTCCTCATCAAAATATCACACTTTGCCACTTATGGGCTAGAAAATATCGCACGAAGAAACATTTCACCGATTTAGAAAGTCAAAGCATATTCCCTATAAAAACTATAAATACTACGTCTGTCAAAATTAAAGCCATTCCATCTAGTACCTATATAGATCCTGTCTTCTTCTCATTTGGCACTACAGGGGTGAGCCTTGGCCTGCCGCGCGACCTCTGTATTCTCTAGCTCCATCTTTCGACTTCATTCATAAAGGGCAGTATTGCAGGGGGCATGAGATCAGCATGCCGGCACCCCTCCGGTCGCCTATCACCCGGCCTTGTTCGAAGAACGCCACCACTCCATCAGGTAGCTTCCCAATTGTCCTCAAGAGGCTGAGTTGCCCCATTCAGACCTCCTTAACTTAGAAAAATTCCTAAGTAGGTACCGGGAATCGAACTCAGGCCTCCCGGTCAGCAGTCAGCTGGTATATCATCTAGAGAACAATTCTATGTTGAAGAACTGCACAAAAGAATCGAAGTACAGATTGAAGATGCAATGACATCCCATGACCGGATACAAGGCAACTGAAACATATGATGACCAGATTTATTTTTTGAACAGTGTTTAACACCCATTTTAACTACTGGGGCATCACAGGTGGTATAGCCGAATTCGTGGCGCATGCTCTTATATGTGAAAACTCAACATTCCACCAGTCAAATTCAGATTGCATGTCCAAACACTTTGGGGAAAGTATGTGAAAGTTATCCTGGAACAAGAATCCTTGACCAAATTCTATTCTGTCAAGTTATATAATAATGGCTTCATTAGCTTTCTGAATAATCACTTTCCTTCATTGTCATATGTTTCTTCATATAATGTGCAGATGGTACAATTTTGGTTTTGCACATCAGTATCATGGAGATTAAGATACCTATAAATATGAAATTTAGTTAATGGCAATAATTTTGACTGGCAATAAGTTCAACGCTAAGAGCTATTTTTAGCAATGCTGTTGGCTACACTGCATGTCAAATTTCCAGAATTCGAAATTCAATTTGAAGTTTAGCAATGGGGTTGAACACGTTAGAAGTGTAAGACAAATGTATCACTGTAATGCATTTCGGCATGATTGAGGGATGGCCATTATTGTTTATAGGATTACAATTATGAAGAGACCACTCTGAAAATCCTTTAATTTCCTTTCTTCATGTGCTAATAAGGGAGAATCATGGCCAGCGCACGCACGAGAAGAATTCTTCAAGAACTAAAACCCACGGAAGATAACACGGTAAAAAGTTTAACCTTTGTTGGAATTGATTGTATGGTATGAACTTATAATGATGTACAAATAGTTTACTTCCAAGAGTATTCTGTAAGTCCGCGGAACAGTCTTAAAGAATTAACGAACATTGAACTTGTCAGTTACAATGATTATATAGTATATATTCATCTACATTTATACACAGTAATACATATTTATAATAAAAATGAAAAATAACAAGCAAGAATTGGAGAAGCGGAAATAAAGAAAACACACAAATAGTCGCAAACATCTCGTTATATGCGCGCGCACACACACACACACACACATACACATGTGGCATGGGGTTTCAACTCGTTTAAAAATTCCAAAGCTTAAGCATTACAAACTCATTTGAGCTAGTCAAAAAACCTAAATATAACAAAATAAAAACTGATGATTTAACGGTGTCATTCGACGTGAAAACCTTATTCCCTAGCATTCCAACAGAAAACTTTATGCAAATTCTAAAAAATGGTTAACATCTTTAAGTTTAAAACCAGAAGTAGAAGATTTGCTGAAACTGACTGATATTTGCATCCAATAAAACTTCTTCAGTTTCAATAAAAAATGTTACCAACAAGTCTCCTGCCTAGCTGTGGGAAACCCTTTGTCTCCATTTCTAGCAGATCTTTTCATGAGTTCCTTTGAAATACATATCACCAAAGCTTTCTCGTTAATCTTCAAGACATGGCATAGGTATGTGGACGACATATTTGCAATAATACCAAAAAAAAAAAAAAACATTCTCTAGATGCATTGAAACTCTGCAATTTACAACACAAATCTATACAGTTTACCATAGAAGAAGAGAGAAATGGATGTCTCCCATTCCTAGATTTAAAAATAATAAGTAATCTCATTGGGAATTCACAGGAAATAAACACACACAGAAAATTACATAAAAATTATAGTTATAACCCCATCCCACATAAATATGCCGTGTTTCATAGTTTAGCACATAGATTAATCAACATCCCACTGATGGAAACAGAGTAAAAAATGGAATACCAACACATAATGAAGATGGCATAACCAACGGTTTCAACAAAGACTCAGTAGCAAAATCATTAATAAAACTAAAAGACAAAAATTGATAAAGGAAGTTTCCACACTTGAAGACTGAAGAAAGGTATAAATTCAAAAGTTTCACATACCACCCTACTTACCCACAGCAAATTTAGGAAGATTTTCAAAGAACATGGAATAATGTTAGCTCTAAAGAACAATTATAATATAAAAACTTATTACATTGCACAATAAAACACACTGTCCCCACAGAGCAAAAATCAGGAATATATGAGATCAAATGTGCAGATTGTGATCAGAGTTACATTGGGAAAATGAAGAGAAATTTATGAATTTGAAAAAAAGAATACTTTAGGAGCATTCGGTTGAAACAGGTAGACAAATCAGCAATAGCAGCTCATTTTTGGAACAAAAATCATGAGATCTTTTAGGGTTAGTTAGTCTTTCTCTGAATAAATTAGTGAAGCTTCAAGAACTGTTGAAACTAAAGTGAGTGCCCCTTGATTTTTTTCATGAAAACAGGTTTTAACAGCAATCTGTGGTAGGAAATTGTTATTTTGGTTCCCTGAGGCTAATACAGAGCAATGAGACATTGAATGAAATACCAGTTACACAAGCAGTTGTGTGGATTGAAGATGGCCATTTCATTTGCTTTGTCTCCAGGGTTCTTTATGTCAACCCTTGTCATCCAGAAGGTTTGGAGGTGATATATCGAGAAAGGTGGATACAAGAGGCTGCCCGAACAAGGACCTAAGAAGAAGATAACAGAAATATAGGACAGATATCTTGTCTTATCAGCTTTGTGCAGACTCAAATCTACAATCAGAGATCTACAAAATGATGTACAAACCTCAATTGGAGTGGTGATTTCTGATCAGACTGAGAAATGCAGGGTTGAGATCTAGAATCTCCTTTCAAGCCCTCTGTTTGACATGTTAGTATAAGAAAGGCTTTGCTCAGAATCATTTGCTCAGAATCATTTCAACTGGCAGCTCCGCCAATGTAAAGCTGTGCTCTTCACAGATGAGCCAAGATTTTTTTGAAGGGATGTGATGGTTTTGCATATGTATAGAGACATTATGGTATATGTCTTGCTCCAGCCACCATTATTGAACATGACAGATTTGAAGGGGGTTTGGTAATGGTTTGGATGGCATCGAGTTTTGGACAGAGCTTCTTGTTGTCCCACAGTGCATGAATGCTGATGTCATTAATGAATTATCCTTCAATATGTCATACTCTTTGCTTATGGTATGAACCCTAATTTTCTTCTAATGCATGATAATGCTAAATATCATACAACAGAGAATACCAAAGTTGTCCTGCAAAAATAGAAAATTCAAGCAATGGACTGGCTTGCATGCAATTCTAACCCCAATCCCATTGAGCATCTGTGGGATAAGCTGGTAAAACTTGTTTGTGGGCATCCTGCTGTGCCACAGGATCTGGGAGATTTTGCAAATGCACACACTGAAGAATGGGAGAGAATCACACAAATCTTTATTAGGAGGCTGGTGCAAAGCATGCCACTTGGGTGTTATGAGGTCATCGCAGCTCGTGGAGGACACACCAGATACTGAGTGTTGAAATAACCATGGAAATATTGATTACTAAACAATGTAATTTTGTATTTCCACTTTGTTTTCTGTATCAATCAATTATTTGTTTGTATTTTAATCCTGTGAAATAAAAGTTTGTTAGAATGCCTATTCTAATTTAAACAATTATTCAATCTATAATTATAAACTGTCAAAAATTAAATTCTATCAATATTTTATGGGGGGGCTTTGATTTAAACATGTGTTCCTCTAATTTTTTTGAGCAGTATATAACACTATTTTTGTTTTTTTGAACACCTGAAATGCTAATTGGAACTTGTACTTATGAGTTGACAGTTAGCTGATGATATGGAAAATGATCTGTATACCAAATTTAAACAAGTAAGTGGAGTCAATAAAAGTGTGTGGTTTGATTCAGTTATATAATGTTCTTAATTACAATTTATTTTATTTGAATCAATGCATTACATGTTTCGTTGATTTTAATATTTTCAGGCTTATTAAGATTTTTATTAACTTTTTTATGTATTTAGCTCTCGCTTTTATTAATATGGCGTCATATGTGGTACAGCCACTGGTGGCTGAGGTCATTAAAGTGCAGACTGGTGAGCCAGAGGTCTGGGGTTTGATTCCCACCAGGCTCGTCTTCCCTGACTAAGGACGATCCACATTTTTCTCAGTTCTCATAAGTGGCAAATGCCAGGAAGGAGCCATACTAGGGCTGAAATGCTTCCTTCCTTTAAAAAATATCTTTTTCCAGTTTGTCATTTCATTTCATGTATCATCAGTGTACACCATGTCTCAGTAGTTAAAACAGAGATTAAACACTATTGGGGAGGGGGAAGAAAACCACTTGCAGTTGGTGAATACTGTTGTTTAGACTTAAAAACATATTATTCCTGCTACTTGTGTGCTTAATGTTAAGAAAACAAACAAATAATGATAAATAAATATGGATACATAATGGTGAGTTTACATAAATAAAAAATGTTAGTTTTGAGTTATCAAAAGAAAGATGATTTTTTTATCAGATAACAAAGATTTATACATAGAAAAACATTGTTTCACATTTACTGAAACAACCAAACAGGAGCTGAAATTATTTACAAAGTACCTAATATTAAAAAAAAACCTATTTGACAAAATGTCAGAAATTTTCAAACAGTATTGAAACTAATAATTTTGTTCAGTATCTCATTTTAGCTCTCATGAGTGATCTTGCTTAATTTTTAAAATTGTTCAAAATATTAATGGCTTCTCTTATCAAATCTATTTTTGTAACAATTCTACATCAGATGTCTATGGACCATCTCCACATTTTATGGTCAGCATATCTGTTTCCAAATTTGGAGATCCCAAGTTTGAATCCCATAAGGTCATTTGCCTGGGTAAGGATATTTCCTGAAGTCTCCTTACCCTGAAAAGATGAATGCCAGGTAACTTATGAACTTGTAGCTCATTTGCACATTTATTTCATCAAACATGCATTCATCTTAATATAACAAATTATTTCACTGTGAAAATTCCTGCTATTTTAATTCATTAATCTGTTTAAACCTTCATTGCTACAAGAGATGTGAAACTGCAACCAAAAAAAATCTCTAAGGCTTCAATGGCAGCAGGAAGTAAACTAAAAATATAGTATTGATATATATATATATATATATATATGGAAGTATTAAATATATTGAGATATTTTTTTTTTTGCAACATCACTTGAATAAAATGACTTCACAGACTGAAATAATAATCAGTCTTGTAGCCACAACCTCAAGAACTAAAGAACTGAATATTCAGGAAGAGGTACTCTAAGGTATTGTTGTTGGAACTCAGAAAGACAATATGGTGTCTTAATAAATACTTTTTAACATTAACTATAAGACTATCCAGGTCAGGAAAACTATCGCATGCAGATGCAAGGCCAATTATGTGTATCATATTGGATGCCTTTCTTAAGATACTTTGCTGATTTCATCATATAAGTTTGAGCATTCATAACAAATAGTGTTACATTTGTTTATGTAACACAAGAGGCCAAAACTTTCAAACAATTAATTGCTCTTTTTGCATTTTATTGAAAATCTCCTTGAATCAAAAAATAAAGGATAATGTTTATTAACCTAACTAGCATCATATATTGTAGGAACTGGTTTATGTCAAATCTCAAAAAAAATTATAGAGATAGATTCTGTAAGTTTGTTTACTATCAGTATAAAACAAATTCTCTCAAGGCCCTATTTACTTTTAAGGTAGTTTTAATTTGAAAATGACACTAACATGGTGTTTAGCTATAATGTTTTAAAATTTCAATGCTTAAAGCCTTTTGCAAATTCAATCTGATAATGAATAACATGTAATTTCAAAATACAAAGCCCATGGAACATTTGGAGTTTGTTCTTCTCAATCCTGAATATGCATTTAAAACAAATTAACCCATTTACCTACCTATACTTTTAAAACACTAAATAAAGAGTAGTTATTACTATATAAATTCAATGGTGTGCAGTTATGTGATTTATCTTACATTTTGCAGAGTGTGATAATGCTAAATTATGATATTATTCTGTTAATGGATTAATGGCAATCAGTTTCTTTTGATTACTAAGGAGGCATAAAGTTATTCTAGTACAAAGTTTCACTTTGATTTAACTTTCCTATACCTTGAACATTTTATGTTGTGACTTAGGCTTTCTATCTTAAGTTACTCATATGAGAGCCCTATATACAGAGTGAAAATATTTCATTGTTGTTCATTAACATCCTGTATATCACTGGAAACAAGGCCAACTTAAAATAGTTAAAATAATATTTATTCATCAAAATAGTGCCTGTACTGCTATCACAATCTTCAGTTTATTAGTATAATAATAATTACCTACAATAGCAGGCTGCAAATTAGCTTTCTATTAATGTTGCTAAAAGATAACATTTGCATACTAAATGAGATGAATTGACTAAGGCTATAGTATCTTCAGCCTGTATTCAGAAGATTCTGGTTTTGATCCTTGATCCAAGCCAATCTTATTAACTCTTTCAAACGTTATAATTTACTGTAAAGACAATTAGTTGAATTTCATTCATATTACATACTTAAAGAGTCATATTGTACTTATCAGTATGGAAATGGAAAAAATAGCACAGGAAGACAACTACTCAGCTAAGTCTAAGGCAAGAGAAATATTTCTTACTTTAACATAATCAGAAATTCACTCACTTTGGCTTAATATCAGTGGAATTTAAAAACAAGATAATTTTCAGGAAGGTGTAATTTATTTTTTAACAGACAGTTATATATATTATATACTACAATTTATAAATATAACAATATAATGATTGTCTAATATACTGTAATGCATATTAATGAAAAGTTTTGAAAGAACAAAGTAACACTTTACTACATTCACTTAAGGTTAGGCCTTTGGTTGATATACTTCTAAGTAAAGTCTTTTCTTTTGTGTTTTTTGTTTTAAAATTGAATACTATGATAAAAGTCTTTACATGTGACTCTTGTTCATATAATTACAATGACTTATTAAATAATTATTTTAGTTTTATTTATGGTGTAATATTGTTAATTAAGTGGTTTATCTATAAGAATAAGCAAATATATAAACTGATTCTATAGGTATAAATCATAATTATTGTTTTCAGCAACTGTAAATTTCTTATTAAGAAAATTAAATTTTACTTAAACCTGTTCAGTTTACAGCTGTAATACTAAGTCTAAGAGAACATGTGTTGTATAGACAGACATAGGGTTTCTATACTTTTGTACTATCTAGGATCTTGCTGGAAACAGCTATATATTCTAGTATCCTAAAATATTTTCCCAGAATGCATAATTGTTTACAATTTTGAAGGAAATAAAATAAACACATTCATGAAAATATAGATGAAATCGTGAAGTATCATGATCATTTTGTTCACTATGCAAATTCAAATTTATATTAAAAATTAGTAAAAATGCTGAGTAAAAACTTAACTTTCATAAATTTATGTTAAAGTAATGAAAGAAAAAAAAGTCCTCCAACAAATTTTTGCTTGCAACCAATACTTATATTCCAGAAGTTTAGATGACCATGGCTATTTTAGTAATGTAATTTTGTAGTTATTTGTTTAATTCATATATATATATATATATATATATATATATATATATTTATATATTTGTGTTGTATAACAAATTAATTAAGATATAAAATAAATTTAAGGCATATTTATTTTACTATTGTTCAATTTCAGTGACTATGGATTTTTACTTTGAAATGTACATATATAAAATTTCATGGTAAATGAATGAGTAAAAGAAAGAGGAAAAGAAAGGATGGAAGTGAAAGGAGGAAGGATAATAATTGCAATGAAAGAAATAAATTACTATATTTGTATATCTAAATTCAATATGAATTAATTTGATATGAAAAAACAAAATAATAGTTTAGAAACAGCTTTATGCTTCAAACAGTTAGAGATTTTGCTTACTTCCTGTCATTAAAATACTGTTATAGCCTACATATTTGCATTTTGTATTATATGGTGAAATGATAAATATAAAGACAATTTTTGGGTCTCTTGCTTCCATTTTCACTTTATTTTCCACCACATTTTTTAATTTTTTTAAAAATTGGTAGCATTATGTTTATTCATACATTCCTAATTTTTATTCAAGAATTGCCTTAGAAAATTCTATTACCACTAAAATAATGTTCTAAAATATTGATATTAAAATGGAAACTTGTTATTGAAGTCTGACCCAGGAATGCAAAAATAATAAATGAAGGGATTTTAAAAACAGTAGGCTATTCATAACATTCATGATCTTTTTAGTCAAACAGTGATAAATATTGGAGATTGCAATATGTACTTCAATGCTTATAATGCTTCATAACAGTAAACAATTGTTCACATAGTAGTTCTTAATACATAGCTGTAGCCATTGACACAGGTTCTTAATACATAGCTATAGCCATTGACACAGCTTACTAAACCATATACATATTTTGGAATTGATTAATGTTACACCAGTTTTTGGCTTGTGTGTATCGCATTATGCCAATCATTCCTGATAACATGTTTTGACCCAACTAAAGCTTAAAATATGGTAATTGGTTAGGCATATATCTCCTTACATTCCTGCAGGTCATCAAACAATAAAGTGCAACAACAATATAATTAACCCTGCAAGAATGGAAAATCATGCATATAAATAACAATAATGGTAACTCTTTATTAAGAAATAAATGTACTGAGCAAGTTATATGTAAGGAAAATTATATAAGGTGCCATAAACTAGAAATTATTATGAAATATAATCTAGAGTTAAAAAATTAAAATGCTATAATTCAGAACGCTTCTTTTGGAACAATTATGTTCAGGACTTATTTGTGGAAGTTAGTTTACAAATATAATTGTTCATTTACGTCCCTGTTAAGTTCAGGTTTACCAGGCCCTATGTGAAGCATTATTGCAAGGCTCCAATTATATTAATAATTTATGCTATGCTTTAACATTCAGACAAAGGAACCAAATATTTATTTTCCTCAAAATTGAACATAAACTTCTTAGATGTGGCTGCAATGACTCAGAGAAGGGAAAATGTATATGACTGTTGCATTTATGATAAGTATTTATATGTTCCATCATAATTTTTGTGTTTAACTATAACAACAGAAACATAAATTCTAAGCAAAAGTAAGGCTTAAAATATATAACTGTCATTGTTATGGTATTTACATTTGAGTATGCTAGAGTTGATTAACTGAAAAATAGTTTTACACTAAGAACAAGATACTTTATATGATGTTTATAACATTGTCTCCATCACAAAGCCTCTTTCCTAAAATTATTCTTTTATTAAATGTGAATATACCTATAAAAACTCTGTTCATTTCATCCTAGATTTATTTTTTAACTGAAAAGACAATGACCTTGAAAGTATGATGCAAAATATGAACACATTTCTCTCTCTATTTAATTGGATAAATTATTAAAATACAACTAGAAATGTTAATTGAAATTTGTACAGTGAAGCTAATCATATAATTAAGATCATTATATGATTGAGTCAAACTATACATTCTTATTGCTCCACTTACTTGTTTATAATATGTAGAACTAGTTTCACACACCCTTTGTTCACATAATTATCATCTGATATCATCATTATCTGATGATGCAAACAAACTAGTTCGACATATTATAAACGGTTAACTAGAGTAATAAGAGTGTGTAGTTTGATTCAATCATACAATGATTTTAATTATATTAAAATACTATTGCATGTTTAGTAATCAATAGGACAGAATAAATTTTGCAGTATTATATATATGCACATATAAACAAGTAAAATAATTAGTTTCTAGATCTTTAAATTTACATATAAATGTATTTTTATCTCCAGGGCCAGTAAAATGGAATATGATGAGTGATGTTTCAGCTATTCTATTTAGTACCTGTGCTTTCCATTTATTACTTAGGTGCTTGAGCATTAATACATGCAATTTGTATAGGAAAGATTAAACTTAAATAATTTATATAATTGTTATTCATTTCCCCCCCCCCAAAATGCATTAAAACTAACTGGAATGGTTCAGATATATACTGTGCCCTTATTTCAATATGCAATCAAGTTTCTTTATATGTATAAAGGGGTAGACCTTCAATGTGTATGGATTCCTAGTAAGATCTGGAGTTAAAGTTCCACTGATGTAAGAAATTGAGTTTATGCAGTCATTGTAATCTGAATTGAAGTTTGAAACAGCGAAATAGATTGATTATACACATAAAGAAGGCAGTATTGGGTGACACTATACCGAACTAACTGATTAATTTGTCAGAACATGTTTCAAGAGCTTTACTCTCATCTTCAGCTCAGGACCGCTAATGCTGGCAGGTGACAATGGGACCTCTGGTGATTCCAATAAACAGCAAAACAGGAAGTCCACTGAAAGGATGTCAAAATTCATAATACAGTGGGTATTAACTGGAAATGTTATTTGGAACTTGTACAGGGAAGCTAATCATATAATTGAGATCATTGTATGATTGAGTCAAACTACACCTTCTTATTGCTCCAATTACTTATTTATAATATGCAGAACCGATTTCATGAACTCTTTGTCGGCATCATCAGCTAACCATCAGCGCTGGATAATTCATTATCATCAAATCTACATTGGAAAAACAAAGAGAAACACAGGCACATGGAGAAATCAGCAGTAGCATCTCATTTCTGGACAGAAAACCATGACATATTCAATAAAGCAAAATTATTAAAATCGGTACAAGGACCTACAGAATTAGCAACATGGGAGAAAATCTACATTTACAATACAAAGACAGTTTAATGAACTTCAACACTTCCAGGGATGAAAACATAAACTTAAAGTTCATCACACCTCCACCAGAGCAGAATACATGTTCTCACAGCATAACAAATTATCCAACATTTGATGATTAGCTAATGATATGGACAAAGGGTTCGTGAAACCAGTTCTACATATTATAAACAAATAAGAGTGTGTTATTTGACTCGATCATACAATGATCTCAGTTATAGGATGCATATTAGTTAAAATGAAAATCTTTTCCCATATTACTAAGTCCTTGGGATTATTAACTTTTCATTTTAAAAAATAAGCATCGTTTTATGAATTTTGATATCCCACCAATGAGCTCTCTGTTTTGCTGCAAGTATATTGGAATTACCAGAGGTTACATCATCACTTGCATTAGTCAGTTTCCAGCTGAAGCTAAGAGCAAAAGCTCTTCAAACATGTTCTGACAAATTAAATCAGTAAGCCTAGTGCCACCTAATACTGACTTCTTTATGTATATTATTGCAACATCATGATTATCATACATACTATTTCAGTTTCATTTCTGTAGGAAGTGCATATAAGACTTTCTACTGCATATTTGTATATTGTGGAGTATGTCCAGAGTGCAATAGAACAAAGAACACTTATCTTTGATTTTTATGTGCAAAACAAATTGTACAAGTACTATAGGAGAGAATTTCATGTTAAATTTCCAATAGCAACATCTCCATCAAAAAGTATAATTTTCAAATTGATTAATTTAGGTTTGAACTGAAGGCATTTTCATTGACAGAAAACCGATACCAAAATATTAGATATTAGCAGATAAGAAACTTAATGAAATAAACAATCAATTAGAAACTTCTCCTCAAAAGACCAACATGCTTACCACAGCATGCTTGTGTATCTGCCAGCAGTGCGTACAAAGCTATTCAGCTGCCTCATCTTCAGCCATATAAATTAACTGCTGTAACTAAAATAAAATCCAGAATATGCTGAAACAAAGTACTGGTAAGCTGTTTACAATAGTCAGGGAATGATTGCACCAAATATCTTAAAATCCTTTCAAAAGGATTCAGACATATCTGACAGTGAGGCTGAGCATCTACCATGATGGTGAGTACAATATTAATTTGGTTGCACTACTAGTAAATAATGAAAGCAAAATTACATACATGGGTTATACCATGCGACATGATTTCCTTTAGCAGAAAGTGAGGCCATTAGTTAGTAATATCCAATTAATACAATAAATTTCCAACTTCATAGTGGAATAAGAACTGTACGAGGTCTCTTCAAAAAGTATCGCGAATTTTGAATTTCCGCGGGCTACGTATATTCGATTGTTTTGTGGCGTTATGTTGGTACTTTTGTCCCTCACTTATGTTGACAAACTCGGCCATTTTGAATGTTCAGTTAATTGTTGACAGCTATTTAGCTTGGACGTGTTTTGACTCGTCTTCGATTTTTGCCTATTCCAACAAAATGGAACAAAGAATCTGTATCAAATTTTGTGTGAAAAACAAAATTAAGTGCGCGGATGCATTCCGAATGTTGACTGTGGCATATGGTGAAGCTACCTTGGACCAAAGGAACGTTTATCGGTGGTACAAAATGTTCTCAGAGGGTCGAGAAGATGTGAATGACGAAGAGCGTCCCAGACGCCCGAGCTCGTCAACAACAGACGAAAACAGTGAAGAAAATAGTATTGGCCAATCGTCGAATCACCGTTAGAGAAGCTGCTGAGGACTTAAACATATCGACTGGCTCGTGCTATTCGATTTTTACCAATGATTTGGGCATGAGACGGGTCGCCGCAAAATTCGTACCAAAGTTGCTCAATTTCGACCAAAAACACCATCGCATTAACGTTGCTAAGGAACTGTTGAACTCTGTCCGCGACGACCCAAATTTGCTCCAGAGGGTGATAACTGGTGACGAATCATGGGGTTTATGGTTATGACGTGGAAACTAAAGCTCAATCATCCCAATGGATGCTGCCACACGAGCCACGGCCGAAAAAAGCACACCAAGTTCGGTCGAATGTGATGGTTTTGCTTACAGTTTTCTTCGATTACAGGGGCGTGGTGCATCATGAGTTCTTGCCATAGGTTAGAACGGTCAATAAGGAATATTACCTGCAAGGTATGCGCAATTTTCGCGAAGCAATCCGCCAGAAACGCTCGGATTTGTGGAAGATCAAAAACTGGCTTTTGCACCATGATAACGCCCCTGCTCACACATCGTTGCTTGTGCGCGAATTTTTGGGCAAAACCAACACACTTATGATGCCGCAGCCACCTTACTCCCCAGACCTGGCCCCCTGTGACCTTTTTTGTTCCCAAAACTGAAGAGGCCCATGAAAGGACGACGCTACGCCACGATTGAGGAAATAAAGACGGCATCGAAAGAGGAGATGAACAAGATCACACAAAAAAAAAAAAAAAAAAAAAAAAAAAAAAAAAAAAAAACGATTTTTTAAAGTGCTTCAAGGATTGGAAAAAACGTTGGCACAAGTGTATAATATCTGGTGGGGATTACTTTGAAGGGGACAAAATAGATATTCACGAATAAATAAATACTTTTTGAAAAACACAAAATTCGCGATACTTTTGGAACAGACTTCGTATATCATCATAAAACTTTATAGAAGGCTCCAAAGAATTTGCAAATAGAAAATTTTTGTTTTCTCTGGCCCATTTTAGTCCTGTTTAATCTCAATACATACTCTGAAACCCCACTAATCTAAAATTTCAGATAATCTGAAATGTACCTTGATAAATGAAGAACAAAATGCAGGATCTTTTTCAGCAAATAAATCAACCACTAAGTGCATATTTTGTATGTATTGAGTTGGTTTCAAAAGACACTAAGCTTTCACTTACTGGCCATTTGTGCAGTCTACAAAAATGCTAAACAGAAATAAAATGATAAACTGACACATGCTCTACATTTCACTCTTGAGACTTGCAGCTCCTGCATCCCCCTCACTTCTTATGTGGCCGTAATTAAATTGAACAAGCGCACAATAATGGGCAATCATCAAATAATGGAAATGCAAATTATTGTTATACTCCTAGTTATAACAATAATTTTTGATAATCCAGACTTTTGCTAATCTGAACAGGCACTAATCCTAATTAGTTAAGGTTAGTGGGTTCTAGAGTAGTTAGAAAAGCAGTATCATTTTGAATATATATATATGTATATACATATGTGTGTGTATATATATATATATATTAATATTCCTATCATGCATATGTGGTAGCTTTCAAAGAAAATTGTGCAAGTGTAGGGAAGAAGGGAGCATATTTTGACTGCATGCGCAAGGGAATTAAAACATTTTACAGTTTCCATAGAAAAAAAATTCTAAGTCGTTCAGATTATTTCAGAAATTTTCAGGGTTTAATTCACCAGAGAGATGAAATGTGCAAATAATGTGAGAAAAATGTATATTTGCAAACTTCAGGATAATTAATCAAACCACAAAATATCAAAATTTATATGAATGTTAGAGATTTTGGATAAACAATGGGGAAATGTGAAATGGGAATCTTGAGTTACACCAGCTGATAATGGTAACAAGATGATGTTGAATATTTTTCTGAAATTATGAAAGTGAGTAAAATGGCCTTAAATTGGCCTACTCTGTTAAGTATATTAATTCTTAAAAATTGTGATTTTATTACCCCAGCTATTATTGCCAACTTGTAAATTAAAGAATTCTTCAACATTCATTTGAATGAAATACTGATGCAAACCTAAAAATCTTGATATATTCATTTTAAAATACTAATTCTTAATACAGTAAAGGAGCGCCTACTAACCGAAATAATTTTTTTCATCCATTTTGAGTCCAGTGAAGTATTATGGGTATAAGTTAATCCATGTTGTCCTTGAACAACAAATTAAAAAAATATACTTTGCATATGAAGTGTCCATGGGAAAAACAAAGTTACATTTTTATAGAAAAAAGCTACTTAATGTTGAATACTTATTAAAAACAAAAATTAAAATCATAAAAATTAATACTGATAAAAACAATAAAAATAGGAAGTATATAAATAATATTGTGAAACAATTTTGAAGCTATTACTATTCCTTACAATAATACACAAGCCAGTATTTTGTAAATATATTCCCTGTTATAGGATAATGATCAATGTATACAATGAAAATAGTGCATGTTGGTGGAAAAGCATCATCTTTATCATCAATTGTAGAACATTGTGGCAAGGCAATGAACTACTGGGTAGTTTTATCACAGAATATCTTAAGTATCTGCAGATCTTTAAAAAAAAAATTTTTTTTAATGTAATATAACTTCCATACAATAATGAGCAGTGTCTTGTTGAAAAATTTCCAAACCAGCTTTACGTGAAGTTTTGTCATTTAACTTCATAGCTTTCCCATTGTCCACTATAGGTAGTCCTCCTAAGTTTCCAATTATAAACATATCTTAATCAACCTCATTCACAATAAAGATTGTGATTGAGGTTGATTTTCTTATTGCATTTCTAATGACATCATTCTATTCAACTAGAATTGCTACTTTACTCATAGGATGAGCCCAATATAGGAAGCATAAAACAGAATAATTTTTATTTTATCCCCCTGAAGTTGCAGAATAAATTAACATCATTTCTTCAGGTAGAAACATTTAAATGATTAATTTAGGAATAATATTACTTTATTAGCTCTCTTTTCTGAAATAGTCTGATTGTAAGTATAAAATACAGACTCTCAAGTAACAGGAAGTGCATGTTCAATGAGTGGAAAGAAAATCATTTCTTATAATTAACATCATTAGCTGAAATATTGGGTACTTGTAAGTTTTATTGAAAATCGAAATCTCTTGCTTCCATACATGCTGACTTCATTGCAGAAATTTTAGATTAGTTTTTTCTCTTATAGAATGTTTCTATTTTCTTTATATGTACTGTTTAACTACTCCTTTAGAATTAAAATGTAAATTGGAACTTGCACATTTAAGCTAATCATACAATAATATCAATTATACTTCTTTAGACTTTATTTCTTTTTACATCTTGCTTCTTTCATCCAATTGGGTTGATTGCAAGCTGGAAAGAGATGTTTCAAGAAAGATAAACTCACTGCAGGTGACATATCTTGGATACTTAAAACTAATATTGAGCTGACAGTTAAATATGTCTCTAACTTTCTTAACTTATGATTGTGGTGGATATTTCACTTTATATATTTTATTTAACATACTTATGGTTAGGCCCTCAGGTAAATATACTTTGCTTATATTATGTAAACTATAATATGACTTTCTTCCTTTAAGAGAACTTATATGTGAGCAATGACGTTAAATTTTTTTTTTAAGTCTAAGGTATTTACCACATATTTCAATTGGTGCCTTAATTTCTATAACGAATGTAAAATGCAATTGATAATTCCATGGAGTGATATAAAGGCCTTGTAACATACTTTGATTTCAGGTAGGTGCTTCCTGAACATCTCCTTTTTGTTATTTGAACATACTTTTTCTAATGTATTGAATTATCCCAGAATAAAATTCCATGCATTAAGAGAGCATAAACCTTTTTAAAATAGAATGCTCATGCACCATTTAAACTTCCTATTTTGGTTAATGAATGCAATATGAAACAAGTATGTTACTAAGTTCATTGTAGGTATATCCATATGTAATATAACATTTAAATTCGTATTGGAACCATTACAGTGAAGCGACTATTATGTTCTTAATTATCTGGTGAGTCAATTTGATAATTATGATTTTTTGTCAAACCATAGATTCAGGAATTTTAATGATTTTATATCAATTATCCTATTTATCACCTGAAAGCTGATAAATACAAGTACTGCATATTTATTTTGTATGTAATGAAAAGAAATTGCTACTGCTTCACCTATAAATGTTTAGTTTGTTGTTTGATTCAAATTGTTTGGCTATTTGCTGCATTATTTTTTACACTTTCAATAAAATATATTTGAAAGCCTTTAGATCCTCATATGGTTTTCCTTTAAATTTTGTTAGTGTTTTGCTACATTTATTCAGTTATTAATCTTTTTATGAGTTTCAATTTAGAAGGCATTTTTATTTCAAAAGGTGGTTTTAATTTTATGATAGCACCTTTTTTTGCTAAAGTATCAGCAATCTCGTTTCCCTTTAATCCCACATGGTTTGGGATCCATTGTAAAACTATTTCTGTATTTCTTATCTGGATTGTATGACGTAGTTTTCTTGTTTTATTTACGGTGCATGTAAGTGGGTAACTGTAATTCATTATACTTTGTAGTGCTGCTTTATAGTCACTTAAGATAACAATTCTTTTATTTATATTAGATCTATCAGTAAATTTTCTAAAGCTGCTCCAATGTCCATTATTTCATCTACATTTTTAACATAATGTCCCAAAGGTGTATATTGAGAGAATTCTTCACAGTGTATCTCAAAACCTGCTTCTCCATTTTTAAGAGGTCCAGCTATATATACTCTATGCATGTATCAGTTGTATAATAATTTTATAATGTACTATGTGCTGTCAATCTTAATACTTCAGGTAGGTCATTCTTCTTGGAGACCATTGTATCCAGATTTAGTTTCATGCTGATATCTATGTATTGTAAAGGATTAATTGGTATTTGTGTGCTGTCAGAAATAAGTAACCATTTATTCCTGTGATGGAGGTGTTGCCGGTGGGGTTGTGGTTTTTTGCTTTAGTACATAGTAGTACAATAGATATTGGACATGTCTTATTAAAATACAATGAATTATATGCAAGAATATCAAAGCAAAAATAAAAATATGATTCCATTAAGTGTATACAACAATATCAAGGTAGTAGATAAAATACATAGTCATTCTCACACTACTAGAACATAGTGTAGTTATGAACTAGTTATTTATCGTTATTAACTAGGAAATCTTGAATGGAAAGAAGCAATGGTTAATTACATATGCCTTTAGGGATATTTGAAACTTTTATCTTATTGTATTTCCTTTAAGCTGTTTGGAAGGCTATTGTGTATCTTTGTGCCAGAGTGCAATGCATCATCATTTTTGATATGGTTGCAATAATCAAAAATGGTTATAGTTGATTAGGTTAATTTTTTTCAGTACTTAACAGAGATTCATGTAATTTGTATGTAAAAATAATGAAAATGATTAGCAGGAATGGTACCATGTAGATTATCATATAGAATGTTTCACTTTTTTCCTTTCTTTCATTTTTATAATTTTATTATAACTAAATTTAAGTTAAAATTTGCAAATTATGCAAGTTTAAAAGTTATTATGTAACTCTGGAAAGGAACATGTTTAATACTGATATTTATAAGGGGCCATAAATATAGTGGCAATAAAGGTTGCTGAATTGAGAGACAGTTATGTAGTTTACTGTTCTAAATATAATTTGTGTTTTATTTCTTTGTACTATTGGAGTGAAAAATATTTTGAGCATCTTAAAATTACTCTGGGTATTTGTATCTTGTCATTCATCATGAATGGCATAATAGAAAATATTTTAAAAATGCTCAAGAAAGGTTTACAAAGGCACCTTTATTGACTTTTTCCTTGTGCAGTTCCAAAGATGACACAACCATAACTCTCTTAAAAATCAGCTATGTTTCTTAGCACAGAGCATTTGTTGCATTAGAGGTGTTATATTCCTACTAGCTGAAATGTAAAGGTGGCATTAATTCCAGTAAGTAAATATCCAGAACTAGAAAACAGAAATTATATATTATTCTAAGAAATAAAGAATAAAACAAAATAATTTCTCAAAGTTGAATATTAGGAATTTAGAATGTTTGAGGAATAAGCAGATGGGCATCCACTAATGAACTCATGGTTCCAAACACTGTTGCTAACCAGGATCTTGTACTAAAATGTTATCAACAGAGTGAAACTTATGAGTTAAATGGTCAGAATTACAATAAAAAGAACCAGAATGTCAGTTTATTAGTTCAGTGAATGATTTTAAGCTGATTTTTCATTAATGTCATATCCTTTATTAGAAATAAATGCTATTCTTATATTGTTGTCAAAATAATAAAAATGTATTTTTTAAGAGAAATTAACATTTAAGAGAAATTGAGTCGAAATAGTAACATACACACCACTAAAATTGAATTAAATGGAAGACTAGTTTCGGGAGCCATCGCTCCTATCATCAGTTCCTGGTCGACTGCCGGCCTCGTTGTTTGTGATAGATCGATTCGTCTCTGGTGGAGGTTTGATGAACTTTTGTATTAGTACATCACTTGGCGGGATTTCGAAATTAAAAACTTTCTCCTTATTCTTCCAAATATAGATATTTTCCCAGACTGTAAGTTCAGTTTTTCCTTTAATATATTTAAGTAATTTTGGGTTTTTATTAATGTTATGTTGTTCTTTCCAAAAGTGCCAGGCTACCGCCGATTTTTCTTCTTGTTTTTGATTTATATTCCTAATGTGTTCTTTGGCTCTTGTTTTTATGTTTCTTTTGGTCTTTCTCTTTTGGTCTTTGGTATTTTATACAATAAAAATGTAGTTTTATATGTTAAATTTAAGACATTATGTGTTTGTATATGTATATATGTCTTGGAAATAAGCACAAATCAAAATAAATATGTGTATTAGAGCACATTATTTTGGATAAAGTTAAACATGAACTATGAATAAAAAAATGAAATTTTTAATGAAGAAATCCTTCAAATTTCACTAATTTAGTTACACATACTTGGATATGTTACAAAGGTTGCTGCTTCTTTCATTATCAACATGGTTCCACTGTCAGCTCCCCAGCATGGTATTAAGATGTTGCTCTGTATATTTTACAATTTTGTGATGAGGTTATTGTTGTTTGGAAGATCAAAATTAACTAAATTTTCCTTAATCCTATGCTCCACTTACTGTTGAATTATGCAAAACTAGTTTTGCAGGCTTTTATCTGCATCTTCAGTTGCGAGTAGACTGTCAGATTTGTGTTGGTTGGTTGGACTTAGTGTGACTCTTGTGGACATTTTATGAACTTCTGGATTAATTTGTCTTCTGTTGAAATCCCAAAGTTCATATCCTTATCCTCATATTTGTTTATATAAATTTTTTCCCAGCTTCACAGGCCAATCTACGAATTTCAATAATTTCACTCCCATTTCTTTATCATGTTTATCTCTCCAAAAGTGGTGTGCAACCGCTGATTTCTCTATTTGATTGTATCTGATGTTTTTTCAGTGTTCCTTCAGCCTGATTCCAATGCTTCTTTTTGTTTTTCTAATATATACTTTATTACATTCTGAACAGTTGATTTTCTATATTACTGGCTTCTTCTCCTCAGGTATTCTATCATTATCACCAGAATTGAGCAGATTTTTAGCTAAACTTGTTCACTGGGGACAAATTAATCCCAAGTTCTGAAAGCATTTTTTGGAATTTTTTGGTGGCCCAAGGATGCTAAGTGAATTTTATGCGGATGGTAGATTCTTTTATTACTATCAACGTTGTTACCTGCTTTATCCTTTTCTCTTGATTGAATTTCTTGATTTTCTAGTGTACAATTTCTTGGTCAAACCCATTGAATTTTTCTGTTTGTATAATATGATAGTACTCTTTGTTGTATTCAAAATCTTTATGTTCTCAGTCTGCGTGTCCTTTCTGTATATTGCTAATTATTGTCTATTCTTATAATAGTCAAGAAAAGGAATCATGTTGCCTTGCTCTGTTTCAGAAAAGAATTTAATTTCTTTATCTTGTAGGTTTGGCAATTTCAAAGCATCATCAAAGAGTTTCTTGTTGACCAGTGCAAATATATCATCCACATATCTGTGCCATACTTTGAAAATTTATGGAAATGATTTGGTGATGTGCACTTCTTAACTACTCAGATTCAAATCAGCCAGAAAAGGTGATAATGGATTCCCCACAGCTAAATTTGCTTCTTGTTTGTAAAATTCACCATTGAACCTGAAGAAGTTCTGACTGATACATACTTCGGTTAGTTAGATGTATTCCTCAATCGACTCATTGGTTAGTTTCACAGACTGTAACCATTTCCAAAGGGATGTTGGAAGTTTGCATTTTGGTATGCTGGGAAAAAGTGACTTTACATCAAAGACATTAAAAGATTATCATTTTAGAGAAACAAATCTTTAATTTTCTCCACCAGTTCTTTGCAATTCTTTACACTTAAGCTATCAAATTTTCGAAATTTTTGAAATCTACTTAGGAGCCATTTGCTAGTTGGTAAGAAGGAGTGTTTCTATAATTGATTATTGGTCTCATGAGATTTCCTGGTTTATGTATTTTTGGTAGGCTGTGTATCCTTGCTAATGAGGTGTTGTCTGCTTTTAATTTTGGTTACTCCTTGGATGGTATGATTGTGCATTTATTGACTGATTTGTTTATGACCTAAAGGGCAGCATACAGCCAGGGCAGCCATGAATTTGAAAATGAACCAAAACTTTTAAAAGTTCTTCAAAAATCCATAAAATTAAAAGTGTGGGGAAAAAAATTTATAAATAAAAAAAGGAAAATTTAGTTAATTTTGATCTTCCAAACAATAACCTCATCACCAAATTGTAAAATCTACAGAGTAACATCTTAATATCATGCTGGGAAGCTGACAGAGGAACCATGCTGATGATGAAAGCAGCAGTAACCTTTGAAACATGTTTAATTAAGTGGAACTAAATTAGTGAAATTTGAGAGATTTCCTCATAAAAATTGCAATATTTCACTGTGAAAAGTCCTACTGTTTAAAACTACTTATAAATAAAAAGTTGTAGTGTGTAATTAAGCTTTTCCTACTAGAGGGAAGATAATATTCTGACTATTTTGAAGAAACAATAAGTACCAGAAATTAAATTCTGAGGCAGTGATAGGGTTTTCAGTTAAAAATTGTTGCAAAAATGGAAAGTAGATGTTGGATCCAGTAATTTATTTTTTTTTTCCCCAGAGCTAAGTGATCACCTAAAAAAGATATTTTTGTATGTCATTTGTGCCTATGTTTAAAGGAAAATGATCTTTTGTGCTATGGTGACTTTAATCTTTTAAAAAATAATCTATCTGAATCAGCTGGGAACCACCTATCTTCTTTTCTATGAGTTGTGTTTCAACAGTGAAATCACAAATTTGCTTTTTTCACATTTCTTCAGTTGTTATAGGGAAATCTTTTACATATGAATTTGTATTTCCAATAACTATTATGCTGTGTTTTTTCAAAATGCATCCTGAACCTGATTTTTATATTTTATTTACTTTTTGTTGAAATTAATCCTTGCTCCTATTTTATAAAAGAAATGGAAAATATGTAATTCTATCAATAACTCAGTAAATAAATAAAAATGTGTACTTTATTTGTTTAAGTAATGCAATCATGGATCATTTTTGCTGTATTTTCATTTCCATATAGAATTAATTCATACTCATTGGTAGACTACAACTGGTACAGAAAATGATTTCATAAAGAGCTCTCAATCTTCATAACATTAACACATTTAGTTACTGATAGCAGTCCAAATAGCAAACAATTTGAATGCTTCTTCAGTGCAAAATAAATGCTATATATAAGAATATATATGCTTGCTTAACAAAGCTAAGATGATAGATTGCCAGAAATCATATATCAATCATGACTCTCTTAGCTATAAAAGCATAATAATGATGCAAAGAATATCTTGATAACTGTATCTTCATTCCTTCTTCCATTACATTATAAGGTTCTTTGGGCAGAAATAGAAGTTATCAATGACAGGAATATAAAAATATATTTATGAGGATGAAATATAATTTGCATATAGGAGAAATCCCTTTATCTTCTCTTTGATTCACATGCTCTGTATATTATTACTGTCTTTACTTTAACTAATTTTTTTTATAATTAATCCATGCATACACACATACACCAGAAAGAATTATTTATCAATATTCCAATAAAAGAAAGTAATTATACAAACAGCTGATATTTATGTTGAAAATTGGAAGCCCGAGACCCAAGTGAAGGGTTGATAGTGGTTAACCTATGGTCAATTTATTCTTCTGCTATCACCGGGATTTTACTGAAAGGATGGATGAAGGATATAAGAAAAGGGAAAGGCAATAGTAAATTTTGGTTTACATAATTGTAATAAACATTCCAACCTACAAAATATGGCAATCATGGCCTGTTTAAAATTATCAGATATTACCATAATTAAAAATTATACAGGAAGAAATTCCCTAAGCAAAAGTTTCTGATTTCATTATTAGGATTTAAACTCATATTCAGTCTTGTTAAAATTAGTAGACTTAAATATTATTTTAAATACACATTTACAGACAAATTGCACAATGATATCATTGGTTAATCACTGGGAAAAAAGTATACCAGAAATAGCTGTTTCTACTATGCTTGTATGTAATGACAAACATGAGTAAACTGGAGTGGTACATGTAGCTATACCAAACTGTATATTATTAAATAAAATTGAAGTTCTAATTAAGTTAAATATAAACTCTCTCCCCCTCTTTCTCTCTCTCTCCATCTCATACTACTACTTGCAACTTTGAGCAGTTTGCAGTATTACAGTTATTCTAGTTGGTAGGGTATCAATTCTGATCTGTAATCAATATTCCTTTAGTGTACTTAAGTAATTTGTTTGGCCTTAAGAAATTCTAGAAAAATTTTAAATTATTCAGAGAATATTTTGGCAGGATGATATACTACCAACAAAAGTTTAAGTACAAATCTTCCATAATTAGTTTCTTCCATATAGAACTGAATAGTTACCATACATGTTTATAAATTTACAATTATTATGGTGTATTTAATATAACAGAATAAGCATTGTATTTGTGACATATTCATCTATTCTCTTAGCCTTGATCTTTGCAAGTGCAGTTTCATTGTTATGTTCTGTGTAGGTGATTGATAGGCCATTAGCACTTCATCTTTTTATATATCCTGCTAACTTCACACAGTAAAATATGTTTCAAATATCTAGTTTCTAGACTTAACATTTATTCAGGCAGTGAAATAACTCTACAGCTATATTACAGTGTACAAAGTTATAAAAATGTTTTGAGAATGTCAAGAAGTAGGCGAAAACAATGGATCATCATATATAATAATGAAATATTAAAAAAAAAAAATTCCCTGAAAGAAAAGTATAAAACTATTCACTGCTTTATAACAAAGGAAAAAATTGTGATAATAACTCAATCTGGGAGACTTCAAATTACTATCAAATAGGAAAATATATGGATAAAAGCTAGAGAGACAATGCAAATCTGCACAGATCAGGTATGTAACTGAAGAGGTGAACTTTATAAGGAAAATCCCCATCAGTCAGAACTCTTGTGAAGAAGAAAGACTAATTATTACTGATGTTAGTGGCCATGTGGCTAGGAAAGAAAGGATTATAAAGGGGGAGAAAGAAAAAAAAAAAAAGAGAAAAAGTTCATATTCCATAATCAGAATAAAATAAAATATAATTAATAAAAATAATAATGCTAACAGAAGTAAGTTTTTATCATGTGTGCACAGTAATTTATTGCTTATTTTAGAAACATTTTAAACTTTAAAGTTGACATGCCTACAAGGAGCAATTTCATTTGTCAATGGAAACATATTAGCTACCAGTGTGCTTAATTGCAGAATTGTATAATGAGCTTTATTATTTTAAAGCTAATGGAACTTAATGTGTTTTAATTTTTTGCTAGTTTAACATAATTTTACATTTAACATAAGTTTGCTACATAACATAAGGATATCTGGATATTTCTTAACAAAACTTATAATTTTTTCTGGTAGCTTTCCACGCTGAGCTACAGTAATCTATAATTATATATCAGTGGGCACACTGGTATAATTAGTCTACTATTACCACTTAATTTTTTTTATTAGATTCCCAAATGCTTTCTGAGAGAAAATACCACATTTTTTTAATCAGTTTTCCCTAATTAGGACTTATTAATGCTCAATGGGGTGGTCACGTTGCAAGATGCAAGACAATAGGTGAACCTACAAGATCTCGATGGAGGACCCCTGGATAGGAAAAAGACACAAGGCAGACCAGAAGAAGATGGACAGACTTCTTCAAGGAGCATGCAGGTCCAGATTGGTCAAGAGTAACAAGAGGAAGAGAAAAATTAAATTTATGGAAAAGCAACTAGTGCAGTTAGAAAAGGTGAAACCAAAGAACAAATCAGTCACAGTGTCTTAAACAGCATACAAACAACTAGATGGAATAGCTTACTACATTAGGAAAAAAGCTTTCGCTACTTGCTAGTAGGTCTTTGTCCTTAAAGGAACACAATAGACTACCTTTATCTTTTTTTTAATGCTCTAAATATAAAATGCAAAGGATATGAAAAAGAGTTATCTGAGCAAACAAAATGTAATAAAAAAAAAGTCTGATGTCTCTCATCTCCCTCTTGGCTAAATTATTTGAGAAAGTTATTGAAGTATGGTTGGTTAATTTTTTAAAACATATCTATTATCTGTTAGGGAATACACAGGATGAATTTAGAAAAGATTTTTCTACTATTAATGCCTAGATAGATCTCGTTCATGAGACACACACTCATTTAGACAAGGGGGATAAGGTAATGGGACTCATCCAGATTTTTTGATATATCATATAAGTAGGGTTAGCAAACATCAACATTTATGTTAATACATCTACTATTTTATAATAAAAAATAATCTTGTGCATATATTTTTAGAAATCTAATTTATCTGCATTTTTCATATTAAAGATTTATTTATTCATTTTTATTTCATACATATGATGGGAATTATTTAGCATATTTTTTATGTTCAATATTGGTATATTATGTAAATTAAAAGTGTAGTTATTGGCTTTGGATCAGTTGAATTAGCAATCAAATCAATATTTTGATGTTCTCAATTTTTAAATGTGATGTCATGCTGGCACTATCCAGTGGTGAGGTGTACAAATTGGTGACATTAAGTACAGTTTTCCAATTTGAAGAAATTTGTCACTTCATATTATGGGAAAGCAGAGCCAAGTCAAGAAAATGGTGCAACTATATACCATTTTGCAAAAGAGAAGAACAGTATGCAAAGTTGTTGAAGATGGTTAAATTTCTTTTTGCAATACCAGGCCACAATAGTAGTGTTAAGAGGCTCTTTTCTGTAAGTTGAGCACATTAGACCAAGAACAGAAATAGATTTAACATTGAATTTGCAAAAGGACTCGCTTTAGTAAACTTTCATTTCAATTATTACACACATAATCACATTTCACTATTTATATAGTAACAAGAAACTGATAAAAAAAATTAGGTCTAGTAATAATATGCAGGAGACTACAAAGTGATACAAATGATAAATTTGGTATATGGAATGCATTGTTAATGGGAAAGGTATCAGCATTTTCATATTTCAGAATATGGTAAACCTATATACAGAGTACTTATTACAAAATTGAGTGGGAAAACATTTTATAATTAAAAGCCAAATCCTGCATATGTGTGCCAAAAAAGATGGCACAGCAAGAGCTGTTTGTTAACAGGAACTCTGGCGAGAGACAGGAGCAGGTTAAGATGCATAACAGCTCTTCCTGGACATCATAACAGCACCCTACAGCTAATATTTGAAATAGTAATAGGGATGGAACAGAGAATATACAAGCTGCAGTAGCAGCAACTCAACTCAACTCAACTATCAGTTCATTCTGTATTTGTGTTTCTGATTCCTTATGTAGATTTTAACTTAGTATGTTGGGTAGTTTTAGGGATTAAAATCAGGAGTGTGCTGCTTGTGTCCAATCTCATACCAAATTAACTGTAAAAAATAATGTAAGAGTGAGTGTCCTACCAAAGGCTGTGATAATACCCAGAAGCATATTATAAAAAATTTTGGACAAATACTTTGTATGCAAATATAAATACAGTGTTACAAAATGTATTAGGAATAGATAATTAAGAATTAGAAAAAACATTAACATATTAAAAACAAAAAATCTCCAGAAAAATATACTGTAATTATAGAATTAATAAATTATACACCTAAAAAAGAGAAAGCAAAACATTTAGACTCAGTTAATATATACTGACAAAAAATGGAAAACATGAATAGTTAATCCAAAATTCAAAAAAGTAAAAAAGGAACGCATTTATTACAGAAGTATAGTTTGTTAAATGCTGCATACAAAAGATCAATGCCATATGGTTAAATGTAGAGTCCACCCTTTTAGAAGAATGAAAAAGTTTCAGAAAAAGTTAATTAAGTTCTGACACTACAATTATATATCCTACAAGAACGTATTAAAAAAAGGGTAAAATTTAACTTGCTGATCTGTATCTTGTATATAAATTTTAAAAGACATCAGGAAATATAACAATACTGAAGGCAGAGTTAACTCAGCATGGTAATTAAGTGAATAAATTGTACTTATGAAGCTGTAGACAATGAAGTGGTAATACATCTTACACTTGGTAGTCAGTCAACAGTTCATGATGGAAGTGAGGGCTTCCAAAACATGTCCTAGTGTTATAATAAGTAAGTGGAATTAGTGTGAACATGTTGAATACTTTAGTATAGAATATATCAGCATAATCACTTTTTGCAATTTTTATTGTGCCCAAGTAACTTGGGATATTATGTTAGGGAGTTATATCAATTTTACACAATGGGCGACCATCTCCTTGTCCTATGGCAATGAGAACTAGGTGACTAATAGTGCAAGATAAAGAAGAAGAAGAAGAATTCTTGTGTTAAGTGGCAGATTACAGAATCTTAGATAAGAAAGGAAATGAAAACCTATGAACAGAAAGAAATATCCAATTTGAATGATAAAATTAATAGATTAAAATAAGACTATAATCCTATTCAAAGAATGAGTAGCAATAGTATATTGAAATAACTATTAAACTACCAACATAAAAGAATGAAGATATGTACTGGGCAACTGCTAAAAGGTGGCAAGACATGTTCATCTGAAGTGGATACAGATTTTTAAACCTAATTCAAGGAAGATGACAATAAACTGTAGTAAAAATCATCCACATTACTTAATGGGTTCTGTCAAAAGAAGTTAAAACAAATAGGGTACTCAAGCCTCCTCCTTTAAAAACAGATGCTGTTGCTTTATAATCAGATGATCTAATGCAAGCAATTTTTTTTGTTTGTTTTACATATTTTGGAAAATTTTCAAAATTATTCATAATCAAACAAAGAGTTTCCAGTTTATTATTTTTTAACAATCATGAATAACAAATCAATTACATTTTGCAAGGAAAATTTAATTCCAATCACAGTTTCTGTGCTTGCTATAAGCAAATTTCAAATAATGAAATGTATGATGTCACATTCACTAAAACCATAATATCTGTTTCCTTCAACCTGAATATTCGATCCTGAATTGGCTGTGAATGGTGGGACAAGTGGAGATAACTAGGATGATGTGTATCGCACACTTCACTATCTTATATATATATATTGGTTTTGGGAAGTGGTATATAAGCATCACTATCACTATAACTTTAGAATCAAATTCCAAAATATCCCCAAAATCTAAATTAAAAAAAAAATTAGTATTTCCTCATCTCTAAACACTTTCTCCTGCCATGTGTTTTTGAATTTAAAGTTTTATTTGAGGCCAATGTTCAAAGTTATGGAAATGTCTATTGCTTATGTATTTTATATACATACAGCTATTGGAAATTAAAAGTTTAACTTTTTAGCTATAATAAGCAGATAGGAAAAATGAATTGAAAAACATAGTGTGGTCCGGTATCTACTTCTCTCTTACTATAGAAATGCACAGTGGAAGGTACTGCATTGCATTGCCTTTGCCATTTATGATATCTTTATAATAACATTTATTATTTTATTGTTGATTTTATTAAATGTCTCTTCAAAACACTGGAGGAAAAATGAGAAACAAAGATTACATTAATATCTAGTAAAAAATCACTGTTTGACAGGTATTTAAGAAAAGTAAATCTACAGGAGGAGCAATGTATAATCTATTTTGAAATATACAAGTTCAATAGATAAAATGACTGAATACAGTAGGTATGTTCCTTGATCTTTCAGAAGTTTATGGTACATTAAATCTTTCTTTCAAAATCGGCTATTTTTGAAATAAAAATGTTGCAAAATAGTGATCAGAATTGCACCTAAAAGAAAGGAAGCAAACTGTTAAAATAAATGGAATGAATGAGCAAGTATTAAGGAAGAAGAAAGTTTATGCCATTGCAAAGATAAATGGCACAAAGAGCAATAAAAGAGTATATTCTTGGTTTATTTTTTTAATGTATATCAATGCTACTCCCTTGATTCATTCAGGAGCTACATAGCATGACAACAATGTTTTGATAAAAGGAAAAAAATTGGTAAGCCTTGCAAGAAACAATAAATAATGTTTTGGGAAGTTAACATTAGTTTTATGAAATAGCCTGATTATAAATAAAGAGAAAACTATACCCTAACCTTTCATTCTGGCAAATACAAATTTAGTGAAGCCAAAAATCACCAGCAAAAATGAAAAGTTTCTTATAAAATACAGATTAAATCTTTAGGTGTTTACATAAACATGAATAGACTCCTCGTATCAAATCACTAGGATCCAAAGTAAGCATGAGAAACATGGTTCACTGTATAATTATTGATAAAGAGCACATCCAAAAGTATTAAAAGAATTTTTGACTACAGTAGTATACTTAATTGAAATATGGGATATTATTTTAAGGGAAGACTCGGAGAGACAGACAATGTTTAAAACCCAAATCTGAGCTATTATATAAGTGGAATTGGAAGGAAAAAATATGTGCAAAATTATTAAATACAATTAGATGCTTCCACTTTCCTATATTTATAAAGAAGAACTGTGAAAATTTATAAAATACTACACAGAAAAGATCACATAAATTCAGAATATCAAAATTATAATACTTGGCAAGAACAAAATTTTCATATACAGTACTGTAAAACAGAGATCGAGAAGAGTAGCATTACAAATAAAGGCACCATTAAATTCAACAAATTTCCATAACAAATAAAAGAATCTTAAAATATTAATGCATTGAAAATGGAAATAAGGTTCTTTCCTGTTGCATGCATTTTACTTAGTGAATGAATATTTGATAATACAAGTACATTTTAACTAAAGTAACTATTCAAAGTTTCATTTAAATAATCTGGGGTTGTGCAAGCTTTTTGATTGTTAAATATAAATCAAATCATTGTCATTTCATAATATATTATTAGTCCTGCATCAGGTGCAACGTATCTGAAGGATGCTTTTACCAATTTTTCCAACATACTGATGTAACTGTTAATGAAAAAAGGCTGCAACCCATAGTAGCTTCTTAAACCCCATTATAGCAATTTATTGCTCATTATTAATCAGCTGCCTCATTTGTTTCATTAACAAGTGAAAGTATCTGTGAGATACGTTGCACCCAGTTATGTGCCTCATTGTTTTTTTCTTTGTCGTTCTCTCCTAGGTTTTTGTGCATACAATGAGAAGTATACAATCTGAATTACCACAATGACTTACAGAGAGCCCAGGGAATAAACGCTACTACAAATATCTGCAAATTTCTATTAACCTGTAATGAAATAACTTTTAGTCTATATCAGTGAAAAGATGCACTGAATATTCTTGGCATACTTCTTGCAAATCTGTCCTGTACACTCTAAACAGTAGGAAACTTTGCATTTCTTGCAGCAATATCTTTAAAGTTGCTTCTTCATAGATTCCAAGGAACAGCTCTTAAATTTTCTGTGGAAAAACTAGGGAGAAATGTCACTGATTTCAATAAAAGTTTAAAATACCTAATGATTAAAATGTAAATTGTAACTTGCACAGTGAAGCCAATCATACAATAGTATCAAAATGATGTTTATGTCAACCCATAAATTATGCAATATAAAATTATTTTTCTATTCTTTATTGTAATATGACAGTAATAATAATTTATTTCCTGTAATATAAGTATTTTAATTCAGTATTTTTTTTAAATAAGAAAGATTAAAGTAATAATAAAATTTTTACATAGAAGGGTTTTCAAGACAGCACAGAACCTTGAATGTAGCCAGTATTTCTCACATTGAGCCCAGCAAAGCAATAGATATTGGGTCTGACAGAAGATCATCTATTCATTTGAAATTATAGTTATATTTTTACATGCTGCTTTATTATTATTATTATTATTATTATTATTATTATTATTATTATTATTATCATCATCATCATCATCATCATCATCATCACCATCATCATCATCATTATTATTAATATTAATAATTGTAACAATTCAGTAATACTGAATTTTAAATTGACACATTTTACATCATATTATGTATGACACTAGTATACAGATGAATAACAAGAAAAAATAATAAAATAAAATCTTATTGGTTAAGGATTCACTATCCAGCCATGTAATGATACTCTTGCTATGGGTTATGAGTTATCTGGAAAAATTCAGGAAGGCATATATATCACAGCTCATAAATAGCATTTGCAGCTGTCTGTCATGAACTCCATTAGACTCACGTGATACAACATGTGTAGAAGTCCCGTGATACAACATGAGTGGAAGGAAGAAAACAAATATCAAGGCAAAGTTCAGTAATATTTAAAGGCTATTTGAACTCTAGAAACTGTTTAAAGGTATATGTTTTGTATTGAAAAGATGCAAATTTATTCAGATAATAATTACTAAACTCTACTCCACACAAAAAAGAGGGATTGCACTTGTATTTAATGAAATGGAAGAAAATGTACTCTTGACTTTCACCAGTGAAAAACCATTTTTTAAAAGTCAAATATGTGATATATAATTGAAATTTTCCAATGCTCAAAATGGTGAGAGATATGAAACAGTATCTACCAAAAGCTCTATATAGAGACAGATTGATAAAAACAAAAAATGACAAAAAACTTTAAAAGAAAGCACTAGTTTACCTGAAGATAAGTGTATTACTGCTGTTGAGTTAGCTCTTTGTTTTCACAACATGAAATATAATTTGAGCCATAATAGATTTTATTGTTGCACAAAATTAACTTCACATTTTATTAGGAACTCTTGGTATCAAAGTTACACTGTGGAAGAATAAAAGCAAAACACGGTAAAAAAAATCATTCTAGCATCAAAGAGAGTGCAAGATTTTCTGGAGATTTTAAAAAATCTGAAGACAAGTAAAAGTTTTCCTCCATAGTTATGGATACTTAAAACATCAAAGGCACTGGAAAAATGTTTCCAGTTTGTCGGTACAATTTTGATCTCTGTGAAGGCAACATTTAGTGAAAGGTAAGAATTTATCTAAAAATATGATTTAAATAAGTAAGCACTTAATGAATTTAACATTGCAAATTAAGTATCACAAAGCCAATGTTATCCCCCAATTCATATTACTATGTTTGTTTATTTATTTGTGAACTATTATCAATTTAACACAACTTATTAATTTATTTTCATGTGATACAAGAAATAATTTTCACCTGAATGGATTTGTGACTTTGCATTTTTCACAGATTTGTCACAATATCTCAATACTTTCATTTAGCATTTATAGGGAAAATCTAACGATCATGCCAATTATAAATGCCAATAAGACATTCATAACTAAACTACAGCTGTAGGTCAGCCAGTTTGAGAAAAGCAAATTGAGGCATTTTCCATGTAATAATTCATAAAAATGTAATAAAATCATGAAACTCTTATAAAGGAATTTGAAATGAAATTCATAGATGCTTGGACTATTCAGTAAGAGGGTAATTGTTTGCATGCCCTCTCACAGTTTCTTTTATTGGAGCTCCACTTGAATTTCAATTAAAACTGATCAACTTGAGCTATCCAATCAAATGTTCAGTAATATAAAGTGGTTCTGTGATTTATAAACTTACACAAGAGAATTTTCCATACTTGTTTGCTGAATCATTAATGGAAATGTTAAGCTGAATTCCTCTATGTCAATAGCTATTTTCCATTCTGAATGGCATTAAAAGTGACATATAAAGCACAATAAGTCATTTTCATTATGTGTCAACTGACAAGTTTACATACTATTTAGTTTTATGCTTAAAACCAGCAGAAGTCAAAAAGGTAAAACTTTCCTCTTCAGAGTATGCCAAATGCAAATAATATTCAGCTTTCAATAGTAATTTACTATTATCCTATTCCTGCTTGGCATTTTATCACTTAAAACTAGATCTCAAATCTGGCAATGGTGATGAACTGATTTATTTACATGCCCAGCGAAAACAGACCTACATTCACCTTGTTATCTAGAGTGGGTTGAATGAAAATGTATCTCATCTCTACTTTGTTAGTTTTTCCTGGTTTAGACAATAAAAATTTTCAACTTTCACAACAGTTCTTTTATATCCTACTCTAATGTATTTAACATATTCACATTAACTTCACTTACCATGTGAACATGTTGAACACACTAGTGTAGGATATATACTACTCCAATGTTTACAGCTTCATAGGTACAATTTATTCCCTTAATTAACATTTCTTTTGTCTCATCTTCAAAATTACTCAAGTCAGGAATTTTCTTTAGCCTTTCCTAAAGCCAAAAGAGGCCTTACTCAGTGTCCCATTAAGCAGAAATTATTGGTGCAAGAGCTTGCTAATGGGTATTCACTAGAGATTGTAACTGCCACACCTAGAAACCCAACAATTACTAATTGTACCTTAGGAAAAGAATGCCCTAGCATTCTTTATCAATGAGATTTTTAGGAAGTTTCTGGATCCAAAAATTTTGTCATCATTTATAATAACAATGAAAATATAAAGCTAAAAACCTGTGTAACATTTTAGGAGTAACTATAAACTATCAAAAAACATTTTCTTGATGCAGCCATAAAATAAAATAAATATTTGAGTTTAGGTAAAAATATATGTCTAAGTATCAATAGCTAATTTCTATCTCTTTCTTCATCAGAGATGTATATCTACTTGGTAATAAGAGATTTCTTTCCCATCAAGAACAGCTTTGGAATTTATAAACTCAATAATATGTGCTGAGATATTAATATAGTATGACAAAAATGCTCTAAATTTCATATGATGATTAATTCAATGAGGGAAGTAATCTGTGATGAAGCCTAGATTACAGAAATTATTTACCAATGATAAACAACTAATGAAAGTAATAAAGTACCCAGACAACAAATAGCTGACACAGTAAATTATATCATTTTTAAACTAAAATGTAGGCTATTCTTATTTCTTCAGAATATGTTTGTGTAATACCAGCTAGCAAACATTTTAAGAATTTAAAAGAAAATGATTCCAATGAATGTGATGTATTGCAAACATACTTTAGTAAAAATTATGACTTCTTATATAAAGATGAAATACAGTTTTCTCAAACGCTCATTCAAACACATATGGCAATATTGATGAATGTAGGAATCAACACAGTGAAACGATCTTAAAATCTTAGGTAGATTAAAAGTAAAACTACTTAAAATCATGTCAACACATTAAAACACCTTGATGTTCCACTCTTAAAACTTTTTAAAAAACTGGGACAAGTTTCTTGAGACACTCACATTGTCAACCATGAACGACAAACGGATCAATCTAAATTTGTGGTGCAAGTGACTGGTGGTCTGTTGGTGAACTTATACAAAATATTGTCTGTTTCTGGAATACTGAAATTCATGAATCTATGTTCATATTTTTTATGAAAATTTTTCCCCATATGCTGAGTTCCTTTGGGTGTTGCACTGCTTTTAATAAAGTGATATCCTTCTTGATTTCATGGTGTTCATTCCAAAAATGGGCTGCAACTGCTGATTTTTCTAATTGTTTGTGATTAATATTTCTCCAGTGTTCCTTTAATCGATGCCTATGTACCTTTTTGAATTGCCTATGTACACTTTTTCACAGTCTTTGCAATTCTTTGGGTCTGGGGTCTATTTTGTTTAACTTCAACAGTTCGCTAACACTGTACTTATTTTTTTAGGTGCTAAAGAGATGTACTGTTTGAAGATTTTCTGAAATTTATTATTGAGGTATGGGGTGGTAAGTGAACTTATGGTAAGTTTTTTCTTTTGATAAAGTACTAAATGTGGTCATTTTTTTAATTTTCTTTTTTCCTTTGAATCTTTTTATTTTTTGACCAATCATTTGTTTGTTAAATCCATTAAATTTTGCTACTTCTATTATGTATGTATATATATATATATATATATATATATATATATATAAATAAATTAACACTAATAATAGAAGTAGATAAAGATAAAACACAGAGAAAGAGTCACACTTGAAACTGCTATATTTCGAACTACTGCGAGTTCTTCAATGGCAAGAAGCTAGAATATATATTCCTTTTTATACTGTTCTTTATTTAGTGGTACATTGACCAATCTATAAACCATGCTATTAAAGGCTGTTTCTTTATGAGGTCTAGGGTTGAAGGCATGAGCTTTTATATAATTGTCCATGTATGCATCCTTTCTGTAAATGCCAAATTCCAGTTTATTATTGCTTTTTATTATCTTCAAATCCAAAAAAGGTAATGTATTGGTAGTTTTGGTTTCCATAGTGAATTTGATCATGGGTTCTAAATTTAATAATTTTACTGCATCTTCTATGTATCTGTTCTGGGAAAAAATATCACGAAACATGTCCCAGTTTTTTAAAAAGTTTTAAAAGTGGAACGTCAAGAGTGTTTTAATGAGTTGACATGATTTTAAGTAGTTTTATTTCTAATCTACCGGAGACATATGGCAATGTTAATTGTAGCTACAATTAATTGGCTCAAGTATGATGTTGCTATGCTCAATAATGCATTTCAGAAACAATCAAGAAAACATATTGTGATTGAAATGTCAAAGAGTCTTGTATTAACTAAATATGCACGAATTTGAACCAAGAGTACTAATTGTGTTTGGGCATAATTTATGAACAGCGTAAGTGGCACTTGTTAGCAAATAAGTTCAAGAAGTGACTGGAGATGGACCTGGCAGATCAATTAAAAAAAGGATGAAAGAGACCATTTTATCTTGAACTTCAGATCTTAAAAAGCAAAATAGTTTGCAGAATGTGCACAAAAATGTTTAACAGAATCATTCTGTATGTTTTGAGGAGGAATGAAATCAAGAGAAATGTGATTTCTAAAAGGAAAAGACACTGTGAATATGTCGGAAAACTATCTACTGCACTTCTTTGAAAAAGTATCATCATACAAGATGAAAGTAGCAATTATTTCTCCAAACCTAAAGGAGTATAGCATTTCAATTTCTAATTGCATAATTAATATAGATGAAAGACCTATTACTAATTAAAATGGAACTGTAACTGCTGATTTAATTACTGATCCTTGGGTATTGGTTCCATTTAAGGAGAACAAAATAATAAAGCATTATGAGACAAATATTTCAGTTAGTAATTTCTCTGTTATGATTAAGTTTTTAAGATTCCACAAATCTTCTAATAAATTGTCAGGCTTCTTGTGGGACATATTGTTAATGTCATCAAAGTTTCCAGTATTAAATAATTACAAGACCCATTCTATCAGTATCACATATTCTGTTTTCCAGATTTCAGGTTTAAAAATTATGTAATGATTTAAAATTAAAAAATGTGTGACCAGTGTGTGAAAAAGTTGATAAAATAATAAATAATTATCATAATACTGAAAATGTAAATAATAAATATAACTTTTTATATGATGTTACACCACCTGTCACAAAGTTTAAAAGGAAATATAGCATAGGTCACATTTTCAGTGTAATGCAGGTCTCGTAAATTACTTGAACCTCCATTGAAATACTGATGTAGATTTGGAACTTTATGCTAAAAATTTGAAATTATTTGAAGAACAGACAACATATGAATGGTGAAGATTAATATTGAATCAGGTGAAAGAATTATTACCTTATAAAGTGGCTAGAATTTCACTTCCCATTCCTGTAATGTAAGTCATATGTACTATTCTCTTAAGTATGTCAAGATGGTATCACAAAATGTTAAATGCACTGAAATAATGAAGAGATTTTTAAGCCCTGGTACATATTTATTTTTAAAATTAAGACATTTTTACTATTTATTTATAGTTTAAAATATTGGGAACTATCAAATGTGGTTTAGGCCATACCTTTACACTTTTGTGGCTAGAAGTGACTAGGTAAATCATAGAGTAATCTGAGTGAAAAATTCATTTGTTTGTTGCAATTTTTACAGTAATACTTCTAGAAAAAATTTTGTTTCAGTTGTTACAGATTTCATCCCAATATAATTTAAATATATTGGATATTGTTTAAATATAATATTTTGTAATAGCCCCAACTTGGCAATATAGTGTAAAATATAGAATAATGTGTATGTCTACTTGCTATTTTGAATCTGTAATTGGTTTAATCCTTTAAAGAATACTATTGAGTTCTTTCTATAGTCAACAGGAAAAATGCTATGTCAGTTTTATTACTTGGTAAATCTATAGGACACAAATCCGAATTTCTGTATAATGCATTTTATATTTTGAATTTCATATTATGATCATCATTTTACTGCTATTTGTAAATCTGATTTTGGCCAATGATTTTAATAATTTTAATATTAAAATTATTAAAAAAATGTTTTCCTTTGTAGCTTCATGAAACATACCATTTCCCCCCCCCCCCCACTTATGTATTCACTTATTGTACTTCTATTTGACTTTAAGTTCCATAAAATCTGGAAATTTTTCTTGTGTTATATTTTATTATTTCATTAAAAAATAAATTAATTTGTACAAGAGCCTTTGTCATGTACAAACCACAGAATACATTCAATAGATTCAAATATAGATATTGGAATAAAAATAACATAGTCCATTCTATGCACTTTTAACAATTACTTTCTGATATTTCTGAAAATTTAAAACAGAAATAATGTGATGGAAGACAGAGGGGAGAGAGAAGACTAAGAAGATACAGATTTAACATCATGTGCACTATTCCTCATAGCAAATAAAAAGAAGAGAAGTGATTAATTATTTGAAATGGCATAGTGCTGCATAAAGTAAGGACGATATATTGAATCATTGTGATATAAGTTGTGTACATTTCTATGGACATAGTACAGAAAGAAAGAGAAAGAGAAGCAAAAAATACAAAAAGAAAGATTGAGAGAAAGAGACAAACAAAGGATAGAAAGAGAATTGCAAGTGGTAAAAGGAGAGAGAGAGAGAGAAAGATAAGAAAGAAAGAAAGAGGAGAGGGAAGGAAAGTATAAAAATATTTAGAGACAAATACTATTAATGGTAAATTTGACTTTAGTATTAACTTATATTCTTGCTAAATACTTCTGCATATACTTATTGAGTTTGGCAAAAATTCTCCAGTTTTCTCTATTATTTTATTCAATTTCTAAACATACATTTCAAAATATTTTTCTGTTGCTTCAAAATTATAATTTAAAAAGTTTAATTGGTCACTCATACTTCAAAAACTCCAAAAATGTATTTAGAAGGCTCAAAATTGTTTTTTAAATATTAACAGTTTTTTGTGCACTACACATCTCCTATAAAGCTATAAAATATTAGGTAAAATAAAATGTCTGAACAGTTGTAGGTCTTAATAACATTGCATGCTCATTATGTCTTATTAATTATGAATTCCTAAGCTTCATTTATTTTCTGTAGCCTAGAAACTTCAGCCTTAAAAGGAAATTATTAGAGAGTACTTTTCATTATATAACCAGAATTTCACTCTCTAGTATGATGTTAGCATAAATTAGCTCTCTAATAACTCATACTATTGTGACAGTGTCATCATGGTTGGAGCATAGAATGCTCTCATCCTGAGCACTGGTTATCACAACAAGTACACTGAGCTTAGAGAGCAAATCCTCATTTCACAACATTACACACAGCTTGCTCCGTGTCTTGTTCTGTTTGCTCTTGCGAAGTTGCACAATAGATGACTGGGCTGGTTTCTTTGGTTCAGGGACTGTGGTGGAAACCAACACTGGTTCTGCATCATGTTCTCCACCTCGTCCACTGCTACTATTGCTGCTATATAAGGAACTACTCAAACGATCTCGCATGGCTTTTCCAATTGTCCTTCCTCGTCGTAAACTGGCAAACCTTCCTAATCCAGTACTGCCACTTCCTGCACTGCCATTTACTTTCTTAGCTGTTCCAGTGTCACCTCCAGCCTGAATGAGCAAAATTTGTATCTACTTAAAAATAAATTATTTTTTATATTTTTTTCATATTTAATGTTTGAAATACATAAGGGGCACGAACAAAATTTATAAAATTTTATATAAAATAATTATTTCTCTCTTATAGAAGCATTTTTATATAAAAAAACTATCATAAGGAAATTTTGGAAATGCTAAGTAGGTTTATGCATGATCAAGGGCTGAAAAGAAATAAGTAACAGCACAAGTGAAAATACAATTAAAATATAAATAAGTTTTGAAGGAAAGAATTTGCTCTAATAAGTTAAAGGAAAGTATATAAAAATACCTGATGGAAAAATAAATTAATATTTTTCAGTAATACTAAATCAGAGAAATCTTTATTTGAACACTCCTGAAACAGCATTTGCATATTGATAAATATGTTGTTCATAACTGTAAAACCTTTTGGTGGTGTTTAATCACTTTGTTTTATGTTAGCCTGGTTGGTTGTTTATGGTTAATTTATTTTCATTCTGCTTCAGGGCAGCAGTAGTTTTAGATTGTCTTGTAATCAATTAATTTTATATTATTCCACAAGTTTCATAAAACAGTTCTGCAAGATAAATAGAAAAGAAAAAAATAGAAAAAAGTTTTAAAATTTTCTTGAATGATTATGTTGAAATGGAAAAACATTGAAAGGAATGTGAATTTAAAGGTAGATGATCAGTACTGAATAAACAGAAGAGCAAATTGTTGTACTAATGGAGAAAAACTAGGCAATATTGTAAAGATTCTGCTAATATTACGAGTGTGTATAAATTTATGTTTCAGCAAAAATAAATGATAGAACCAAACAAGAGTGCTCAATAAGGCATGGGCTTGTAAATGGGAGGTCTATGGTTCAAACCCCACTAGGATTGTACTCACTGACTGAGGTTTATCCAGGTTTTTCTCTTTCCTCATCAATTGCAAACCTTGGGGAGGTACCCTAAACTTAGGCCTGGAATACTTCCTTCCTGAAAAATTTCTTTCTCAAATTTTCATTTTAAATATAATGGTGCTTATGATTCTACAGTATTAAAAATTGGTGTCAAATACCAAGAAAGATTATAGATTTTTTTAGAATTCACAAGATAACCTACCTTTTTTTCTGAATTATTAGCACAGTTCAGTGTCGTTACAGTGAATTCAACATCCTTGGGCTCTGAATTAGCTGAAATATTACCAAACTTAGTATTACATATTGTACTGGGAAATACCAAACAGAATTCTAATTTAGCTGCTTTAATACTAAATAACATTTTTACTGCATTCTTTCTTTGTTCACTACAAATATCTTATTGAATACTGCTGGTTTAATGATTATGCTGCTAGGTATCAGTAGCCCAGAACATCTTAATTGTTTGAGGCAGAAACCCCTCAGGTTCAATGGCATAATTTTTCAGGAAATTAATAAATTCTAATTCATTCTTATATACAGCTGAAAATGAGAATTTCTACCTAAACTGGGTAGAAAAAAATATTTTAAGCATTAAAATAGTATATAGAAATGAGAAGTTTTGCATTAAATAAAAATATATTTCTTCAAGGAAGTACCTCATATATAAATATTTATACATACATAATATGATGATATAAGTGAGTTTACAATTATTTCAACAAAGTGAGAGAGATAAGGCTTAAAGTTTTTAAAGAGAACCAAATGTTATTGTCAGTCATAATACAATTCAATATGAAAAGCTGGCATTGAGACAAAAATAAAGACTAAGTTTCATTCAGAAATTTGCAGTTTATGTTCCTGCAAACCACTGATTAGCATATGAGCTTTGGCCATCAAGTTTATTGTTACTGCATACAAACTCTGAGAAATGTAATACCAAAAATTCTATTTAATTTTTCTGCTGACTGCTGGAAAATTCGTGGCATTTCTTTTGGGATGCACATTCTGCTCTAATGGAGATGTGATGAACTTAAGGTTGGTGTTTTCATCCCTGGAAGTGTCAAAGTTCATTTATTTGTCTCTGTATTTATAAATGTAGATATTCTCCCACATCTCTATGGATCCCTGAGCTAGCTTTAATAATTTTTTCTTTTTTCACTATGTTGTGGTTCTCCATCCAGAAATGAGATGCCACCATTGATTTCTCCATTTGTTGGTATTTTATGTTCCTGAAGTATTCTTTTAACCTTGTGTCTGTGTTTTTCTTTGTTTTTCCAATATAGTTTTTTTTTTGCATTCTGCACATTTTATTTGGTAAATATCTGTTTTTCTTCCCCCCTCAGGCAGAAGACTTTCATTAAAAGGTGCTTCTTTCTCTTTGGACCTGGAATCTATTTTGATTAATTTCAATAAACTTTTTACACTGTATCAGTTTTGAGATGCTAAGATTTCACTGGTCTGCTTCATAATTATTTTTTTAAATTTCTTATTGAGCTTTTTAAGTGAAACAAATCACTACTCTGGATGATTTAGCAGAGAAAAAAAAAATATTTTAAAAATAATTCATGTACCCCCCATTAATCAATAAGAAATTTCAAAAAAATTTCAAGCAGTACAAAATCATCTTAGAATTTCAAAACTAATAGAATATACCAAATTATTGAAATTATACAAAACAGATTCCCAGTCCAAAGAGAAAAAAATCTGAAATTTACCAGACTAATTGTCAGGATTATGAAAAAAATCTATAGATAAAAAACAAAGAGAAATATAGACATTGGGCTGAAGGAACATTAAAAAAACATCTGTTACAAGCAAATTAAAAAATCAGTGGTGGCAACACATTGGAACTAAAACCATGAGATAGAAAAAAGTGTCGAGTTATTAAAAACAGTTCAATAACCAAAGGAATTAAACACATAGAAAAGGATTTATATAAAAACATGAGCAAAACTTAATGAATTTTGACATGTCAAAACCATCTTTGTTCAAGTTTATCGCAAAAGCACTGGAGTCAATCAAGATACTTACTAACCGAACTTCAGTGAATGATCCAATAGTCATTTAACAGCTAAGGGTGTTAACAAGGATCCACAAAACATGTACTGAGTAAATCTCCAGTAAGTGAAGCCAAAATGAATGTGTTTAAATAGTTTAACTCAGAACAGATTATTCTGCTGTATAGTAATATTGTCAAAAAGATATTGCTAAATCTCATGATATAGCTAGAAATAAAAATAAAGTAAAATTTATTTAACTATTACCTCTTTATCAAGCTGGGTATAACTGTACCTGTCTTTTTTTTAATGATCATGGTACCCCAACCTGAACTATTGTGCCAGATTATGTTTGAAAGATGATAACCTGGCCAAAGGAGTTTAGGAGACTTTGTAGCCTAAGTTTCCCAGAAATTCACCTAAAGTAGTTAGGAAACTAACCCAACTGGGAACTGGATCCCAGGTCTGCCACAAAGAAAGCACACAACACTACTGCTAGACTAGGCTGGTGGTTTTTATATCTGGTTTAGTAAAATGTGTGTTCACTATTTGTTATATCTTCTGAGAGCAACAATATGCAGATTTCATTATGGACAGTTTATTTTTCTTGTTTCAACAATGCAATACTTCTTACATGAGTGAAACAATGAGAGTTCAATATTATTATTTGATACCAGTTTGATGGCAGTAAGAAATGAATTACAGCGTCATGAAGAAGCATTGGTAATTTATTTCCTGCAGATAAAATAATATTGAAATGAAAGTATAATGTTGAGAATCCAGAGAATTTGGAAGAAGTATTATGCTACTGATGATAGTGATAGTAACAATCTTATCTCTGAGGCATCTGATTGTATTGAAGAAAATGATGACATGTCTAAATTATATTTTGAAAATCTATTTACGCATCCAAGAGTGGGATGGCCTAGAAAGCAACTAGTAAGAGAAAAAAAGATGATGAAATGAGAATATATTGAGAAAAAGCAATGACCTCACAGTTTCACCTCAAAATATGGCTTCAATGTGTTCAGGTATTTTATGTTATTCCTTGGCCCAGAAATAGTGCAAAATATTGTAAACTGCACAAATTAAAAATCTATTTATATTTACTAGTCTTTAAATTTGTCTGGCAAGGTAAAAACTGTATGTGGATTCCACTAATAATCTCAGAAATATACACTTTTGTAGGGGTACTTTTGGTCATGTGCACTAAAGACAAAGTGAGAACCTTTGTCCATGTTGTGCAGCACCTACAATCAATGTTTGAAAGGAAAAATTTTCAAGCCTCAATTTCAAGGAACCAATTTGCTGAATTACTCAGATTCATCAGATATGATGATTTAGATGATAGTGAAGAACAAAAGAAAGGTATCAAATTATGTGCTTTCTGATCAAAACATTTAATTATAATGTCAAAAGCATTACTTCCTAGGTTCTCATCTAGCACTTGATGAGCAACTTGTTGGTTTCCATGGGAGATTCCCATTCTGCATATACATGAAGTCAAAATTGGCAAATTATGGCATAAAAATGTGAATGTTGTGTGACATTGAAACCATATATTCTGTGAATATGTAAATTTATACAGGAAATAAAGGAACAAAAGAAAAAGAAGGATGAGGAGAAGAATCAAGATTGTTAAGTGATGTTAGATCTCATTAACTGTTTGAAATTAGGCCATGGAGTCACTAGCAATAATTTGTTCACTCTTGTTCCACTGGCTTAGGAGCTTTGGAAACATTAACTCATTCTTACAGGGATAATATAAAAGCGTATTAAATAAAGTAATGAGACATGCTAAAATTAATAAAAACGATAATCATGTTAAAAATTCCAATAATAGGTCTAAAGCTATATGGCAATTAGTAAACCAAATGACTAATAAAATGCATCATACGCAAGGTAATATAGAACTTGACTATAATGATAGAAAGATTACAAATGCAATTCAAGTTGCTATATGTTTTAACATTTACTTCACAGATATAATTAAAGAATTGGTTCTAAACAATAATGGACATTTCGATGCCCCAGTAAAGACTAGTACTACCAATAATATAAATTCTATATATCTTTATGAAGTTGCAACTGAGGAAATGTTTAATATAATAAATGGATTGAATAACATGTATTCTGCAGATGTTGATGACGTACCAGATATAATTATAAAAAAGTGCAATGCATACATAATCAGACCACTTGTTCATCTGTGTAATGCATCCATAACTAGCGGTACATTACCTGACATATTAAAAACATTAAAGTTTATACCTCTGCACAAAAAAGGGAAAAAGACTGAGGCATCAAACTACTGTCCAATCTCCATTCCTTCCACTCTCTCTAAGATATTGGAAAAAATAATATATTGGAGATTTCTTTCATTTTTTGAAAAAAAAAATAATAATATTACTAATTCACAGCATGGATATTGAATCAAATAATCTACTGAGACTGCAATTTTTAAACAGTGTTATAACTGCCTTAGATGGTAAAGATAAAGCCATTGGCATATTCTTAGATTTAAATAAAGCTTTTGATAGCATTAACCATCAAATTTTGTTAATGAAATTTTTTGATTATGGCATAAGAGGACCAGCATAAACTGGTTTGAATCCTACCTCACAAACCAGAAACAAATAACAGAAATTACATATATAGACTAAAACTAATACACTTCGGCAGTCCAATCTAATTTACTTGATATAACATATGGAGTCCCGCAAGGCCAGATTATCGACCCATTTTTATTTTGTATATTTTTTATATAAATGACCTAAACTCATAATATTGTACTATTTGCTGATGATACTAATTTACTAATAACAGATAACAATGATGAAATGTTAAATAACTCATTAAGACAGACCTGTAATGATTTGGTATCATGGATAGCTAGTAACAACGTGGTTTTAAACACCAAAAAAACAGTTTGTTTAAATTTCATATTATTGATAGCTCAAACAACAACAACAACAATAATAATAATAATATCCCTGAAGTAATATTGAATAATAAACTAATTTCAATCAAAACTGTAACAAACTTTCTTGGCCTGTGGATTCAGAACAACTTAAAATGGAAATCACATACTAAATACCTTCTAAGGAAATTAAACATGAATATATATGCCTTAAGAATTTTAAGTCAAAATGTCAGCCTTTGTATACTTTTAATAGTTTATTATGCTCATATACATTCAGTAATGAAATATGGAATAATATCTTGGGAAAATCTGCCAGAAGCTAAAGATGTATTTATTAAACAAAAACAAGTCATTCATATTATATGACATAAAAGGAAGTTATGTTCATGTAAATCTCTATTCAGTAAACTTCGTATACTTACTTTGGCATGTACTTATATATTAGACCATAGTCTTATTTGCAGAAAAGTATAGATCTACTTTCCAAAATAACGGAAATATTTATACACATTATACTAGAAATAATGACATTCAAATAACCTCTACCAGAACTACAATGTGAAAAAATGAAGTATTTCATCCCAGTATAATGGTATATAATTCTCTTCCCAATATCATGAAAAATATAAAAAAATATAATGTATTTAAGTCTAGAACAAGGGAATATCTGCAATTAATAAATATCCTTATACGTAAGTCATGTGGTAACTATCTTATATGATTACCCTTCTTTTTCGTATTTATATTTAATTTATTATATATTGTAAATGAACTTAGGCTAAGTTTGTTTGATATCTAAATTGTATAATTTTAACTATTGACATATCCCATATCAAAGTACTGTGTATAGAATTGTTCTAAAAAGATTAATGAATTGAATTGAATACTAAACAAAAAAGTAATAAAAAATAAATAAGTAAATAAATAATAAAACCAAAATTCCATCAGTATACTTCTGCTAGGAAAGAATTGTTATCAACATTTGTTTTCGATGGTAATTTTACTGTTGTCTCATATGTGGCTCCTCCCCCTACCCCTAAAAAAACAGGAAATTATACTTCAAAGTTTTAACCATTATTGTGATAGCTATGCCTTGAGGAAAAATATAAGCCAGATATATTTCATCAGACTCACACTAAAGGAGTAGTCGACACACTAGATAAATTGGTCAGTGTATTCTCCTGGTAGAATTTTGTCTTTTGTATTGGTTTTTAGGAGATTTTTAAACTACAGTTGTTTACTGAAGCCAAAATGATATTTACCTCTTTAAAAATCCTCTGAAATTTTTGGTGTGCCCATGGGTGGAATGTGATTTTGTGATTTCATTATATATATGATCTCCTTTGTAGTCTTTTAATGTGGTGATATCTTTTATTTGTTTTTGTTTTTTGAATTTTTCTATTTTTTTTTTTTTTTTTTTTTTTGTTAATCAGATTCTACTGTGTAGCCATTTTTATGTGCTATATTTATGATTTTATTGTACTTTGATTTGTATTCTGTCTTGCTTATTGGTAGGTTTATTAATCTGAATGCAATCTGAATTCTACCAGGAAAACAATCAGGCATTTACGAAATCAGTTGCAAAGACTGCAATATGAAATACATATGCAAAACAAAAAGAAATATTGTAATACTATTTAAAGAACACATGAATTTTTTTTTGAATGATTTATTTATGGACGCTCTTTAACAGCTCAGGTCATCAGCGTCCCATTCAACTCAGGGCGTGAAACGGCCGACAAATTTTGCTCAGAGGCCTCTCTTTCAGGCTTGAGGTTCTTTTTCGTGCCGTAAATGTACGACACGGGACCCACGGCTTTACTTCCCTTCCGAAGGAAGCCATACTTAGGATTTTTTCGCCCGAAAAAATCCATCGGTCCTGGCCGGGTTCGAACCCGCGATCTTGGGTTTAGGAAAGAACACATGAGAAATGTAAAATATAAACACATGGAAAAATCAGCAATAGCAGACCATTTCTGGCAAAAGAACCACGAATTTCAAAAGGAACCAAAACTCTTAATAGCTCTTCAAAAACTCATAGAATTAACAGTGTGGAAAAATATATTCATATGCAAAAACAAGGAAAGGTTATTAATTTTTATCTCCCAAACAATAATAGCTTCACCACTAAGTTCTTAAAATCCACAGATCAACATCTTAATATAATGCTGGGAAGTGAACAGTAGAACTATGCTGAAACTGGTGGTGTACTGGTTACCATACTCGCCTCCTACACCCAAGATCGCGGTTTCAAACCCGGCCAGGACCGATGGATTTTTTCGGGCGTAAAAATCTTAAGTATGGCTTCCTTCGGAAGGGAAGTAAAGCCGTGGGTCCCGTGTCGTACATTTACGGCACGAAAAAAAACCTCAAGCCTGAAAGAGAGGCCTCTTTGTCGGCCGTTTCACGCCCTGAATTGAATGGGACTCTGATGACCTGAGCTGTTAAAGAGCGTCCATAAATAAATCAATCAAAAAAAAAAAAAAAAAAAAAAAACTATGCTGAAGATGAAGGCAACAGCCTTTGAAACATGTCCAACTAAGTGGAACAAAATTAATGAAATTTGAATGATTTCCTCAATAATAATTTGTTATGCTTGTATTATGTTTGAAAGGATCATTCTGACAGCAAAACTGTAACACATTCAAGTCTTTCTCAGAGAGACTTATCTGATTTTGTGACTAAATTTGTGTAAGATATTATAAGAATTTATAATTCTGTTCTTATTGAATGAATATTTATTATTTCTACACATTACAATTACAGTTTTACAATATTTTCTTGATCCTTAAGTACTTGTTAATTCAGGATCCCGTACAACTAACACTCCAGTTGTTGTGTACATGGATCCTACATCATTCTAACTACACATATTATTGAGTGAACTTTAAAATACTTACTTAAAGGTGATCATATTCCCCTCATTGACACTCTATTACCTTCTTCCTTTGCCTTGATCACTTTCCTCCGCCACTTTTCTCTTACTTTCCCTGTATAATTTCCAACTGATTTAAAAATTCTTTTCCGCTAAGCCCAAAAATCTTTAATGCCAGAGTTTCTGCCTGCAAATTGTCCCACTTATTGCTCCACATTTCCTCTCTTGATCCTTTGATTTTCTGTATATTCTAATATACGAGGGGCATTCAAGCTATAACACCTGCATTTTTTTTTTCAGGACTGAAAACTGATAAAAGCATGCTGTTTGTTTTAAAATATGTGGGCACTCGTCAATGCGTAACAGAGATGGCAGCAGTGTATGGCACACAGAAATCTAGCGGCAGCGGCGAGAGTGAGGACTGTTTTTGATACTTCAAAATGGCGACGTTTTCCTTACAAGAAACAGCGAGTAATCATTCGTTTTGTCCATTTGGCCGGTTTGAAACCGAGTGAAATTCATCGCCAGTTGAGTGAAACATGTGGTAATAATGTCATGAATGTGTCTAATGCACGCTCATGGGTGCGACAGTTCAAGGAAGGCAGATCGTCGTGTGACAACAAACCAAAGCAATCTCGGCATCGCTCAAGCCGGTCTGACGACATGATCGAGCGAATGGAGAAAGTTATTTTGGAGGATCGCCGAATAAGTGCCGAACACATCGCCTCCAAAGTTGGCATTTCCGTGGGATCTGTGCACACAACCCTGCATGAAGACCTGAAAATAGGCTGCGAGCGTGGCATGTTGCCAGGCAATGTTAATGCATGACGATGGCATGATCTTGTCATCGATTGCTACAATGGATGAGACATGGATGCCCTTTTTCAATCCTGAAATGAAGCACCTGTCTGCTCAATGGAAACACTCAGATTCACCGCCACCAAAATTTTTCGAGTAAGCGCTAATGCAGAAAAAATTATGGTGACCATGTTCTGGGACCGCTATTGAGTAATCCTTGCTCATTGCGTTCCAAAGAGCACTATGGTGACAGGTGCACTCAAAGAAGTTTTGAAGAAGCTCCTTTCAGTATTGCGTGAAAAATGTGGGAAAAGGCTGTACATTACTCTTTCACCAAGACAAAGCCCCAGCACAGTGCGGGCGAACGTGACGCAGCAATTTTTTATGAAAACAACTTTGAGGTGATTGCTCATGTTCCCCATTCATCTGAAATGGTTCCTAGTGACTTTTGGCTGTTTCCAACGATGAAAGACACTCTCCGTGATCGCACATTCACTAGCCGTGCTGCTATTGCATTAGCGATTTTCCAGTGGTCAAAACAGACTCCTACAGAAGCGTTCACAGCGGCGATGGGATCATGGCGTCGATATTGTGAAAAATGTGTACGGATGAAGGGAGATCAGGTCGAGAAGTGACACAGATTTCATAGTTTTTTGTGATTAGTTAGAAAAAAAATCTGAGGTGTTATAACTTGAATGCACCTCATACACTGCAAGTTCTTATTTGCCTTACCATACAGTGGGCACACTTCTTTGTCAAATTTTACTCCACCTAACATCATTGTTCCTGTTCTTGCCCATGCCATACCCTCCCTACCCATTTTGTCACAGACCTCAATATATTTTTCCCTGCCCCACTCTTTCTTAAAATTCCTATAATATATCTGAGTACTCCTATCTCTTAAGTTACCAGGAGTACTCTTATCTCTTAAGTGTTTGTCTATATCATCAATCCTTGCTTTCACTTTATTCCATAAACCTTACCCATTTTGTGACTTTAAACTATCTAGCTCTCCAACCAATTTTTCTTACAATTTCCTTCAATCTACCTAACCAATTTCCTACACATTTTCCTTTCTCTTGTGTCCCCAAGCAGTTTTTGAGAATATTTCCTTCCTTCAATGATTGTATCCTGTGCCAGTATTTCACAATGTGTTTTATCACTAGACTTTTACAGCCCACCCTTCGTAGTTCCACCAGGGCTACTCCATCGGTCTGTTCTTATTAAGTAGACAAAACTAGAATTTTTATAACAAAATAAGGAGAAATAAAAGTTTGATGGGAATAGCTTGGTATTCTACATAGTTGTAAGGCATAATAAACTTCTCCAGAAGCTTAACTCTATATTTCCATGGAATATTTTCATAGAAGCTGGCAGTCTTTCCCATTCTGAAAATCATCAGCACCATTTTTTGTAAGTTTAGGTTGTTTTGGATGTTGAGTTAGTTTAATGCACTATAATTTTTGTTCACAGGTTGAGGCTAGTGCCATATCATTTGAGTACATTTAAATTTGCATGTCTTCTACTGCAGTTGCATTGGTCATAGCTATAGTGACAATAATGAATAAAAGTTGACTTAGCAGATCCGTCTATAGAACTTCAGTATTTTGTTCCTTTAATTCTGAGCTCATTTATCAGTTCAGCATCATTGGAATGATACCTAATGATTTATTTTTCATTTATTCCATAAATAAATTTCTGGAAACAACAATGACAGCAACAACATTGATGGCAGCTCCTTTTCATGATAAAATACAGTTACAGATATGCTAACTGAAGTATTAGCCCTGTAATTTTCTAGGCTTTCAGCTATGTCACTTATATTATTTACTTTAAAATTTTAGTTGCTTGAAACTACCTCCATGAATTTGAATTTATTGAATGCTAAGAAATGTATAAGATACAAATACAAACTACAAAAGGGCCTCCACCAATCTGGCTCAGGCCACTTAAAATATGGTCGCTGAATATTACAGAAAATTTAATACAAAAATAACTACCTTCCTATACATAATTCATTTAATGAAGAAAGCAATTAGTTAAATTGCTCTTTTAGTAATCACTTAATTACTTACTAACTTAATTACAGGTGTAATTAAGTTAGTAAAAAATATTTTCTTGTTTTTCTACAGCTTTTAAACTTAGCACCCACTATCTTCAAATGTGATTCATATTGATTATCTGTTTTATGTATTCTCAGTGCCTCAAATGTTTAAGAAACTGTGTTTGTTATTTTAAACTATTCCGATTTAAAATAATTTTGTACATTTATGTAATTATTTCTTTTAGAGTAAATAATCCACTTAGGCATTAATGTTTTCTGCTTTAAATTTTTTCTGTAAAATGACAATAGTTTAGGCATTTAATAAATGTTTAAATGATTCTCCTCCTGTATACTTACTTGTAAATTCTTCCACTGGTTTGTCTATGGTGTCATGGTCAATCCATGTAAGGCCCATTTCAACTTTCTCTGCAAGATCTTGCCAATGATTTCTGTTCTCCAAACAGCCATCATACAGTGGTTGCATCCAAGGAAAAGTTTCTGATAATACCTGAAAAATCATAAATTAAAATCTTATCTGAGAATTCTCCATTATCATGAGCTATATGACTCACTCATAAAGTTCTGTTCATTCTGATTCCTAGTCTACTATTGTTTCTCTGTTAGTTAAATGTTTGCTTATTAAACATCAACAGAATCAGTAGCATGTGCTGGGATCATGACCTAGTTATCACTGGATTTATTGAGTTCCAATTTAACATAAGTCACAATTAACATGAGAAAATTATTATAGACAGTGTAACTATATACGTATAGTTTAGTTGCAAATTTTGTAGTCTGAAGAAAACTAAATTAGCTCCTGAAACCACTAAGTTAAATAAAAACATTAAATATGCAATCCAAATCCTATATAAAATAATAAAACTTAATTATAATGCACATATTTACTTATACATGAACTCCAGCTATATTTATTTTCAAGTATTGACATGTATTTCTTTTTTCATTGCAATACAGACAAGGTGCTGACATGGATTTGTCCTTAAGTTGTTTGCAGATATGTTTTAATTCTCTTCAGGAATGAAAAACTTCTTTTAATACTTGTAGTGGTAGAAGGAAATATTATAATTATCTCAGGATACTTGTACACTTCAGTATACATGTCATGAAATCCATTTAAATTCATATAATTTTCATTCTATTTAACAGATTTTTGAGAGAATTCTTTCAGACCTCTTTCATGACATCTAAAGACACATTATTGTTTTCCAAGGGACACTATTGCATCAATATGCCTTTTGAGAATGTTTCTATTTTCCTTAATTTTTTAAGTATGCAAAATGTCTGAAATGTTTTTCTGTAAATTTAATGAATGGTCAATTTATTCAGTTTCCTAAGTTTTTAGTGCCATGAAAGATCTTATATGAATTGTAGATCTCTAATGTTTGCCTAAGGCTGTGATTATATATGATAATTTTGCAAAACCTGTAGTATTCCTACTTCTCAGTGCAAACAGTAAGCATGACTGATTATGTAACTAATTAAGTTCTTATGAGCAAGATAATCATGTGTTCGTTTTATAATTAACATTAAAATGCATGTTGCATGGATTCTTGTTTTTTCCCTTCTGTTCTTATTTCAAATGAGGCACAGCAGGAGTAGGCCTTCCATTTTTCACATAAATCAAATTATCTTCATACTTAAGCTATAAGAATGGGTTAGCATCACTAATTGTTTTATTATGCATGAATCAGCCATTTCAAAGAATTCAACACTACCTCATCTATATAAACATGCACTAATTTAGGATTAATATATGTTATACTTAACAAAATAACCATTAATTATTTATACAGTTCACTATATTTTGATCAGCATTCTTTTTTGCTTCCACCAATGTGAGCAAGTCAAACGCTTCAATTCTGCACAACAGATGCAATTGGTTGAATGAATAGTGTTTAACGCCCGTTTTTGCTACAGAGGCACCACAGGCGATGTGGACACTGATGATACATGAGATGAAATGATATATTGGGAAAGGATTTTATGGAAGAAATCGTTCCAGGCCTAAGTTTAGGGTACCTCCCCGGCATTTGCCATTTATGAGGACTGAGGAAAACCTGGAAAAAATCTCAGTCAGGAAGGACGGTCCTGGCGGTATTCGAACCCAGACCTCCCGCTCACGAGTCCGAGACACTTAACGACCTCGGCCACCCGTGGCGGTGTGCAATTGGTTGAAGTGGTAAAATGCATAGATAGTGGAGAGCATCTAGGCTGCAATTTTTGCTGTCAAAAGTTTGCCCTGAAATTGGCATTTGACATGCTTTTCTGCAATGTACTAGTTTTGTAAATGCAAGAGAGAAACAGTTATTTCAGAGATTATCCTCTCTCTCTTTTAAAGAATTTTCACTCATTACACTTCAGATATAGGCTTTGGTATAGCCCTGATCAGATCTGATCTGGAATAAAATGCTAGCTTCTTCTCAACCTGAAAAGGTATTTTTGTGATATTTAGAAAAAGAGTTTAATAGTTCCTCATAATGATGCAATGAAGTTTAAGGACACTTAGTTATAGCAATCATTAGTGTTCATTATAGTTTCCTCAGGTTAGATTCCCTTGCAGCATAATTATGTATTCATGATTCCTTCTAGTGTATTTGAAAAAAAGTGCTTTTTTGTCCTTTAGATATAATCATAGACTCCTGTTCTTACTGTGACCATCTCATTCATTTATTCCTCTATGTTTCCTGTATTTCTTTTAAAGCTGCAATGAACTTAATGATATAAGAGCATTCATTTGCCCTCTGGCAGAAATGCTATTTAGCTTTTAACTATTAAGTGACATTCTAAAGTGAATACTGCATACAAAGTGTTATTGTGGTATGTAAGCTTATTTAATTAAAAATTGCTAAATACAACACAATTTTAAAAAAAATCTGGCAATTGTTGATGAGCAAACAAATAATAAAAATAATAAAGAAAATTGTTAATGTTGCTACTAATTGTTACTGTTTGTACTTGTGCTTGTATAAAGTAAAGATTAAATATTTGTCTGGTTTCAAACGCTAGATACTACCCATAAAGTCTTTAACTGAGTGAATGTAAAACAAAACAACTGGTTTATAATTGATAGACATCATCAAAACTTTTAGATGACACTGTTTATTCATTGTTTAAAGCCAATTTTATAGAAGCAATTACATTGGTATTTATAGCAACTGCTGCATTTTTATTACCAAGGTTCTTTGTCAAGGCTTATCAAAAAATTTACTCACTGTTCAGTTACACTAAAATAAAATTAAATGACAATATTAAAAATACAATTGCCCTTTTCTAATTTATATTTGATAGTGTTTGCTTTTCTATCATCAATAATCTAGTTAAGAGGTGATTGAATAGCTCTCAGCAATTATTACATTCAAAAAATAAAAATTAAGCAAACAATACACAAAATATGATAAATTTAAATAGCAGGGATTTTCACAGTGAAATATAGTATAATATAACAAATTATTTATGAGAGTCATTCTATGATTGACAATGTGAGCAAAGTCTTGGAAACATGTCCCTAGTTTTAATCTTAAAAGTTTTAAGAGTGGAAAACCAAGAGTCTTTTTAATGTGTTAACATGACTTTAAGTAGTTGGCATTAAGGTGCGACTCTGTGGATTTTATGAACTTTGTGATGAGGTTGCTATTGCTTTGATGATCAAAATTAACTAAATTTAACAATACAAAATGGGAGATTAAAACATACATAAAATTACAAATCAGAAAAAGACACATTGTGGCCAACATTAACTTCCTAAAATCATGTCTTATAAGAAAAGTCACAACTGTATTCATGAGGAAAACCGTTAAATGAACAATAGCATACACCAGAAGGCAGTAGAAACAAAGGTATTTGAAATTGAAAAGAGCTTACAGTATAAAAAACTACATGAAATAGACGTAGATATTTACGTCTTTGTAAATATTTATATTGTATCTGTATTTAAAACTAATGAAAAAACTAGGATTTCACATATGGGAAAATTTAAAACACCACCTATATCAAAATTTAAGTGTACAAATGAAAAACAAAAATCAGAAATTAAAAAAGAAACTCCAGAACCTACAAAAACGTCAAATAAAAATGGTTCCACCCTCACACACACACACACAACAGATAAAGTAGTTAATCTTTTGAGTGCCACATTTTCCGAAAATGAAATCAATCTCCAAAATAAAGGCCTAAAAACTTGTATAGATTTCTCAGATAATATAGAAGATTACATAGCCACCAATAAATAAACAAAAGGGAAAAATCATTCATCAAAAGTAAATGCAAAAAAGTCTTAGAGAACCTAAAAACCGAAAGAAATCAATAAACTACAGAACGACATTAAAAAAACTAAAAGAAAAACCCCTTGTATACATAAAGCAGACAAAGGTAATAAAAAAGTCATTTTAGATGAAAAAGAATACATAAATAGAGTTGAAACTATGTTAAAAGGACAAGACTACAAACCAATTGATAAAAATCTGCTCAATAAATCCAATAAAATGTTAATCAAAACTTTAAATGAAGTCAAAACACTATCCAGTATTGAAAAACAGAATATCATGCAGAGTAACCCAGTACTACCCAGGCTGTATGTACTACGTAAAATACATAAATATGATAACAGCATGAGACCAATAATAAACAATATCAATTCACCCAGATACCAGGTAGCAAAAAAATTGATCAAAGTCTTCAATTCTTTTAAGAGATTCCAAAGTTTGAGCATTAAAAATTCAGTTGATCTAATCAAAAAATGTAAAAATAGCAGAATTACGGCTAGAGATATAATGGTTTCATTTGATGTAAAAGCCTTACTCCAGAGCATACCTACAGAGAAACTTATACTAAAAAAATGGTTAACATCAATAAATTAAAAACCGAAGAAATAGAAGATTTATTAAAACTTACTAATAATTGCATTAACCAAAATTACTTCAGCTTCAACGAAAAATATTACCAACAAGTTTCAGGCCTAACCATGGGAAATCCTTTGTCACCTTTTCTAGCAGAGTTATTCATGAGTTCATTTGAAAAACATATCACAAAAGCCTTCCGTTTAATTTTCAAGTCATGGTATAGATATGTGGATGACATTTTTGCAATAATACCAAAGAAACAGTCAATAGATGCCCTGAAACTTCTTAATTTACAACAAGAATCTACACAATTTACCATAGAAGAAAGAAATTGTTGGCTACCATTTCTAAATTTAAAAATTATAAGAAATGGAGATTGTTTGAATTTTGGAAATTATAGAAAATAAACACATACGGAAAACTACATAAAAATGAGAGTTATAACCCCATTCCACATAAGTATGCAGCATTTCACAGTTTGGCACACAGACTGATGAATATTCCACTCACAGAAGCAGAGTATAAAATAGAATACAAACAAATAATAAAGACAGCTATAATCAATGGTTTCAACAAAGACACAGTGATAAAAATTATCAATAAATCTAAAAGACAAAAAGGGGTAAGGGAAGTTTCCACACTGGAAAACACAAAAGAAAAATACAAATTCAATAGTTTCAACTACCATCCAATTTACCACAACAAGTTCAAGAAAATTTTCAAAGAACATGAGATAATGTTAGCCCCAAAGAACAGATACAACATCAAGAATTTATTAAATTGCACAGTAAAGGACTCCATATCAACAGAACAGAAATCAGGAATTTACGAAATAAAATGTGCAGATTGTGAGCAGAGCTACATAGGCAAAACAAAGAGAAGTTTGGAAATTCAGAGGAAAGAATATTTTAGGAATATTTGGTTTAAGCAGGTGGATAAATCAGCAGTAGCAGCTCACTTTTGGACCAAAAACCATGAAATAAAACCGGAAATTAAACTGCTGAAATATCACAACCCATTGGAGTTATCCACTTGGGAAAAACTTTTTATATTAAAAAATAAAAAAAACTTAATGAGTTTTGAGTTTCCTCCTACGGATGAACTCAGCAATTTCCTATTTCAACCAACAGAGGCCACTACAGAAACATCTGGGTGTCCAGTCATCATTTCCAGTAACGGTGGTTCGGTGAGCAACTGAAGATGGGAGAGATTCAGAGATTCTGAGATTCTCCTGAAACGCATCTTACTTTTATGGAAGTAAATGGAGTTTAGTGTAAAAAAATGAATACCTAAGTTTAGGATATATTACCACTCCATTGTCAATAGCTTTGTAAGTACAATATTTAAATTTTCCTTATTTTAGTTTATGAATATATTTTTCTACACTGATAATTCTATGGGTATTTGAAGAGCTTTAAGAGTTTAGGTTCAATTTGGAATTCATGTTTTTTTTTTTTCCATAAATTGCATGCTATGGTATGGAAAAATTGGCAATAGCATACCATTTCTGGCTAAAAACCAGGAAATCCAAATTGAACCTAAACTCTTTAAAGTTCTTCAAAAACCCATAGAATTATCAATGTGAGAAAATATATTCATAAATGGAAACAAAAAAAATTTAGTTAATTTTGATCTTCCAAACAATAGTAACCTCATCACAAAGTTCATAAAATCTACAGAGCGACACTTTAATGCCACACTTGGAAGATGATAGTGGAACCATGCTGATGAAGAAGGCAAGAGCCTTTGAAACACGTCCAATTAAGTGGAACAAAACTACTGAAATTTGAGTGAATTCCTCATAAATCATTTGTTATATTAAAATATGATAAGTAAACTGCCAATTTTTGCAGGTAAGCATTGTTTTCCCTAAATTGTTTACAGATTTATTGGAATAAATTATTGAAGTATCATCAGATATGATATAAGAGTACCTAATTATTAAGTCATAATACAAACATGTATGTATGTATATATATATATATATATATATATATATATATATATATATATATATATATATCCAGAGAATGTAACATTTCTTCATTTGCTACTTGTTCTTCCAAGAATGTCATATATATGTTATCTTGTAAGCTTTACAAAGCATTTTATATTGGTTTAACTTCTACTGTTGTTTTCCTACATATGAACAATCATAGACGTTCTGTTAAAACCAAGTCTCCCTTGCCAGTTGCCCAACAGGCCTTTCTCACTGTAAGGATTTTGATGATGCTTTTAATCTAACACTTATTGATGCGTTACCTACACAATGCTCTGAAAGTTTACTCAGAGATAGAGAAATGGCAGCTATATTTTTACATTTACATAAAGTGCCTATACCATCTGGTTTAAATCTTATGTATTAATTTTTTTCCCCCACACTCTCATTCTAGTTTCATCTGTTTCCATGCATAACGTTACCTTCGATACTCAATATTTACTGTTATCACCGTCACTTGTCTTCTTGCCATAGAAGGACTCCACGAGTTTGAAATAAAGCGATCTCAAGTGTGACTTTTTCTTAGTGTTTTATCCTTTTCTACTATTATAATTACTGTTAATGTGTTACATTGTTAATAGTGTTACTTTATTTTTATTTTTATTTTATATATATAAAGAACAATAGAGGTCTGAACACTGACCCCTATGGTGCACCCATAGTTACAATCTGTTGATTTGAGATGAATTTGCCTGTTTTAGTGTGTACTTCTATTGAATATGCCCTATTAATAAGATAAGACTGGATCATATTATGTAGTTTTCCCCATATACCATAAAATTCCAATTTATTTAGAAACAAAGAATGTGACACACAGTCAAAAGCCTTACATATGTCAACAAATATTCCTGTAAAACTCATACCTTTATCTAAATTTTCCAATAATTTATGCATAGAACCCATGATAGCTGTTATAGTTGAAAGGCCCTTTCTGAATCCATGCTGAGTTAATTATACTATACTTATCTGAGATATTAGAAATTCTAACTAATAAAACTTTTTCAAATAATTTTCCAAACACAGAGATCAATTGATATAGGCCTATAATTATTTACATTATCTGTACTGTCCTTTTTATATTCAGGTTTAATTATACTTAGTTTCAGGCAATCTGGAAAATGTCTTCATTTAGGAAAAGGTTATTTAGAACAGATGTAAGGGCATCTTTATATAATTTTTCAGTATTTAAGGGCATATATTATCTCAATCAGAAGAAGACTGATTTTAAAACTAATTATCAGTTCACTGAAAAATATAGCTGATTAATGAAGAGTAAGTACTAATGTGACCATGTGATTTGTAATATTATTCCCAATGCTTACAAAAAAAAATCATTAAATAATGAGCATATTTTGTTTGGGTCACAGATAAATTCACCTTTATTTAATATTTAATATCTTTATTAGCATAGTTTAGTATCTGAGTTTTATCATTAACTATTTTCCAACCTAGTTTACTTATATCAGCAGATTTACCATCATCTACCATCTGCATCAGATGAAAATCAAAACTAATATCAGGAAATTAAAGGTAATTATGTCATTTACAATGCGACAAATCCTGTAAGCATAGCATATTTATGTGTGAATAAGCTATTATCATTATTATTGCTGTTGTCATTATTATTATTATTATTATTATTATTATTATTATTATTATTATTATTATTATTATTATTATTATTATTATTATTATTAAGATATTCATAGAGAGCAGTTTGTTCATTTTTTAATTATGAATAAAATTTGACAACAGGTTTTGCACATAACATTCAAAGCTTCAGATTTGCGTTACAGAAGGAGATAAAAGTTAAAAGCAAATCAAAGAACTAAAAAACTAATAGAAATCATACTTAAGCTTCTACCATTCCAGATACATGCATTGGCTTTATTATTTCTTACTTTGGCAGAAACAATTTCTGCAGTAAAAAGATTTTTTTCAAAATTAAAATTAAAAATGTGTTTATATAGTTCCATGTCTCAAGAAAGGCTAAGCAAACATAGCATTTTAAGTTAGAATATGACAGAGCAAGATCAACTAACCTAAATGAAGTAGTAGAAAATTTCACAGCAAAAAATTCTAGAAGATTAAGCAATGTTGATCTTCAACGAAAATTGAACTTGCTGTTCTTGATGAGTATTCATTTTAATTATTAAATTTCATTATCAGTGATATACAAATAAATCATTGCTTATGACCTTATACTCTTAAAGTCATTAATAATGCAGTAGTAAAATAAAATAAAGTTGGTTTTGTTACTTCGCTTACTTAGTTTTAATTGGATATGTCTCTGGAATATTCATTTCCATCAGTAGAAGACCAACTGGGAGAAACATATTCAGAAGGGGGTTGGAGGAACTTATTGGAAATATCCAAAGTTGGCATTTCAAAGTTCATGATAAGCTTTTTATTTTTTTTTGATGAATATTTTCTCCCAAGTTATTAAAAGCACAACTGCAAAGTTAATCTTCTGCTGATGAAGTGTCACCGAACTAACTATATATCAACTTTAAACCATTGTTTTCTGGATCCTAAGGTCATGCAATAGATAGCAAGGGCCAGAATTAATCAATTCCACAGAAGGGCCCAACAGTTTTGTGTTATGTAATTGATGAATGCTGATGCCTTTTAGTGAAAAGATGTACTGCTATGATGTTGGCTATATAGTGATGCAGTTTAAATTATATAATATTAAAAAAAATAATTTTAAATATGCTTACTGTTTTTAGACAAATAGTATTTAATTTCTAGATATATGGCAGATAAAATGGTTAACAATTATACATAAAAAAACTCATTAGGCTTTAAACAAAAGGAAAAAAGCATTAAGTTAAGTGATATCCTTATATCTATTACTTTATTTTACATTACAATAAATATTAGAATATCACTTTTAAACTAAAAATCATATCTATCTTACCTTATAAAGTGGAAGACAAATAAGATCGATGAACCCTACTTGCATTTGTGGTAATTCATCCTTTCTTTCCCGATCCATCATAGCCTGTACATAAAATAAACAGACTATAGTTTGTGTTTTTATTTTAACATTTTTTTTTTCCCCAATAAATTCACACAGACAAAAATAAATAAAAATAAAAACAGACAATTGCTGCTTTTCTTAAATGGGCTAAAGAAAGCAATATTGAATGCAAACATAGGCTAAGAAACAATTTTGGTAAAGTGGTTATTACACTAAGATTAGGAAATAAAATTAATGATACATTTCACCAGAAAAGCAATTGAACAAAACAGGACCAAATATTATTATCATGATGAAATAAAGGGTGAAAGGGTATAATTTTAATCTTTAATTAATTGAGAGCTGACATTAAAAACTAAATATTAACAAAACTTTTAAATAGGTAAGCCACATACAAACTTCCCTCTCCATCTTTTCATAAAGTTTATCCATGTAAAAATGTTACTCTCATTCTAATTTTTACTGGTTGACATAAGTATTTTTCATAAAGAATAGCAAATTTTCTAGCAAGAACAAAACAAGAAAACTTGGTCTATAGTCAAGTGTTAAGTGATAATTTTTGCTATGTTAAAAATCAATACTCTGTATTATGTTAGCAGTTTTGCATTAGGTACATCTTTAAGGACATAACAAAATAAACATTATTGCCATAAATAGAAAAAAATAATAAAGCTGAAGTTGTACATCCCACAGTACGCTTTGAGGATTCAGGATTTCTACCTGTTGAAATAGACGGAAATAAAAAGAAAATGCATGAGCTAACAATTTCTTATTTTGAAAATAAATATATCATCACTCTATAGTGACTGGCCTGCTTCTAGGAATGAGAGACACTAAATTCTTTATTAACTGGAGGAAAAAACTTAAGTTGAGCAAGATTATCCAAGGTGACTTAGTAAGAATACTAAAAATAAACTTAAGATATATAAACATTAAGAGCAGCAATATTATTAACAATCATGCCAGAAAAATAAATATTCCTTTAAACAATGCATGGGACGATATTAGATTCATATTCTGTAACAACATACTCGTAAATAATGGTCACTTTAATTTTTGTAATACAAGAAGGAAGAACAATTACCACAGAATAAAGTTCAATTTGCACAATAGACAAAAATTATAAAATTACATGATTAATACTATATAATAAGTTACATTGGTGTATAAAAATTATAAAAGCAATAGTTTTAAACTTAATATAATGAAGTATATAATTGATCATTGTATTTATAAATGGGATTAATCTCAAGAATATTAAGTGATTATGTATATATAAATATATGAATGCAAGAGGCCCAATCACACCATGATTTCTTACTGTTCTGAGAGTCCTCTGTGAAAATAAAATGATCCTCTAGGTAATCAGCAAACACCATAGCTTTCTAGCAAGTCTCGACTTCCAAACTGCCATGAGCACCATGGAAAGGATAAACGTATGAGACCTTTGAGAGACTGTATTATCTGCTCTGTGACTATTTCTCTTGCAGATTCACTCTCTGTGATGTCTGCTTCTATGTTTCTGCCCTGTAGATTTAAAGTAATCTCTGCATCAGGAATACATCTCTCTAATTCTGAGATTACACAATTTCTGCCATAACTCTCATACCATATGAGATGACAAATTTATTTCATGAGGGTAGAAGCTCTTGGTTGGAAAACAGAATGTTATTATTTATCATAAGGGAGATAGTCTCTGAGAAATGTGTGGCCTGGAACTCTAGTGTCTCCACAGAGTGAATTCTAATAGGAGATCAATAGCACTGCTCAGAGACTGAACTGTGAATCAACCTAACCATCTAGGATGACCAAACATCCAATTCCTGTATTCCTGGGCAAGGGGAAAGGACCCCTTATTATCCATCACTATAGGTTCATAATCAGAACTAGAACTCTGACTACTGAAAGACCTGAATGGAATGGAACACTTTTAATAATAATGCTGGAGAGCAACTGGCCTTCTTCTGGTTGGTTAGTGCGTTAGTCTAATGTGACTAGGGTTATGAAGTCAAGGAGCTACTTATCACTAGGATTCAGGTTTCTGCAATGCTTATGGTCATGCTTTACCCTGAAATGGTTTGCAATAGGAGTTGTTTGATGTAAGCTTTGGAGAATGATACACGAAAGGGTTCTAGAAGTGTCATATACTGCCAACAGTAGCCTCACATTAGCCAACCGTAAGTATAATGGTGCAATCCTCCAATGTTGGAGGAAGGTATGAATAGTATCTTATGGGATTACAATAGCAGTTTCACCTCCCCTTTGGTGACTCGATCAAGCTTTGTGGATGACATCGTAAATAGAAACATAGGGTGATGTCCAGATATGTCTTTTTTACTGTGGGAGGTCGATTACAGGGTGGTTAGGAATTCATGACATTCAATTACTGTTCCTATATTGCATTCAGTTTCAAAATTCTGCTTAGAGTAGCTGCCGAGTAAATGAAATGGCCATTTAGTACTGTGCATCTGTGAAGTGTTTTTACAGCTCCTGCAATATCAACGGGAGCCTGTTGAAAGAGGATAATGTCTATACTGCTTGTTCTAGCAAGCTACCTGAGGACTGGCAGATTCTCTCTAACTCCCACAAGAGATAATATGAGGGCGTACATTTCTCATGAAAATCTGAGGGCAAAAGAGGCCATTCCAGGCAAGAAAACAGGACAGTGAGGATTTGCAGGAGCCTAAGGGCATAGCCACTTCTCTTACAGCTGGGGTGGAGCATTCTAGGGGGAGGGGGGAGGTAGAATCTATGGAACTGGAGCCAGAACTGCAGGGTCCCTCTTCACCGAGAATGGCAGAATGAAATTGATTGCTGGCTAACATTAACATGGGATATTCCCTCTCCACAGGCATTGTGGACACAGTTCTGCTATTCTACCATTCAGGCAGGTAGGTTTTGGAGAGATATATGCAGGGAGGGATGGATTGACCAATTCCCTTTCTTGCTGCCATGTTTCTGTCCACTTCCATGCTGTATCAGTCTATCATCTTTGCAATCTGCTGTGATGTCATGTTTGCCTGCCACATTCCCTTGATGTAACCTCTGTTTATTTGTGAAAGCATTGGAGCCATTCCCCCTCTGAACTCTCAGCTCCAAGTGATCCAACCACATTAGTATGTAACAACAAGTGACTGACAAGAGAAGTAAGCTTAAAGACTGTTTACTGTAATTTTTCTGACTGTACAGAAACTTACATGGTAACCAGGGAGGCTTGCATGACTGACCATTTGTTCTGTTCACTTTGATTGATTGATTGATTTATTTATGGACGCTCTTTATCAGCGTCCCATTCAATTCAGGGCGTGAAATGGCCAGCAGGCCTAATCTCCTTGATAGCTGAATAATCATAGTAATTTTTTAATTCACCTTAAGCTGTTAAAACTTAACATACATTTCAATAAGTTGCTTGTTAAAGTTAATTATACAAATTATTATGAACTAATGACTTTGATTTTGTACTGAACTGATAGACCAATTTTGATGTTTTCTGAACACCAGTCCACTGTATGACTACATTTCTTTTCTAGTTTATTCAAAATTATCACCACTTCTGTAGAGTATACTTTTTAGAGGATGTCAAACAACATTATAATATATTATGTGTTCTCATGCTTCCCCATTTGAACACATAAGTATAAAAAATTATTACACTATGGTATCATTTCTTGACCTCATATGTGTCTGAATCCACTGGTGGGTCACAAAGTGACCCACTATAATATATACTGTAGGAATATACTGCAATACCAATACTATTATACATTTATTTCTGTTTTGGTACTTACTTTTCTTATTTATTTTATTTCCTTACCTTATTAATCTAATTATTAATAATCACCTGGATTCGTTACTGACTACCCGTAGTAATTTATCAGGCAATGATTATTCATTTCTTCTATTCTCATGTTACATGATATATGGAATAAATGCAAAAATTTATAGAAGAACTTCCCTACAAAATATATATAAACTAGAAATCAAACAAAGAGGATGGAGAAAGATAAAGGAGGACTACATTTGGAACAAACCCATAATTTAATCAGAAATGCAGTGCCAAATGAGGAAATGTTGAAAGAAGACAAAGTTGCAATAAATGCAGAAATCAAGTTTTCAGACCCAGCACAAAAGAAACCATAAAAAAGCAAGTAATTTGTATGAATATAAATAGAATACTATTCAAATCACATTATTATATTTTGTTAGCTTTAAAGGTAATGAGAATGTTCTAGGACATTACAAACCCACTTTGAATAATAAGTCAATAAAGGCTTTTAATATGCATGTTTTATTGTACTACATTCCTATATATTCATAATGAAATATGTTGTAAAATAATATATTAATGTCTCATTTAGTATAGAGTTAATTATAAGTGTATTTAGTATTTACTTTACATTGGCTGTCAAAGGGCCTCATCAAAGTTTTCATAATTAATTAACTATATGAGCCTCAACATAAAAAAAAACATGTGTTATAATACAGGCCCATCATAGTATTCCATTGATTTAATTTTGAAAGAAGTACAGAGCACAGAAATAGCATGGGGTATGGAATTCAACCACTTGCAGATAATGTGAAAAATATATGCAATACACTGCCACTATATAGAGACTTTCAAAATGATTACCCTGATTTAAAATAAATGTACTTTCATATCTATCAGCCATGTGCTAGTTTTGCATATATCAAATGATGAAGGAACTCTTCAAGTTTGGACAGTCATCATAATGTATTGTTAATTTGTTGTTAGCAACAGACATTTTTTATGGAGTAACCATACTTTTAAGCTGAGTTTTCTCTATTAAAAGCTTTTAATTAGAATTATGTTTGTATATTTTCTTTATTAGTACTAATCAATACATATTTTGAATATGACTAGGCATTCAGCCCAGGATTTTATCCAGACATATTCAATATATAATTCAATATCTATATATAATTATAATTATTTGTTAAAAATTACCAAATTATTAAAATACGAATTAACATGCAAATTTGTTTAAGCTATCTCTTTGTTCAATGGCCAATAGCACTTTTTAATAACATTACTCAAAAAAGTCCTAAGTTTCTATTATTCTTTCTGAAAATTTCAATTGGAATCATATTCCTGTCTAATTTTAGCCATCTGCTTTAGTAATTCCTTCCTCCACAAATCTGTCCCTTGACACTCAAATACTGTGTTCTATATCTTTCTTTCCTCCACAAATGGGGCACTGATTTTGTGAAATACTCTTCCTCAGTCTTTTTAGTCTCTATACACATACTCTTAACCATCAATTTCCACCATTTGTTCATTATTTACTCTATCAATATATATTTCCCTATCAATATATATTTCTCCATCTGAATATGGAAAACTAGGGACCTTTTTCAGTTATCTGACTAAAATGTTTTTGAATTTCTACATCCTCAGATCTTCTCCTTGCTACCTTCCAAAACCTTTATTATTATTTTTTTTTCTTCTCCAAATTCCTCCTAACCCATTCTCTTCAACTCATTCCATTAACCCATCCATAATTCCTAAGACTCACTTCTTGATATTCTAAACATTATCTAATAAGTTATTCCTTCTAGATTCAAAATCCTAAACCAATATTTTAGGGCATGTTCCATTATAATATCCTTACTTGACACTCTTCCCAGTTCAATTTGGGCCACTTCCTTAACTGTTGCACTTGGTAGGTCTAACACTTCCCTACAAACATCCTGTGTACAGTATCTATAATTTCTTCTCCTCCATTCAGTTCAACTCCTTAATTCCATATAGCATTTTGTATTCAACTACCATGTTATAAGTATTTATTAATCTAAGTTTTCCAAGAATCTAGAGAAAATATTAACCAAACAGAAAAAGGTGTTCAGTGTGATGAAATTTTCAAAATGGAAGTCCATAATCATAGTATGTCTTGTATCTGTAAAGCTGGCCCCCAAGATTACTGAATATTAGACCTTGTGACTTTTTTCTTTGGGATTTGTCAAGGATGATGTTACATGCCACTATTGTTCCCAATCATTCATCAACTTAGAAATTGCATTTACAGTTGTGGTTTCAGTGAATATGGATAAGCTGGAATGAGTATGGCAGGAACAAGATTACCAGTTAGATGTTACTTGTGTAACCAGGGCAAGTTACATAGCGCACTTAAAATGTGAAAGTTGATTCTTGAATAGTTTTTCTAAACTGTCTAAACATGGAAATGTCCATTATCATTTTATGTATGCAAAATTAGGTGTAAAATTATACCTATTTGTGATCAGGACAATATAATTTTTAAAATCCCCATAGTGTTATATGAAAAAGATTTGCTGCAATTGTCACTATAATATGAAGCCATTTATACTAAATAACATTATAATACACAAACTTTTGTAACTTTCATTGATACAGTTTTTTATATACTTTAACTTGAAGTTCTTAACATAGAAAAAAAAAAACTTCTGGCTGCATATAAAGGCCTTTTACACCTCATCAGAGTTACTTAACCCCATATAATATGTTTATATGTACAAACAATATGAATTATATGTCTCAAAAATGCAGAGGACTGTACTCACCACAGGTTGCTGGTTTAACTGAAGCTTCTCCAGATCTCCTTGATCAAAAAACTCATCAGCTACCATTTTTGCTACTTTGTGCTGGACTTCCCATGGTTTAGCAATCGCACTTACATCACATGCTGTCATCATCATTCCACATAGCACTATAAACATATAATTATTGTATAATTATTGGCTGCACTGTTACAATGTTTGGTAAAGTAAGGATTATTTATGTACAGCAATAAAATAGAATATCTTTTCACCAACCATGAAAATATTTAATCTAATAAGTAGTAACACATTCTATCTCGTATTAAAATATAAAGGGATAAGAAGCGAAGTGGCATTGAAGATGTAGACAAGTATCTGTGGTGGTGGTGGTGATGGTGGTGATGATGATGATGATGATGATGATGATGATGATGATGGTGATGATGCAACAATAGCTGCAGCAGTAGTAGATCTGTCATTTTAAAGCAAATAATTTAGACTATTTACTTTAAATAAAAAAAGGCCTCAAATAGTATATCAGGTGGTAACATTGCTTTTGTCTCTGACATAGCACTTTGTTGTTATTATTATAATTAAGAAGGAAATAAAATTGTTATCTGTTTGGTAGAGCAGTTGGTTTAGGTTTATTAACATTTTCAATAAACTATAAAATTGTATATAAGATATTGTATGATTGAATCGAACTACATACTCTTGTTGACTCCATTTGTTCAAATGTAGAACATGTTTTGCAGACCATCATCATCCTCATCCTTACCTACTGTTGACTCTTGTTGAAGTTATGAAAGGTGCAGATGGAGTCATCAAAGTTAGTGCATTTTACATTGGTATCATTGATCTTAGAGTAGATAGTAGTGAATTTACCCTGTCATTTTTTACTTGAATGATGATCCGCAAGACATGTTCTACAATTTAAATAAGCCAGGGCCAATAAAAGTGTGTAGTTTGACTCAATCATACAATATCTTAATTGTATGATTAACTTACTGTACAAGTTCCAATTAACATTTCAAGTTAAAAAATTGTATTTCAAAGCATAAATTCTGATACTGCAAGGCACCTTGGTACAAGTATTTTTAGGTGTGCATGCATATGTTTATGCATGAATATGTCCATATGATGTGTATGGTAAAATATAGTTTAGCAATTCTGCAAATTGCACAAATTTTTGCAGTATATTTTGTATATGAAAAATACTCACATATTCATCTTATACACTGGAAAATTTGGGTAATATTTCTAACTAACTTCTGTTTGCTTCACTCCTTTAAGATATGCAAATCAACAGCAATTCATATATTGATTCTCCATTATCAAGTATTAATGACAGTAATAGAATCCCATTTTTTGAAAGCGTTTGGTATCCTATTTATTGCTGAGATATCACAGCCTGTGAACACTGATGATACATGAGATGAAATGATTTATAAGGAAGGAAATATTCCAGGGTTAAGTTTAGAGTACTCTCCTGGCATTTGCTGTTTATAAGGAATGAGAAAATCTGTAAAAAAAAAAAAAACAAACAAACAGGGAGGATGGCCCTCGTGGGAATCAAAACCCAGATCTCCCATTTATGAGTCCTGCCTTAACAACCTTGATCACCCATGGCAGTATAGAAACCCATCTATTTTATGCCAATTGGTAATGGTAATACTTGTCTTCTTTTGGTTATACCACAACCTTTTTTTCATGTGCTAATTAATCACCACTATCATTGCTACTATTTGACATAGGACTGCATAATTAAGGATATGCTGTAGCTCACATTTAAATACTAAATATGTAATATGTAGTAACAATATATGTTAGCGCTGAATTAACTTTTCCAATAAATATTCTTATTAAATCTAATTGGAGCTTGTGTAAAATATTTATGAAATAGTTTGTGCTTTCTAAAGATTATGCAGTAATGATTAAAATGTTTTTGTCCAAACATATCAATTCAGGAACAGTTTTTCAAAATTGATAAATGCAAAATTTTAAAAATTGACGTTATACAGCATTCACATAACCATGATCTAATACAGCATCCTATATACTAAAATTTATATTTCTCATACTTAGCAGATTGAAAATGTCCAGTTTTTTTTCAAAGCTCAATAAATGATCAGGTGAAAGGTGACACTTGTACATAAACTAGTAATTATTTTATATTCCAATTTATATTTTAATGTAACTTTGTGCTAGCATTATTTAAACTCCAGATTTATTTTTTGTGGACCATGTTACAAACTGGTGGCAAATCATCATTAAAATATTTTCTTCATTGTAGACAATTATTATACATCTTGTGAGTTTTCCATATTGAATAGTGTTATATTGTTCTGAGTGTAATTATGCTACTGAAAATGAATATGAATCACAAATTGAGACATGAGCTTAATGCTTCAGAGGTAGAAAATCTACATAGATACAAGGATTGAGACCCTGAAGGAGGTGAATAAAGACTGGAAAATCATAAATTCCTAGTACAGTTTAAATAAAATTCTTTGGTCAAAATTGCCTTTTAAGAAGAACAGTCAATATGTAATCATAACTAAATTTAAAATGGCATTGAAAAGTATTTATTTTTGAGCTTCAGTTCAGGTTGAAGTTCGGGGAGGAAAGAAGAAAAAGAAAGAAAGAAAAAAAAAACACCTTGCCATCTACTCATGTTTAAATATTCTAGAGATTTACCAAAGAAAAATGTGGTGAACAAAGAGAGAGATAAGGATGTTTTCACTTTACTTAAGTACTTTAAAATATCATAAGATGTGAGAAGCTTGTATGTAGATATTCTAGTGGATAACTGAAAATCAAATAAAAATGTTCAAAATTTGCATACGGGTCAATGTTAATTCAATTTGAAATCGAACACAGTGAAATATGCATTACTAATCTCTGAGTTGATGTATTTAGATCACACTTTATGATTTCAATTCCGTGAGATTTACTCAGAAAAATTGTTCATTGAAACATGTCCTGAGTAAATCTCATGTAAGTGAAACCATAAAGAGGTTCCAAATATTTTGACATTACATAAGGGTTGTTAAACATTATTCACTTTATAGTATATTATTATTGTTTACTTTGATCAATGATGTATCACATGTTGTATATGTTTAAGTAAACAGTGTAACAATATATGTTAAAATTCAATAAATATTCCTCATCAATTAAAAAAACAAAATTAAACTAATGAAATATCTAAACAAATAAAAATATTTATAAGAACGTTCTCTACTTAGTAATCAATATTTATCCACTTGTGAAAAAATTTCCCTAAATTAACCTTCAATTTCAGGCAGTAAACAAATGATGATAACATTATCTATGGTATTTTGTCTATTTAGTAGTTAAAATATATTAATGAAAATATGATCCTTGTAATAAATTTTTCTTGTCAAAAAAAAATAAATAAATAGTTTGAAAATACAGCTATAATAGTTTGAAATTTATTGAAAGTGCTATGAAAAATACAAAGATTATGTTTGATATTTAGCTATGACTAGCATCCAAGAAATTATTGTTCTTAAGCCCCCTTATAAAACAATGAATAATTTTATATTATTTAAATATGATAACGGATATAGCAAATTAATTATAATTTTAGTAGGTCTCTCATTTTATCATTGTGATCAACATCTCCTGTCTTGCTTCATGATAAATTAAAAATCAAATGTTTATATTACTGATTATGTTTAAGTTTCCCTAAAAGGTAATATTCTGATTTTACATCAATATAGAATTCAATGAGATATTAAACAGATGAGATGACAATTGGAAGACCCAATCATTTGCATAATCCATTTGTCTACTCAGAGGCAGTGATGGACATGGAGGGTATGCCCTTCCACTTTTAACAAATTTGGAAGGAAAATAGTTATTGAAGTTGTGCCTATGATTACTAGGTACCAAAAATGAAAATGAAATATGTCTGTTAACGCACCAGCGGCCGCAACTTTTGTTTTTTCTCAACGAGCGCGGCCTTTAACGACCAATTAACAATGATTCATCTGATTCATTAACCAGTGAAATTGGACCATGAGCAATGCAAATATATGTAATATATGCATATATAGGATTCTTTTTTTTTTTTTATAAAACTTTGTTAACACCATGTTCTATTACAGCATTACATGCTCTTTGAAACACATAACATGCATTTACACTCTCTCATTAACTATTACAACAATTACCCTATAGTTCATCAAATTTTATTTTGTTAATGAATTTTAGAAATGCTTTTAGTTACACTCGTTTTTTTTTTTTTTTATTTATTTTGCACCGACCATGATTTCCATTTCTTTAAAATAGAAGGTAATCGACTGTTTGTTCTCCTTTCATGCATGGACATTCTGGTTTCGAACTCTCCTGTATTTTGAATCGGCAATAGTACTTCCGGAATTGGTGAAATTTGGAGTCACTGCTATGTTCATATTCAAATGCAAATTCAATTTTGGGAAGAATGTTTTTGTCGTATTTCCTTTTGTAGTCAACTGCCATCCCCTATGGCATTTAATTTTGCTATCCCCTGGTAGTTTTCTCGTTACCTCATTTTTTAGTATTTTCATGTGACTAATTTCTAAGTTTTTATCTTGTGCTGCTTGTTTTGTTAGACAGTCGGCTAATTCGTTTCCATAATGTCAGGTGAGTGCTCTGATCCAGTTTATTTCTATTGTCCAACTATTTTCTTGGAGAGATCTGATACATTCTCTTAAGTTCCTTATGATTATTGGGATTCCGAAGAGATGTGAGGATAATCAGAATATCTGTAAAGATTATTGCTGTTTATTTTTCCAGCATTTTTGAGCATTTTATTTTATCCAGAGCCTTGATTATGCTAGTTACTCAGCTTGATTGTTGGAGCATTTGTCGATGCGTTAGGTCTTTCGGAGTGAAAATGATCCTACTCTATTTTCTCCTTTGCTGCCGTCAATAAATGCTCCTATTGTGTGCCTTAACAGATGATTACAATGCCAGCAGAAAAGGCCAGATCGGTAGCAAATCCTCCAGAGTTATAGCTCAGCGATTCCTTTTCTCAGCATATTGTTATGGCTTCAATTTTGGCTATTTTAATTATTATAGAAGTTAACTCTGTTATAATGCTTAAAATTTCATATGATGTGGTGCAAAAAGTCTAAACAATTGTTATATTTATTAATCTTTGCAACCTGTTGTATTTCGTTTTTGATATATTGACTCTTCAGTACCTCTATCCAAAGCCATTAGAGTAAATAGCTCCTTTGTATATAACCTTCAGCACTTAATGCTTCACACTCCAATTGATTTTGATTGCTTTTGCGAGAGCATTTGTTAATTTAGTGCATCTTTCGGTTACAAAACGACGTGTGAGTTGAAGGGGCGAACTTGTCACAGCATAACTATTCCAGATATTTTATTTTCGTAACCTGTTCCAACGGCTTATTGTCCAGACATATGCATAGTTCATTACCCCCTGTTCGTCTCGCAGTCGGTCCTGGTGGTGTAGTGGTTACCATACTTGCCTCCTAACCCAAGATCGCGGGTTCGAACCCGGCCAGGACCGATGGATTTTTTCGGGGCGTAAAAATCCTAAGTATGGCTTCCTTCGGAAGGGAAGTAAAGCCGTGGGTCCCGTGTCGTACATTTACGGCACGAAAAAGAACCTCAAGCCTGAAAGAGAGGCCTCTGAGCAAAATTTGTCGGCCGTTTCACGCCCTGAGTTGAATGGGACGCTGATGACCTGAGCTGTTAAAGAGCGTCCATAAATAAATCATTCAAAAAAAAAAAAAAATTCTGCTCGTCTCTATCTGTATATCATCATGGCTTTCGATTTTTCTTTTGAATGTTATTTTATTGTTCTCCGACCAGCCCTCATTCTTACTTATATTTTATATTAGCACAGTTCTCTAATTCTTCTTTGTGTTTGCCTTCAGTGAGTAAAAGTAGATCGGTACTAAGCCAATAACTTTTATATGTTTAGTAATAATGGTATTAGCCAAATGTGCGTGCGTGGGCATGTGTTTAACGCTTTAGCGACAGCAAATTTTGTGTTTGCTTAACGAAACTCGGATATAATGATTAATAAACAAACGGTTCGTTGAGTTCCTTAAGCTTTAAAAATTAGACCATTTGGAACAAAGGTTAAATTAAAGCGGCACGAATTTATAATTATTTCCTAGTAGTAAACACACAAATCACTGCTTTCTACCAATAAACTCAATATTAATTACTCTGTTGTCTAGCGCCCTGTAATTACGTTCACAAATTCGACTTGCAGAAGATTTCGCTAGTGTACTTAGCTTCTGCACGATTGGCTTTTATAAAAAAGATTTATATATTGAAAATGAAACAGTTTTCAAAATTTGTTAACTACCGGGTAAACTTTTCTTACAGTTCTTTCATTAAGGGGAGGTAGGTAACTGAAGGTTAAAAAAATGTGCATATTTGGTGGTTTTTTTTTTTTTTTTTTTTTTTTTAAAGCAGCATTTCTCGGTGAGCAGAAGGATAAGTAGGCATATGCAATTGTAGTATTTAAGCGAATTGCGCGCCCTACCTGCCACGCCCCCTTAAAATTTCAGTTCTAAACATAGTTTTCGTTTTTCCGCCACTTCTTCCAGAAATAAATTAGTGGCCTTCGTAAAATTGCGTTCGATGCAAGAAACTATGATTCAATGTTGGCTGTGCTGGTATTGATGTCTTTTGACATGTCTCCATGAAGTTAGCGCGAAACTTGCATTGTGTCAATAGTATCAAAGTGTTTGAAGGTGTTTAAATTAAACTAACTTTTTTGCATTTGCAAGTGAAAGTTGTTTCTTAAGTTGGTTTGAAGATATCTCGTTCCTGAAAATTCTACAGTAAGAAGAAGTCGATAGGAAATATTCACACCAGAGGAAAACACGTGCTGGAGAATCCTAACCTTAGTGCACCATGTGCCTAAAAAAAAACAAAAAAAAAAAAAAAAAACCTTGGTAAGTTCTGAACAACATAGATGAAGCTGTAGACAATGTATATATTGTAGGTTTAGACTCTTAATTCTCATTTATTATAAATTCATTTCTATTATACATTTAAGTGTTATTGCAGACTTAAGGGAAAGTCATGTAAAATGTAAATATTGCAACTCGGATGATTCTATTTACATATATGAAGATACTAAAAACAGGAGTGTTCTTGCCTCTAAAATAACCCTCAAATACAGTGATTGCGACAAAAGAGCATCAGAAAAATCATCTAGGTTTAACAGGCAAAATATTTTTTGTAAATGTAAAGTTCATGTATTGCATGAAGTACAGAAGGAACTAAAACACTTTGAGCAAACACTAAGATTGTATTTCTTGAAGCAACAAAGGAAGCCAACACAGTAAAAAGGAATAAGAAACGGAAACAATCATCATCATCATCATCATCATCATCATCATCACACCACCACCACCTGTATATCTTAAGCAAATAAATTAACAAAGATTACTGTTGAAAAAATATAATTTTTTTGTCCAACATTTTTTCGTAAATTAGAATTTTTTTTTAAAGCTGTAATTAGCCTGTTGCACTCACTCTTTGTCACATTAAAGAACATGTTTCTAACAGCCTTTATAGTAAATTTAAAATCTCTATCTATGACAGTTTTTTTAAAAATGTACATAAAATTTTAGTTTTTAGAAAATATAACCCCTTCATAAATGTGGCTGATTCAGAAAGTATACTATTCTAACATAATCAAGATTTATGTGGTGTATGTAGCTATTACTGATATGTGTGTGTGCGTGCGTGCGTGCATGCATGCGTGTGTGAAGTTTGGTGACTTTATTTGCAATAGTTTATGAAATATTGGCTTTTAGCTAAGATAGTGTACTTTTGACTATGTTAGTCACCTTTCTTCTGTATCTTATCAAAATATTCATAACATTTAATAATGTTATTGCTTAACATAAATACTTAGGTATAGATTAATTTGTTTTATGAGAATGAATGTGCAGCCACAGCTGTGGTTGCACAGGTTTCTTTGTTACAGTCCATTCTGTATCAACCTTGTGCAAATATACCCATTGCCCTAGATTAGACCAATTATCTCTGCCCAATAACTTCTTGCTCAGCACTGATCAGTGGATACATTTTTCATTTCGAAGTTTCCATGTTTCTATTAGAATTTGTATATTTGTCTTAACTGTCAACTTATTTACACTTGTGATCATCTTAAAGCTGTACTTTTAGAATGGAAAGGAGTTGCCAGCTTATAATTTCTTTCTATAGTCTTCTTTTTGTTCCTGTTTTTTATTTGTTATATGTTAAAATTATACTATGTATCTGTAGCTATGTATTTTATTTCAACTAGTGACATCAGTGGAATAATGGCTAAAATATTGCTTAGAAAACATAAATTAGCCTTGTAGCTGAGGTTTCCCCAATTTTTAATTGAACATTGCAGTTTATTCATTATATATTGTGATTTAATCAAATAACAAGAAGTAATCAGATATGTAGATCAAAAGATGAGACACATAATGTTGTTGTAGAGCCAAAGATTGGAAAAAAATTGAAAAATTTGTGCAATAAGTGATACATTACTGTTGCTGTATTTAAGTTTCAGAATAGTTCAGAAGAAAATCATAAACCTCAATTCATGACAAGGAAAGCTATCAACCACTATAAGGCTATTGTCTAAAAATAATGTAAATGTAATATGAATAATGAAGATACATGATCTCCTACTGGATTCTGTCTACTAATCGAGGAAAAATGTGGAATAACTTACATTCTTTCTTTCCTTCACTCTGCCAATCAAATTCTCCTTGGTCCACCAGCTCCATAAAACTGCTCTTCTTTTTAAAATACATAGCCAGGTCAGTTGATATAATTGCATTCTCCACTGTTTTCATTACTTTTCTATAGTCTTCCATTGAAAGTGACTGAAAAATAGTGAATATTTCATATTTTAAAAAACATTGAAAACTTTGAAATGCTCATTTGATAGTGCATATATGCTAGAGCTTAAGAATGCTGGCTACATATTAGCAATACTTAGTGCTGGTACATTATGATTATTTCTATTTGTTTTATTAGATTTTTTATTATTACTATCTTTATTAATATTTATTTTAGGAATTTATTATATTATAAATGATGTGATTATTTTTATATTTAGAGGCTAGTGAGGAAACATTAAATGGTTGTAGATTTCATTTCATAATTATCTAAGTAAACAGTAGAATGGGTTCAGCTGTACAAAAAATAATTTTTCTAACTAAAAATGTAATTTGGTTTTCAAAATAGGATAATATTTTATAAATATGTGCATGTATATGTTTTATATTATTTACAAGCATTTTGCTATAGATGGTTATTTTTGTTGTAAATGCTTAACTAGAGTGGTTTATGTAGTTATTCTGGATTATTTCTAGGAAAAATGTTGCATTACAATATATGAAGTAAACCTACATAACTCTGGAAATATGTTATAACAGGAAGTTTGTCTTGATATTTTCTTAAAACTAAAGTTGGATATTATTTGTTTCACTCAAATTACACGTTGTTTTATGCCAAATTGTGACTAAAGTTAACACAGCTGAATTAAGTTGTCATCCTTAACTTTTAATGCTCAGATGAATGCTCTTATTATAATGCAATGCTTTATATATATATTACAATAATAAGACAAGCAGAAAAGGATAAAACACTAAGAAAAAGTCACAGACTTGCAATCGATATATTTCGAACTACTAAGAGTTCTTCTATGGCAAGACGAAAAGTAAATATATTTACGCATGCTTTTTAACATCTCAGGTCATCAGCGTCCCATTTAAATTAAGGCATGAAATGGCCAACAAATTTTGCTCAGAGGCCTTTTTTTCAGACTTGAGTTTCTTTATCGTGCCGTAAATGTACGACATGGAACCTACGACTTTACTTCCCTTCCGAAGGAAGTCATACTTAGGATTTTACGCCCCCCCCCAAAAAAAAACATCGGTCCTGACCGGGATCACACCCGCGATTTTGGGTTTAGAAGGCAAGTATGGTTACCATTGCACCACGAGGACCGACAATACAATGCTGAATTTCATTGATTTAATAATTGATAATTACACTGTTCATTGATTATTTTGTTATGGACATCTGAGGACAATTTAAAAGTTAACAGCTACTAATTTTAAAAATAGCTATACCTAAAAGGCTTTAATTTAGTTTTAATTTTCATAAAGTATAAGGTAGCTATTTTATTATGTCCATGTTAGTTACAAAATTTGAGAAATACATGTTACTAATTTGTAATTAGTCTGGTTTAATATTATGTCAAAATGTTCTTAATATACAGAAAGCATTGCGGTAATTATAGTTTATTGGATGATTTTTTGTTTTTACTACTGAGGCACCACAGGCGATGGACACTGATGATACATGAGATGAAATGATATATTGGGAAAGGATTTTTTTTAAGGTAGGAAACGTTCCATGCCTAAGTTTAGGGTACCTCCCCGGCATTTGCCATTTATGAGGACTGAGGAAAACCTGGAAAAAACCTAAGTCGGGGAGGACGGTCTTGGCGGGATTCTAACCCTAGACCTCCCGCTCACGAGTCCGTGCCTTAACGACCTCGGCCACCCGTGGCGGTATTGGATGATGTACAGCCAGAGTTGCCATATTATTAATTACCATATTATTTACTGTGAAGCAGAAAAAATAGTGTCCATTTTAGCCCGTGATTAGCAATTACATTATTCATAAACCTTTCTACTATGTTGGTTCTGATTTAGGGGCATTTTCTAATGTGAATTTCCTGGAAGTGCTTTAGTTTTCACAAGTTACTAAATGGACACCAAAGTTACCTGGAAAATGTTGTTGCCTTCGCTATTCAAAATCATGACACACTGATCAAAGTGATGATGTTCCATTGTACTAGTTGTATAGAGGATGGCTAATGGAGATTCAGTCTTTGTCTGAAAAGCGTTATTAGTACCTCGATGATCTAAATCATGGCACAAACAAGCAACTAACAATCCAAGTATCTGCAACAAGAGTAACACAATAAACAGTGTTATAATCAATTCTAAAGATGTTTAAAGTTTACTTATATAACATACACTTGATTATAATGTGTTAATTTCATATTTTTTTCAACAAAAGACACAAGATCACACGTTACGTAATAATTTTGATTATATCAGATGCAGAAAATTCTTAGTTTGTACTTATTTGTCATCTAGTTATTTAAATCGTACAACATTTTGACCCATAGATGATATCATGTTAACACAGTTTTCTCACGTCTGGTCTCTAGCATTATTTATATAGTAAAATTAAAGCTAAAAACTAATTACATGAATGAAGAATAGAAAAAAAAAACACGACTATTTAATAAACAACTTAATGTAATATACTTCTATAGTTTAGAAAAAAAATATTTTTATGAAAATTCATTTGCTGCTTGAGAAATAAACACAACAATGGCCTGATGAAATTCCAGAAGGGTTCATTTGCGTAATTATTTATTGGAAAAGCATATAAGAGATGAAGAATATGAGAACATAGTAATCGCCCCTCCACCACCCCCATATAAAACAAAAATGTAAGAAAAGAAAGGTACTTTATGAAAATTATTCTGTCTAGAAATAGCCCTTCCGAATATATCCTTTAGTTACCAAATAGCCAAAACTTCCAGCTTCATTAACTCATAGTTTTATTTCTTTCTTGAAACATAAATCTGGAATATTAAATAGTTCAATTAATTATTACCGAGCGGATGACTCAGGCGGTGAAGCTCGATACTCGCATTTAGAAAGTCCCGGGTTCAAATTCCTTGGAGTCAGTCACTCTACCTTTGTTTTTTCGTGGTTTCCCCTGCTCGCTCAGGCAATTTTTGTACTTTCCCATTTCATATCAATTTATTGCGTTGGTTGCTACAGGATCAAAAGTGCCAGGATGAGGTGGACTGATGCGGTGTGTTGATGATTTGCGCTTTGGAAACGATTTTGCCCCGTAAGCTGCCCTTTTGAGGGTCTCGAGATCATTGGTTAGATCTCCCTGAGTACTTCTGTGTGGAAACGTGTTAGGGAACCCGTCTATGTTTCCCTCTCTTCATTCTTTCTTCCCGTAGGTGCCTCCATTGAAGGCTTAGGCCCCAGCCGTTGGATAAGCCTGAAGTACCTAAATGACCTCCGCCCCTAACAATTGAATCAAATAAATAATATTAATTTATGTTATTAAAAATAAATGCACAGTGTTATTTATTCTGTAACGCCCATCCGCTACTATCAACTGGAAAAGCTGTATTTTTACTACGAGTATTTCATAACTATTGGTCGCATTTTATATATTTTACTTACTGGAAAATTCCCACTTTACGAATCAGCTTGATTAAACTCTTAACCAATACATAAATAGATTACGTAAATAAATAAAAGTTCTGCAGCAAGAGCTAGGGATATGATGCACACAGATGAATTTATTCTTAACTTGGCTTTTACATCTCTCAATGTATTATCTCAAGATTACTGGCATTGAGTTTTGTATTACCACTTCACCACCACCACCACCACCACCAACCATCAAACTATTACTGCTACTAGTAAATAAGACAGGTTTTCTCCTCTTGACAATCAGCTGTCCTATAAATGCAAGTTGCACTTTTTATTCATAATAAGTCCTAACGTTTTAACAGTTCCGGATGGCGGGTGTGTAAATTTCTCAAAGTTATTAATTTGCAGTGATCTGGTTTATTGCAGTGGTTTATAGGTGGAAGTAAATGAACAGTAACATGTTACTTCTTTTGTTTTTTAATAAGTTAATATTAATTTAGTGAAATTACATTAGGGACTGTTTAATAGCAAGTGTTCGAAACACATGGCTTTGCTCTTGATGTCTATTACGGCATTGCATGCAATAATACTATATTTACATTTCCTAAAGAACAGCAATTAAAGGAGACATCGTGCAAATTTTGAAGCTAGTGGTGAAACTATGGCGTATATTAAACCTACCATACCAAACTTTGTGGTTAGGGAGGGCATTTTCCGCAGAAAGTTTCTCTAATCTACCGATTTATTGACGGTGTGGATTAGTAAAGAAAGGAAAATTCCGAAAAAACATATGAACCTGGGCATGGATGGAGAATGAATGAATAAATAGTGTTTAACGCCCGTTTTTGCTACAGAGGCACCACAGGCTATGGACAGTGATGATACATGAGATGAAATGATATATTGGGAAAGGATTTATTTTAAGGAAGCAATCGTTCCAGGCCTAAGTTTAGGGTACCTTCCCGGCATTTGCCATTTATGAGGACTGAGGAAAACCTGGAAAAAACCTCAGTCAGGGAAGACGGTCCTGGCGGTATTCGAACCCAGACCTCCCGCTCACGAGTCCGCGACTACTTAACGACCTCGGCCACCCGTGGCGGTTTGGGTGGAGAAGATGAGAGTTTTGTGAGCCTGTTGTTATAATATGTTTCGACTCGTTTGCAAGTGAGGTTATGCAGACACTACACTGGTAGTTAAATCGTTAATGTTACAGAAATGAAACATATGGGTTTATTTATTTGGTTCGTTGCAGTTATGTGATTTATTACTGTAGTTTATAGCTGGAAGCACCGCCACGGGTGAAGCTCAGACATTCTCGCGCCAGACCATCTGCAGAAATATTAGGGTGAGCGCTTTTATTATGCTGTCGGTCATTGGGCTTAGAAATGCACACAATTTCTTGCAACTAGCTACTTGCTATTAGCGTTTTTTGCAATCATCGCTACTTGTGATAATATTAATTAAAACTGTTCATTATTGATACATATTGAATATCAAAGATATCGAGAATGTCGAGAACCCATCTGTAATAATTATCCATTAATTTCGATTCTTTTCAAAAAATACTCCAGAGTTTAATCTGCAAAATTTTTCATTTCATCATTTTCAACCCCGCCAGCATAGTTACATTTCTTTCCTCGATTTCAGCACAACATTATTTAATCGTTTAGAGGTTTTCTTGATTAATTTTAAAGAAAGGAATAACATCGCGAATGCAGAGAATTTGCTTCACTCCTGCTTGAATTGTGCGACGCCAATAATAATAATAATAATAATAATAATAATAATAAATAATAATAATTAAGAAGAAGGTTGTGCTGATGAATTAATTGCTTAGTTGATTTATTTATGGACGCTCTTTAACATCTCAGGTCATCAGCGTCCCATTCAACTCGGGGCGTGAAACGGCCGACAAATTTTTCTCAAAGGCTTCTCTTTCAGACTTGAGGTTCTTTTTCGTGCCGTAAATGTACGACAAGGGACCCACGGCTTTACTTCCCTTCCGAAGGAAGCCATACTTAGGATTTTTTCGCCTGAAAAAAATCCATCGGTCCTGGCCGGGTTCGAACCCGCGTTCTTGGGTGTATTTTGCTGATGAAGAATAAGAAGATGAAGAGAGGAATACTAGGCCATTGTGTCGACCTGCTTCGAGTCTACACAGCTATTATTGAGAGTGAAGAAGCGTGACTTTCAAGAGACTTAACATCCACCTCACAGCCCAAAACTAGCATATTGTGACTTATTACTTCTCTGAACTAAAGTTAGGTAGTTTATTCAAAGTGGAAGTTTTGAAACAATTGCTTTAGTTTATTGTTTATAAGATTTTATATTACTATACTATACTAAACTGATCTTTATAGTTCATATTATTTTTTACACAATATTGCTAATATGATCATATACAGTAGTATTTTAATTTAGGCTAATTCAGACATACTACCGAATTATTAAATTTATTCTTACTAAGAATGACTACAATCGAAGAATCTTGTGACACTAAAAACAATCAAGTAGGCCAGAAAAAAAGCAAAAAATGCAGCCTCTTACACTACAATTTAGCTAAAAATGTTTGCGTTAAAGAACATATACATTATCATTATGGTTACTGCTTATACGTTAAATTGATTTACTATTTTATCTGTACCATATAATGAAGCTCGAAATAATTATTTTTAATGGCCACTCTACGAAAAGCGAAAAACTGTGTTGTAAAAATAACTGTTTAAATAATCATTTCTCAAACGCATACCATTTGTAATGTATTTTTAAACAACAACAACAAAAAAAAAAACTTAATAGCTGTAGGAGAATGCATTCTGGCACTAGCAATAAATTATAATTATAACACATAATGCATTTTTTTAAAATATCTTAAGTGTTCCCAGAATTAATTTCACCGCATTTGAGTAGCTCATAAACCACGCTACTTATTATAAGAGAAACTATTATTTAATTATTAATATTATTGCAAAATTATAGTGGCAATTCATACTGTGAATACCCATAAAAGAGGAAAATGACGAGTGAATAAGTTGAACCAAGTTGTATAAAAGTATCACTGCATTTAACACTTAATTTTCACTTATTATACTTGTATCATTTCTTGACTATATACTACAGTTCATAGCTTTAGGCTCTTTTTGAAATATTTCATATAGCTATATTTTTAACTTTCTACATATTTGGTTATATATACAGAGGGAATCTTCTCATCCTGCGGATTGGAAAGTTATAAAATCCCGGCGTTTTATGGACTATTCCGTACGTCGTATCGATTTCCGTCGAATTGGCTGATATGTGTTTCGCCGTAGTTGTGAAATTCTAGGCATTGAATAATATTTCACTCTTTGTAGATGTTTTCACGTACAAAAGAAATACAAAAAATAGGAGTAGTTCTGGAGCAATATTTACACAGTACATTAAGGTAATCTTTCTTATAGGACGGTCTGGTGAATGCGACGGATCACTTGAGAGCACCTACATTTCCCATCGATTGTAAAATGCAGGTTTGCAGATTCACCGGTATGCATAGCCATGCTTCGATTTATACAAAATGGACCATAATTAACTATCCATTGCAAACGTTAAGGCATTTTGTTTGTAACTTTCTCACCAATTTAAAATTACTTGCTCAATAATTAACGTGTTAGCTGGGTGCATATGTCTATTGCGTTCATTAGCAAATGCCGATTGTTGTTATGAAAATGTTTAATAAGTAAGAAAGGTATTTGCTTTAACAACTTTGTATAATAACTTAAGAATGGAATTTTGACGCCGTCCCATCAACATGAAAAGCGATTAATAATTTAGGCAAATGTTTTGAGGAAAATAGATCTGTATCGGTCTGCACTAAGTCAGGCAGGGCTTTATGAAGCCATGAAACTAAGCTTAATGTTTTACACAGAATCATCCAGAGCCCTAAAATGTCTACCCATAAGCCTTTTCTTAAATAAAACATTTCAAGAACTTCTGTTCGGAGACTATTATATCAGGCAAGATTCAAGCATTGCATACCACGTCTTATGCACGGTATTTTGGAAGACGACCCAGTCGTAGGCCCCCATTTTTCGAGACAATATTAAATGAATTAGAAGAGGTTAATGCTGAGATTTTTTTGTAAAATAATTTGGAGTGATAAAACAATCTTCAAACTATCTGGCAATGTCAACAAGTTCAACTTGATGCCATCCTTAGTACCCTATCAATGATAAGGAATTGATTCGATGTATGTGGTATTTTATTCCAGCTAGATCTAAGTAAAGGGTTTTTTGTAAGTGTGTGGAAATGTCGTGAAAACCATGAATTCCTTATTGAACAGCAGACAGGCAATTTTAGCAGACAATGGAATTAATCCTTACTTTGTTCGGGTGAAAGGGGCTGGTACCTCCCTCAGGCGGGAACGCTAGAGGAGTCGATGCTGTTGACACCTGAGATACCGTTAAAGGTTATTTCACCTCAGCAAACGCCAGAGCTCGAAATCGGAGGACAAATCACGGAGCTGATATTCCAGAAAATTTGACTAGCAAATAATAACGAAGCCCCATGATGTCACTGATATCCTATCAGAAAGTTCAACTCAATAATGGCGCGAAAAGATCGCGTCTGTGTTCACGTGGCTGCGTGGGTTCTTATTGAGTATTTAAAGACCGATCACTCACAGAAACGGCACTTAAAAATTAGTCTTCGGATCTGGAGTCTCATCAGTCTCAAGAGTGTTTGTTCAAAACGGGAGTCTGGTGTCGGCAGCATCTCCCGGTAGTCAGAGTAAGAGGGTTCAGAGGTCTGGGCTTCGAATCCCACCAGGACCGTCTTCCCTGACTGGGTTTTTTTTCCAGGTCTTTAACATCTCTTTAACATCTTAGGTCATCAGTCATTGTCACATTGTACTTCATGTTCGAAAGAATGCCATTTAACTTGGAAAGGGTGGAATAATCTGCATTTTTGCATTTTCCAGTTTTCTCTGAATTCTAAACCCTGTTGTTTAGAATTGTTTAAACCTCTCCTTCCATGGACGCGAGGTTGCCGAAGCTTCAACTATAGTATAGGTCACTGAACGTTCAAGGTAAACACTACACTACAGGTTACCAATTAACTCGGTCACTTCAGCACTGTACAGAATCCAGTTCTAACCCGCTCCCTCTGCCGTCACGTGTATGCTTTGCTTCAACCATACGCTGATATCTTGTTTACGGAGGAATTGCTTCGTCTGTAGTTATTAATAAAACAGCATATTGTAACCCTTCCCCTCTCGCATTCTCGGACAAAGGCAGAGTTTATTTGTGAATAATTAGATAATAATGATTATTGTATGATAATAAACCGCCACGGGTGGCCGAGGTCGTTAAGGCGCGAACTCTTGAGCGGGAGGTCTGGGACTCGATTACCACCAGGACCGTCCTCCCTGACTGAGGTTTTTTTCCAGCGTTTCCTCAGTTCTCATAAATGTCAAATGCAGCGGAGGTATGCTAAACTTAAACCTGGAACGCTTAAAAAATACTCCTTTTCCAATCATTTCATCTCATGTGTCATCAGTGTCCACCTCTTGTGGTGCCTATCAGTCGCAAAACAGGCGTTAAACATACTCAGTATACAATAATAATGATGTGACAACAACAATAACTATGATAATAATGATATGTAATGAATATCTCAAATCAGCGTTACAAAATTAGAAATAAAACGTAAGAAAATCAAAAGAAATAAAAGTAAACAGTTTTATCTCTGCAACGCTAAAATAATAATTAACATGGTGGGAATTTCAATTAGATTAAGTACATTGCCTAAAAATGTAAGCTCTGTAGAAATATTTATGGCTTTATATTAAACTAAAATCCAACGTTTTAATTCCTTGAAACGCAATTCATACCTCGAAATCAGTATGGGAGAATTTGATTTTTTCGCAGTTTGTTTAGATACGTAAGATGTTCATTGTTTTCACTGTGTTTATACTATTTAATTATGTCCCGCGAGTGGTTTGTAGTAAAGATTAAGCAGAAACACTTGTAAATAACACAAACCTCTAGATCAGTCATAAAACGCTCCATTTTTCCAGTTTTGAGCATAGCAAACATTGTTTGTGCCACATTAAGTGCATGTCTCCAGTTGTGATACTTGACGGGACGATAATTCTTCTTTACGCTGAGTATCCATCGACACAAAACCTGCAACAAATTTGGAATTAGAAATGTGCTGCGTAATTTATTAAGAACCTTCTAGGAACAGCTCCATAAATTCCTGTATTTTAACTAAACATTTTTAAAAACACATTCTCTAGGAGTTCAGAAACATAATAAGAGTAAGCCATTACTAACTTTCAGATACTTCTTGAAATATGAGCTGCAGAATCCCAGTAGAGGTTCTGTAATTTGCTATTATGTACTACAGTGCAATGAAATAAATGGTAATAATTTCCAATTTTCATATCTATGACTGGCAAGATGATGTTAAGAACGAAACTGTAGTTTTTTTTTTTCCCCCCTATTAATGGGAAGAACATACACACATCAAAATTGTCTATGGAGCACAGATTTCTTCTTTATCTCATAATTGTGATCGAAATCTCATCATACAAATTGTGCAAACAATATTTACAATGCGTATATTGATAAAACAACACAATAATCCTCAAAAGCAAAATTTAACTCTTTTTTAACGGAAATAACTCAATTTTCTAATTTTAAATTTACTAAAACTCAAGTCTCAAAAATATGTAAGATTGCTATTTTTCTCAAGTTTTTCCTGATGCTTGTGTCCTAAGTAATTTGTCTCACCACCTCTTGCATTAAATGCTACTCTGTACCACCTTGACATTGAAGACATGTGAAGAAAGATTTAATGTTGTTCGATATTCTGTCAGTATAGCTGATCAGTCTCGACGTTTTAATATTCTATTATTCCACAGACCTGGGATTTGAGCAGGGTGCTTTAATTCTGTAAAACGATGTCTTTCTAATCACCTAAACTCATACCCTGTGCCTTGGCATTCAGCAATAGAAAGCAACTAAGACTGCAAAGCATCTTGAATGTACCCGTTTGTATTCATTGCTCCACGGATTAAAAAAAAAAAAAAAAAGGTGAAAATTCTAAATAGGCTTCATTTGGAAGGAAAGTAGAAGTCGGCTGTTATAGCATGTCGTAAATTTACGGCACGTAAAAGAATCTCAAGTCTGAAAGAAAAGGCTTCTGAGCAAAATTCATCGGTCATTACATGCTCTAAATTGAATGGGACGTCAATGACAAAGATGTTAAAAAGCGCCTTTAAATAAATGTAATAATACTAGTTACTATTTGTATCAAAACGAAACCTGTTTTTATCTTGCCATTGTTTCTCTTCAAACATTGATGGTGTCTTCTTTGAATATGTGTGCTCCCTGTATATATTTCAGTCTTTCTGGTCTTAAGTGGTCGACCTGGTGGTCTAATAGAAGTCATATTTGCCCAAGGTCGCGGATTTGATTCCGGCCAGGGTCGATGGATTTCTTCGGGCGTAAAAATCCAAAGTATGGCTTCCTTCGGAAAGGTAATAAAGCCGCTGGTCCCGTGTCGTAGTCTTATGAACCTCAAGCCTGAAAGGAAACTTTATCGGTCGTTTCAAGCCCTGAATTGAATGGGACGCTGATGACCTGAGATGTTAAAGAGCGTCAATAAATAACCAAATCAACAGAAGCTACCTGGGTCTCCATATGCCTTCTGGAGTCTGGAATCTGCATGCAGACTGAAGATGACGTGGCTTCATTGTTTCTATTGCCAATTGAACTCGATTTCCACGGCGAATCTTTAGACAGCTTAATGGACCAAAAAAATTAGGTACTCTTTCTGCAGTCTATTTGTAACAATTTGGGCCGAAACAGTTGTCAACATTCCAGGATACTTCTTAATATAACAAGAGTTGTTCTCTTATTTTCTCAGGATCCGTACAGAACTATGTCTTGTATAGCAGTTGTAATGTTTGGTTTACTTTGAATGTTCTTCTGGATTGCCAAATTCTTGATATCGCATCCATATCTTGGATATAAAGCCTCTTCCGGTATTTAGAGTAATCAGATTTTTTAATACACCACTTCTAACTGTTCCAATCGCCAAACATTTCATCTCGTCTAAAATGATGTTATTGAGCATTCATTTCATTTACAAAAACCCCATCTTACAACTTCAATATTTAACAGAGAAAAATTCCTAGATTTTATAATCAAAACATTTATTTGTGTACTAACAAGGAAATTTTTAAATAAATAAAATAAATTAACGGTTCAGTGATATGGTAACTAATAGGTAAATAAATGAACAAAGTACCAATACTTATTTGTTGTTTATCATTTCAGATACACCAAGAATTTTATTTTAATTGTGTGTTGCTCCTTAGACAATTTTTATGTGTGTACCCCGTATATCTCTATTGCAAAGCTGGAAGTTATGCTGCATAAAGTGTGATATAAAACATCGAAGGTAGTAGTCCTAGCATCCTTTAAATGTAATACTTGAACAGCATGTACAATAAAAGTAGCTAAATACACTGCGATGTGTGAAACATGAGTAGAAGCCATATATTCAATTAAAACCTAGGAATATGTAGCCTATAGGCGTGTACACTAAGGTAACTAAGAAGTGTAAATACATTTTGCACTGTATCTCAGAAATTTATAAAGCTATCTTTATATTTGAGATATTAATAACACTTAACTAAAGATGCTCTGTAAATTTTAGTTCTATAATGCACTTAAAGAGTTTTTAGACAAAAATAAATCTTATTTCCCAATAACTTAAAATGTTGACGTAAATGTGCATTTTTCCCAGGATTGGCTGGACTAATCTTGTTGAAAATGTGCACGCACATAATGTATGCAAATGTAAAGTATGGTAAGTAGAAGTATTTAAATATCACTAATGATAAAAATCAATACCAATAGGAAGTGCATTTTTTGTTCAAAATTTGAAAATTAATTTCTTTTTAAGCAACTAGCATGGATATTTTATTCAAGTTTTCAGCGTAACATGTTGCCTGCAGTTTAAGTGAAAAAATATCATTACAATTCCACCAATAGTTTATAAGAAAAATGCATGATTATGTCACAGTGTTTTCAGTTTTTTAAAAAAATTTAATTTGGGTTTAAAAATTTTAAAAATTTTTAATGTGCTTTAGAGAATTAAAATTTGCAGAGCATCTTTAGTTAAGTCTTTCTTAATATCTCTAAAATGTTTCATATTAATAGCTTTAAAGCTTTCTGAGATACAGTATAAAATATATACTGCTGCATTATTTACTAGATTTACACTTCCAGGCTACCTTAACAAGATGTGGTTAGATCACACAGAAATAGGAGATCAAGCCGCTCATCGATATCGGTACCAAGCTACTACTCTTTTTGGCTTCTAAAAGATGCACCATCTAGACATAACTTTGAATTGAATGAAGAATGGCGATGCACAACTGCCACCACATGGAAACTATTTTTTTCTGCGGTAATATTTAAGCGCTCTGGTGTGATATTTTAATACAAATACTAGATTAGCGTAAAGGCTAATGGTGCCTGTATGTAATATTTTTTATTTGAAAGATTGTAGCGTTTTAAGAAGCTGACGGTTTGAGTCTAAATTAAATAGCTCTAGTGGCGTAGGTGGTAATGATGAAGGGTGAGTACTAGAGATCTTACCTCATAAGGTATATGGAACTGTGAGACAAGATTACACTGTAGAAACATTCGTATTGTTGCCCTGCACGTATCCTCATCAGATAGATCGAAGTCAATAAATGTGAAGCTGTAATGAAAACAAATTAATATATCATTTGAAAGTTGTGAAATTAAAAGCATATATTAACAAGAAACTGTCAACTAGCAAAATCAGCTATACAGAAGTCAGTAGGAAATTAAAGCGTTTGTATTGTTTTAGTGCATTATATTCTACAGCTAAGGGGTCAAATAGAGCATGCAAACTAAAATATTGCTCTTTTTATCTTCAAGCCAGTAATTTTCTTTCGTTTACAAATATTATCGCAAATAGTTTACCATGATATAATGTTTCTTCAGAATTCTGAATTAACAACTGTCACTCAGAGCTTTGAAGTGCGTATGGCAATGAGAGAGGCTGTGTTGGTTAAAAGTCTACTGATTTGTAACATTCTTAGTCCGTAATAAGCAAAACCTTGAAGTTCAGGCATTTATTTAGGTTAAAAAGGCAGGCTAAAAGGACTTAAAATACAGAAAATAGACACTGATATAATTAAAACAGGTATTTATTGAAAGTAAAAAGAGAAAGTAATATCATTCATTAAAAATGAAAATAGGTATTTAAGGTACTTAATAATTTCATTACATAATTCTAGTACTTAAGCTTACTTTTCTTAGTTGCAAACAACAAGAATATTTTTTTTTCAAGTTAACAACTGTCATAGTCAGCAGCTTGCCAGAAAGAACATTTTTCATGCAAAAAAAAAAAAAAAATGTTCTACTTCCACTGAAGTGATTGGAGCATATTTAAAACAAGTCATTTCGGAAGGACTCATACCATCTACAACAGCACATTCGCCTTTCAGGACATCATGGCAATGTTGATCAAGACAAAATAAAGTACTAGCGAACGAGCAAAAGATGCGCAGTTATTCAGTATTAGCTATTGAATATCTTAATTCATCACCAGGTCATAGTAATTTGGGAAATTTTGGCTGGCATTATATGTTCCTACTTTTTTACAAGACAAATTAACATTTGGTTCTTTATTTTAAATTTTAAAATAGAAAGACGAAGAACTAGTGGTGGTGGTAATGGAAGGAGTAGGAATAGGAGTTATTACAGTGGTACCAATACAATGCAATATAACTTCAGTAGGCGCATGGGTACTTGCTTTTATAATAACTAGGTCTGTTTGATATTAGATTAAATTAGATTAGATATTTCACAATAAGCTATAAAACACATATTTTGTATATAATAAGATAAAATAAGTAAAAGAAAAGAAAAATACAAGGACATTATTCACATTGTATGTGTCCGCTGACTTCTGACTTTGCTAGTTCAAGAGAGTTGGTGCTTTGTTCAGTTTTCGTACTTCGGAGCGATAAAACAACTTACTGATAACCAAACTAAATCCAAATAAAACTATGACCAGAGCCCGGAAGCTAGGCAAAATGTCTTTTCTATCTGAGTGGATATATTTAGGAGTCAGAAAGAACTGGACATGTTTCCGTACATTTAAAGTCGGTAGGGCCAATTTTTATTTTATCTTTTTTTAAAGACTATTTTGGCTTCTATTGCTTATTTTACAGTTTATATATTTTTTCCTATTTTGAATCGTTATGGATTTGTCTGCGATTATTTATCCATTTTAAAAATGCACATAAAGAATTTCAATATATCAAAGTGAAAACGTCATAAAAATTAAATGGCATGAGCACCTCACAAAAATAGATAACACTTTGAGAATTTTGTTATACATTTATTTATTTTCAGCAGTCAAAAACTATCTCCTCAGCCCATTCAATTAAGTTCTTTAAATAGCATAACCCTCATTATGAAAGGAACGCACGGTTACCTCGAGCATACGAAAACCAGGAAATAGAGAGAATGAGGGAAATACTTTCGAATGACCTAGTATGAATCTGCACGAGACAATTCTAGGAAATGTATGGTGGGGGTAAGTTCTCATTTGCATAAATGTAACAAAGCGAGAAAGATGAGAGCGGTACAGCTGTGCAATAAACCATACTTACAATATATTCAGTATGGAAGTAAGAGAGATACTAACCTGATTCCTGAGTAAACGCATTACAGACACCACAGCGCACCTTTCACTCATCTGCCAAGACTATTCAAAACTGCTTTACGTTGCTTAATCAACATTTCCATGATGTCTGAAAGGCGAATGTTCCGTTGTAACTGTTGTGAGAGCTTCCGAAATATACTCCAATCACTTTAGTGGAAGTAGAACGTTCTTTTTCCATGGTGAAAAATGTTCTCTCTGACAAGCGGCTGACTATGACAGTTGATACCTTGAAAAAGCATCTTTGTTGCTTGTAACCAAGAAAAGTAAGCCTAAGTACTTTAATTGTGTGATAAAAGAAAGTATTAAATTTCTTAAATACCTGTTTTCATTAATAATGAGTGATATTACTCTCTGTTTTCACTTGTAATAAATGTCTATTTTAATTATATCACCGTCTATGTTCAGTATTTTAAGTGACTTTTTGCCTGCCTATTTTAACCAAAATAAATGGCTGAAATTCCGGGTTCTTGTTATGGCCATTATTGAATAATGGATATGTAAGGCCTGCTTTGTGTACAATGCAATACATTTACTGGGAAAGTTCGCAGTAGCACTTTTATTGGAAGCAGGGGTTGGAACTGTCTGTTTGCTGGCAGACGAGCGTATTCGTTTAGATTTGTGCAAAATTTGATCGAAAGTATCAGCGAAGTTTGTGTTTGTAAATTGCGGTAACGTCATTAATTTTATGCGTTAGTTATAAATCCATTAACAACCTTAGAAGAATAATTGTTTACTGTTAATAGGCGAGTACAAACTCTTGTCGAACAATGAAATGGAGTCTTAACAAAAGAATTCCCAGAGACACTGTAGATACAATTTTCTAATTGGGAAGGAAGCCATTCTCAATAGGAAATTGTCCCTATTGAGCAAAATCATAAATAATTGCAGGAAGATATTTTTTAATAATTTCAAGTTTAAAAATCTGTAACCTTCCCATGCCAAGGTTTTCGAAATTCTGCATTCTGTGCTAGCCATTGCAAGCATGTTTACTATCTGTTCATGTTTCTGAGTTTTTTCTTTGGTGAACAGTTTTAATCATAGTTTAATTATAGTTGCTTCTCACACATTGATATTCTATTATCCTGTGAATATGGATAGTGAGATTTAAATTCCTTAACAACATTAACCTGAAATGGAAGCCACCAACCTGTACAAGTTGTAAATTTCTGCAGAAGGGATAGTGTCGTGACTGAGTCTGACTGTATCGTCGCCGGAGGCCGTAGCATGATAGGACAGACATTCTAGAGCAACTTTCTGTTTTGCCATCAATTTACCTGTAGATTACAAGAAAAACTATCTTAATAAAAAACACAACAGTGCAGATGCGTTGACTGCAGTAGCGTTGGATGCTCTTTTGTCAAATGGGTTTGCACTCATGAGTGTTTTATTAATTTTGTTTCATACCTAATGCACTTTTCAGAAAAACTGCTGTGTATTCTGTTAATTTGCAGAATAACAAATGTTGATCTGCAGAAATATCCCACAAACTAACAAAGTTCCACCGTGGTTTGGTGCGTATCGAGTGCAAATAATTTTTCATTTTACATTTATGTGCAAATCTATGTTTGACATACTGGCAAGCTCGCACTAGCAACGCCAAATATTCATTTGAGCTCTTGAGGCAAGGACCCTTAATTTCGTCTCATTCCTGAAAGCATCCAATGTTACCATGACAAGTATTATTATATCCCTTGTTTTATCTACCATATCTTTTAGGGTACATACAAAATAGGAAGTATTAATTATCATCATCATCATTATCAGCAGCAGCTGCATAGTAAAACTAAAACACAGCATAAAATGTTTTCTACATAATGAAGAAAACAAAATGTTTATTCTATTTCACCAGAACACAAGTTTTGAAAATAAGTAATGTATCTCTCATTAATCTTAGCAATTGAATATTTCAAATTTAATGTAATATTAAAACGTCATGAAACATAAGAAATTTTGGTTTAGAAGGTTATAAACCAAAATCATGTTACTAAAATAAATCTACAGATGATAATATATTTGTCAGGTGTAGCACAACATTTAAGTGGGTTCACTGATTCACGTACAAAGCATTTTCAACGTGAAACATGTAAATTTTTACGTTGTGCAGTCAATAGGAATGCTTTTAAATTATAAATTATATTAAATAATTTACGTTAAATAAATAATTTTACAGCATATAAAATACCATGTCATATTTTAAGAATGAAAAATTATAAAAAAAATCAAATTATATTGTAAAATCAGATTGTCTTCTTTATATTAAACATGGAGTATAAGAAAATTTTCTAAATAAAATTTATGTTTGTAAAATCATTTTTATGATTTGCAAATTCTTTACAAAGTAATAGGTTTTCTTGCACAGTTATTTAGTATTAGCTATTGAACATCTTAATTCATCACAAGGTCATAGTAATTTGGGAAATTTTGGCTGGTGCTATATGTTCCTACTTTTTTTTACAACAAGATAAATTAACATTTGGTTCTTTATTCTTAAAAGTTAAAATAGAAAGAAGAAGAACAGGGGTAGTGGTAGGAGTAGGAGTTATTACAGTGGTACCAATACAATGCAATATAACTTCAGTAGGCGCACGGGTACGTGGTTTTATGATAACTAGGTCTGTTTGATATTACATTAAATTAGATTAGATATTTCACAGTAAGCTATACAACATGTATTTTGTATATAATAAGATAAAAGAACTAAAAGAAAAATACAAGAAGATTAATTTTTTAAAAATGTTAAAAATACAAAATATTAGGAAATCCCATAATGAATGACACGCAGCTGGATTCAATCAATTGGTTTTCCCCAAACCCCTTTCCAGTTATCAGACTTTTCAGACCTTAGCTGTCTCACTTTCATCAAAAATTTACTCCATTTCTTCTCTTCCTCCTTACCTGCCAACAGAGCCCAGCATGACCATCTCCATCTGTTCGATCCCGCAAAGGAATGTGGTAGATACTTTTCCCTCCAATCTTCCGTACCTTTACATTCAGCCAGAATATCTATCCACGATCTCCCTCTCACAAATGGGGCAAATTCTACACTTATATTCATTCTTAATCATCCGAAATGGAAAGTATACATGCACACGCAAGGAAGTGCGTTACATGTGGGAGGAGAAAGCTAAGTTTATTTTTCTGAAAGGAGAGTATTCTAAATCCTTTGTGCATTATAAGAGTATACTTACAGGCATTTTCATACATCTGAGTGTTGTGAATACCCAGACCACAAAATATTGCGAAGGCTTCAAAAATTGATACATCACAGTCCGAAAAGGGGTGTCCATTTTCCTGAAATAAAACAATGCACTCTAATAAAGGCTTGTTCGTTTTTTGATTTCTCGTCACAACATGAAGATTGACTACTTGCGATTAAAAAATAGTGTTAGACTCTGGTGCTTAAAGATAAATGCCAGGCTGAGTTCTACGAAATAACTACCCTGAATTGGGTTACCTTATTTATGAGCTGGGCAACTCCTATCACAGTTTTTTGGCCATTGACGATCGGCATGCAAAGTATGCTTCTGGTTAAAAACCCATCTTCATCTTCCCTTATTTCCTGGCTCATCCACGTGGATACGTCGCCGATGTTGAGAATCTGCAATAAAATAAATAACATGACAGAATAAAAGAGAAACCCCCCATTAAATACAGTTGAGCCACGCGTGTTTTATCTGATATATTATTCGTAAAGTGGAGGTAATTGTCTCTTATTTTTCAATGGAAAGAATGGACTTGTCTGTACCAGTGGTTCTTAAAATGTGGTCCACGAATCATAAGAGTACTGTTAATGGCAATTGTTATTGAATTTGTAGATACAAAAAAGGAATTAAAGGAAACAAATAAAGATCATATATATTTACTTGGTGTATTCATTGAGGTAAAGTACATTAGAATCGAATTCAAGGCGCCTAAGTGCCACATTATTCTCCATTCATTTTCATTCCTTCTGCCATACAGTCAGTTACTAATGGTCCTCCATGGTTGAATAAAACAGTAAGCATTCGCTTCCGAGAACGAAAATCTTGTCCAAGAACAACAGGCCTTGGGTCATTCTCATTTATCCACCCGTAGTTCTGAGCGCTATTTGGAGTGGTATAGTAGTAAAATCAACTTTCATCACCAGTGCATATATCTGTCAAAAGTTTAGGACCAATTGGTGGAAACATTCCCAGCAATTTCCACGCACATTTCTTTCTTCTCTTCATTGGTTAGGGAATGGAGAACCCATTTTGCACAATTTTTTCGCAGCATAAATGTTCATGGAATATACTGCCAATGCTACCAACACTTGATACCCACTTCCATATATAGAATTTTAGCAGTAATATGTCGATTTTCCTCCACCAAGTTCCTCACTCTTTGAACTGTTTCTCTCGTTCACAGCTTCCCGATGCTGGCCAAAGCGAGGGTTGTCTTTCAAAGTATTCCGCCCTTCTTCGAATGGTCGAATCGATCTTGTAATGAACACACTTGATCACCATGAACAGCTTCAAGTCCTCGTGTATTTTTTTTTTCTGCTCTTTCACTTACTTTATAGTGTATGAAAATATAGAATCTAAATCTTTCTTTAGAAATATTCATGTCTTTTCAGCAGCTATTGACACAGAACTGAACTCAACAGGCTGTTCGACAGTGACTATGCAAGTTTAAACTTTTGCTTACGCATATTTTGCTAGCTTAAGGTCTATTGTTGCCCTGCGTTAGATACATTTTTATAGATATTATTGTCCAACAATGGATAGGCTTGTTGCAAAACTTTTTGAAAACTCTTCGTAAGTTAAGATGGGGTAACCCTGCGATGTATGCCAAACTAAGCGGGACAAAAGCTATCTGAAGCTATCTCATCTTTTTACATAAGCCTAGGAAATGTATCGGAGTCATAGAGTTCAAAGTGGTAATCGTTCCCTGAAAAACAAGCTTCCATTCTTTGAAGCAGGGTATATTGCACATTGTTTAGCATTTCAGAAGAAACTTTCCAAACTGCTGTTGTTGATGCTGCATGTCCTGTGATATAGTTGGCACATCGTTGTAAAATGATCTTCAATTTTCTCCATAGAATCAAGAGGTATCAAATCAGGAAATTGAGCCAACTTGCTTCTGAAAGCTTATTTTAAAGAAAACAAAAGACTGAAAAACAGCTTAAAAGCCTTCTTTATTTATATTATTACTGTTCTCGTGCATTTATGGATAAAACGCTTACTTGCATTAGAAACATGCGACTGTCATCATGTATTATTATTATTTTTATTATTATTATTATTATTATTATTATTATTATTATTATTATTATTATTATTTCTATTATTATTTCAATTATTTAATTTCTGATATAGTTATGGCTATTGTTCTATTTACAATATAGCTTTGTGTTGAAAATACTTTTTCTTATTAATATTAATTCTCTGTGAATTAGTTTGAGACAAGTGTGAGTGTCTTTAAATCTAGCGAAAACAGCTTGTCGATGTCAATATCAATAATAATATTGGAGATATTTAAGGCGATGTTGTGTTTCTGTACATTACATATATCATATAAAGAACTAGAAACGTAGAAACAATAATAGTTTTATATTAACAAACGAAAGGAAAGTAACAGCCAAGTAAAAGGAATATATAAAATTTAAACTTGATAGTGTACGCGCTTTATACAAAAACATTGCTGCTAATTCTATATTTCTAAGGCAATTTTCAGGGAAGTGGATCAGTAACGCATCAGTAATTGTTAAATTGAATGTGTTATCAACCAACGTTTCTTAGAGTGGATTAGGACATGTATGGGAGACTTGGCTTTTAATTTTAACAGAAAGTCTACAACAGCAGATGTTAAATCAATATAACTTGTTTTTCAAAGCTTACAGAAAAACAAAATAACACATTTCTGAAGGCACAGTTAGCAAATTATGTAAATTTAAATTCTCTGGCTAAACTGGGGCTGTGGAACAAGGAGTAATTAGCTCACAGATTTGCATTTAGGGCGTTAGCATGGCTATGAGCCTGCGACCGGACGGAGCAACTGCAATGGAGATAGGTTGCAGTTACAAATATATTTAAAAGGAAACACAAACTGTATTTCGAACCGAAGCCCTTTTCAAGACTAGGTAGACCTTTGAGAAAATACTCAAGTGCTCAAGAATGTTGACAGCATTGTAAAAAGTTAGAACTATTAAAAATAAATGTTTTCATTGCTTACAGTAATAATGGATTCGTTTAAAATAATTAATTTTGCGCTCTTAAAATATAAATTTACAATGTACTGAAAAAATATGTTTTATTATGTGTAACTTCATTCTTTATATAAAACACCGATATGTTTATAAAAAGGACACCCTTTCTGTTAGAATATGGCCGTACAAGAGTGAATAAAATATAAACCGGATTTTTAAAACTTTTATAGAAAGTAAATGAAATAATCATGGTGTACATATACTTTTTCTATAGTATAATTCCATATCTTTTCAAGGGAATAGAACATTTCTAAACTCCATTATCAAAGAAAGTATGGGGTTGAGTTTCCAGGCACATACGCACGAATGTCTCCACACGTTTGTCGACATATATTAATTGCAAGAAATCTGTTGTTGACCTCTTTTTCACCGGTAAGCATGTTTTTCCTCAACCAGAAGCTGCATTGACTGCTCGAAGTTTATGAAGAAAATGTCTTTGGGATTCCAGAAAATTGTCAAAAGAGACTTCCTCTATTCCATGTTCGCTTGCTTCGGCTCAGGAGCGTAGTGACGTACCCGTACTTCATCGCAGGTTGCGATGATCCCAATTTTGAACCTTTGACACACACCCACACGTGCATCCTTCAATGGGGTTAGGTATCCACTTTGTCGGTAGTCCAAATGATCTGAAAGAATGGATCGAATACTTCCATCAAAATCAGAAATATTCCAAACTTCGGTCACACTGTTAAGATCTCGAACAACCAGAATTTTTGTTTCCGTTATGCTCTTACGAGGTCAACTTTTCCACAGTTTCTTGTCCTTCTGTGAAACTCTTGTCTTAAGATAGCGTCTTAAACTGTGTACTTAATCTTTGCACAATTTCAGCTGTTCTACGTCTACCCGAAAAAAAAAAAAATACTTGCGCAATTGACGAGTGTACCTCTTGCTCGGGCACGATATTGCTGATAAAAGAAATAACTGTGCGAGGCAAACCGATTTCCCCCTATTCCTGAAACACCCACGCATAACGCCTCTCCTCACACGACTGACAAGCGGCAAGATAAAAATTAAGTTTAAATTTGATTCACCCTTGTATTTTCATTAAATAAGTAAGACCCCGTCATACACAACCAATTTAATCTCAAATCATCGAAGTTATAGCCCAAGTCATTGCGCTTTAGAAAGAAATTATAAATGACTTTTTAGATTTTGACTAAAAGAAAGAGAAAGAATGGTAAGCAAAATAAAAGTAAAAAAAAAAAGAATAAACTAATTATGGTATTAAAAGTGAAGCTTAACTGTTATTTACAACAATACTAACAGTGGAGCAATTAATACGATTTTCATGTCAGTACGTTAAATAAAAGCATGGACACAACGAACTATATTTTCAGATACATGTTTTCTTCAGTAGACCATTAAAAACTCTGATTCTCAAGGGATCTAAATGCCAATATGGCTTTGGTTGTCATGAAAAGTGTTGATGGCAACTGTTTTATCGACAAGAAAGCGTAAAATAAAGATAAAGCGTAAATGTAAAACACTTTGATATCGTGATTAGATATCAGCTTAACAGCTTCGGGGTTTCCTAGGTCCCTCTTTTCCTTTGCTGTACTGAAAAGAGTAATTTTTGATGTTTTATTCAGAGCAATCTCGAAAGCAAACACAGATAGGGAAAGGGAGAAAAGGGACAAAGAAATAAGGTACGAAACACTTGGGAATAACGACTCACTGCTGTACAAAATCAAAACGCAGCCATTTTTCCACCCGTAAATTTCTATTGAAAAGGGAAGCAGAAGTTAAAAAGCATATGCTTTGAGATTTTACTTGAAAATTTTCATTGATATAGTGCTATACTTTTGAGACATAATACAACTCGTTGTTTGGGCAGAAAAGCTTGAAAACTCAAGGAGAAAGAAATCACTAAATTATGGTTACTTAAAGAATACGAATTACTCTATCAAACCATAGTTTTAAGTAAAGTACGAAACTAAATATTGGCATTTAATGCTACTTCTTGGCAAAAAGCAATTATTACAATTTGTGCCCCTTTTAAAGTTCCATTTTCTAAAATGCATAACATTCATTTATATATCTTACCCTGTTAGAAAGAATAGACTTTATAGATTTATAGATTACTGTTAATACGTTGATATAAGATTAACTTAAAATTCCAGGGAGTTTAGCATAAAGCGATACAAAAATAATAATTTTTAGAGACAATTTATAATTTCATAATACAAGAATTAACACTGGTAATTAAAATTAATAAATTATATTTTAAATGGTCAAAATGAAATATTATGCTCTATGTGAGCACTAATATTCATCTACTTGAAAATTTATCTATAGGAATCTTCACCGTTGCACATTAGCAGAAAATATTTACCTTTCATCAAGTCGGTTCCTACATTCAACAAGGCGTTGATTTAAATTTCCAATATCACGAATTCTTGTTTTGTAGCAAACTGCCTTCTGCAGTTGACTCCACACAAATAGTTCACAGAATTAAGATTGACATAGTTTTGGAATCAGCATAATTCATCTGTAGGTGTTTTAGCGTGAGTTTTGACCGATGAATTGGGCATAATATAATTTAATGAGGAAAGAAAGTATGCAAGGCTAAGAAATACATTTTGCATTGGTAGATTTGGAAAAGGCGCAGGACTCAAGTTCTCGAAACATAACTTTGGCATTTGATGACGAGGACAGAAATAATTAACCTGTTGTTAAACTTGTTAAGAGAATGTATCAAATGTATTAAATGTGGGAGACTCATCTTTCTGAGTTTAATACAAGATTGTTGAATGTCCCTATCTTTATTTGGACACAGTTTTTGGTTCTTGAATGGCTTGTGGCGCTATGGGAATTAAAGTTAAAAGTAAGTCATCATGTCACAAGAACACTAAATGATTTTTTTTGTATAATAACGGAGTATTTGATTGTTGGATGACAGCGTAAAATGAAATTGTAGACCATTTTAAGTATCTGGGATTCATATTACATCAGTAACTTAATATATCACTAAAAGAACAAAAAGGTGGCATTTAAAGCTAAATATCGTAAGTTAAAACAATTTATTAATGAGAACATTGTACAATAGCCTATATTATTATTTTATTATTATTATTATTATTATTGTTGTTGTTGTTTATTCAAATGGCATTACCTCATATGAAAAAGTGTAATGGAACAAGAGATAAACAAATTTCAAATATGTGCAATAATAAATGGAACTTTGAAACATATAATTCAAAATGAGATTAAATTTAAGTGATGGTAACAACTCCAATGTCGCTGACTGTAAAAAAGTGATTCTTAATAGAGCGGGCAAAAGGAACTAGATACACTTGAGGTGACCTTTCTATGATCGATTACAACTTAACACAGAACATACTATTTATAATAACAGATCAAATGTATGCAGTGAATTCGATGTTGATAAACAATACATGATGTTGTTACCTCTCCAGTAGCTGCGACGTATCGGGCAATCTGCGCCATACGAGATTTACATACATCTCCCTGCTTGGGTCTGAATACTAGTGCTTCCTGTGTGTTGGCTCTGAGTTCGAATACTGTCGAGAAGTGGATATTTTGCTGAAAAATAAACGAGAGTTTCATTAGTTTGGTACAGTAATTATACATTTTTAGAATACATTCTATAAGATAACATATTTTTCAATCCACTCTTCTCCCGACGGCAGCTTCCATTGGTCATAACAAATTTTAATATGCAGCAATTCTGTTATAAACGGAATCTGCCTCAAAGAATTTGCTGGCATTTTCGCGAAATTTATCTATCGGGACATTTTAAAGGCACCAATGACTCCAGTCAACCTTAAAACAAAAAAATATCCATTTGATTTGATGATTTGATATCCATTTATAGTCCTCAATAACAGTGAGGAGTCTGCAAAAACTTCAACTCTGTTTAGACCTGTTTTAAAGTCTTAACTATTTAAATGGAATGCCTAATAACAACACGAAACTGGTTTTCCCTCCATCTTCTATGGCACATGTGGTACTGATCACTTCAGATACTGTCAACAATTAACTGAACTTCACATCTGGCTGGATGTTTGCCTAAAACCAATAATTATGCCGCTTAACAAAATTTCCCGCTACTTCATGGAAATTTACCAGACTTATCAAACAATCCTCCTAGAACACATGTTTTTAGAAACTAGTTCCATAGTTTAGCGTCACACTTGCTTAAATTCTTTGCTTGATTCCCCTGAGTGGCAAGCATTGCAAAATTTTCCTTGAATTTCTTGATCTAGCTGATAATATTAGGGATTTAGTTCCCTTGCAGGAAAGCTTGAGTTTGTTCATTTTACTTTGACATCGTAAAGAAATGACAGGACATTAACTACTGCTGTTCATACCACTCATGTTTCTTATTTTACTATTGAAAAATGATTTCTGAAAAGTTCTCTGGAAACTCGTTAAAATGCTCGTTCACTGCAGCTGTAAGTAAAAACACATGACGATCTTTGGATCCTTATTCCTCTAAGTTGAAAAATTATCCTTTAACTTAAAATTAACACAATTTTTGCTGACGGTTGGTTCAAAGGTGAGCATCTCTTTCTTTGTTGTACAAAATAACAAAACAATATATTTTCTTTATCAGTACACCATTTGTTTTAAAGCCGAACATTTCAAGCTGGTATATAGTTTAAACTCATCGTAGTTGACTTGATTCTCTGTGTACTTCATTGGTACCTCTTCTCTTGGCATTATGGAAGGCATTCTGAAGAAAATGTATAATTACGTCGTGTAATTAAAATATGTAAATTCATGAATGTGGAGGCGCGATAGTAACTTGCATTTGTGTTTGTTGCTGGTTCTGCTAGCTTACGGTATCTTCTTTGGCAAGACAGAAATACGTATAGCTGGGAGCTGGAGAGATGGCTAGCGATGTATGCGGGGTAAGGAGCGCTTTATCTGCCAAATAAAACCTTAGGCATTGCATGTGTATCCTCTATTCAAATACTTAAGAGCCGGTCCATCTCTTTGCGTTAACAAAAGCAGAATATTAATAACAGTTGTATGTTATGAGCACATTACTTTGACTAGCCATCTCTCCACCTTCCAGCACTAGTGATGAAGAGGGTCATATTGTTTCCATATTAATAGAAAAGCGCAGGATTATTTAAAAGTAAGAGGTAACTTTAATTGCTCTAATATTTTCATTTTCTACACGTTCTTAAATATTCTAGCACTGACATTAAAAACCAACGTTTTTTGTTCTACCAAGCATTATATACCTTCATCCTAGATGTTGTGTGTACCTTGTACAAGTAATATCTCTTCAATGCTGTATACAGCAGATCTGAGTTCGTATTCTTGAATGACTGCCATAGGGTTTCCGATGCAGTTAATTGTAATAGTTTGCTTTCTTTAGATAGCTCCATAACCAATAATTTGCTGGTGGCAAGTCTGAAAAGAACTCAAATCGCATAGGCCAGCTATTAAATTACCAAAAACTTCTGCTGAAAGACTGCTTCCATTAGACATGGAAATTCCTAAGCACTAAAAATCAGAACGAAGCGGAGTAAAGTTATGTTATGGTGCTGGACTATAGAGTATATGTGAGGGGGCTACAAATCACCTTATCAGTTCTGGTTTACCTGCTGGGGGTGGCTCATTACTTGCTTTGTATTTACATAGTTTGAGTGTACCTAACTTGATGTTAAGTGCTTAAGAATTCCAATGCCTAGTAATAATTAAATAAGCCCGAAACTAGATTGCAGAATGTAATTTCTTCCCGCAAATATAAATTGAATATGTTAGTTCAACCGAAACAATGTCAAGATGATGAAAAAATACTATTTGTTGAGTAATAAGCCAGAGCCAGAATTTTAAAATTATGTGGCAAATGAAAAAACATACGAGAAATTAAGGTTATCTCTTTTTTTTTAAAAACTTTCTCACTTTAGAAAATCATTCTTTGGTGAGATGACATTTTATTGTTTCCCGACTGTGCCCTGTTCATAAAACTTGGATGGTGTTGAAGAATGTTACTGTCACCGACTCTGAACCACTGTCAATTTGCTTCAAGATGGACTGCCCAGTGTTAACTTCAACTTCAAATCAACCACTTCATCTTGCGAAGTTTATATGTATTTCCTACTGCTTTTTTATATTGCTTCTCTTAAGCAACGCTTGTTACAAACAAGGCACACACATTTTATTTATTATTATTTCTTACTAAGCAAGACAACATAACAGAATTAAAAATGTATTTGAACGAAACTCATCACAATGCACAAAAGCAATAAGCTGCATTTATGGCATAGCTAACCGCTTAATGGAGTAGAGCGCTAACCAGGCAGAGGGTCATCAGTGCCTTTTGTTTGTTCATGCAGTTTCCATTGCAGTGTGATTACGATTGTTCAGCAACAGTGATTGATAAAAATAATCTTAGTGCAAGACCATCAAGAAAATAGGTACAAAAGTATCACAAGAAAAAAAAAAAACATGAAAAAAATCCACATTATACAGGGCACAGTCCCTGGGGGTATCAACATAGAAGTTGGTTGCACGAAGATCCAGCAAAATTGCTCACGTTGTTCTGGCAGTCCAGAATGCTATGAAAACAATACCTTCTGCAGACACCGCATACTGTTTCTTCAATTATAATTTTATACTGCTTGATAATCTTGCTACAGCCGCCTGGCGCAGTTGTCCTGCAAGCACTGCACGGCAAATCAGATCATGCTATTACGTCATTCTTTCGGCAGTTAGCGGACACTGCTGCATAACTGCTGACTTTGTATAATAATTGATTTTGTTTTTAAGCCGTCCTTTGCGCATAATTGTCTACTGCAAATATGTTCCTTTAAGAAGTTCACAATAGCAATATACAATAGTAGATAAAATAGATGTGAATTTTTATTAAATTATTATAGAATTTTATCCTATGTTTATATCAACGTTTTTTAATTGTTTACTGCTACTTAAGTCTTAATAGATATACTGGAGTGCAAATCGTATGCTGTACCCATTTCCTTACTTACCCTCTGTTGGAAAATATCTTCCACGTTGACGTTATTGCTCTGAAATAAAAAAGTGACTATATTAGGTACATTTATGTTAGAATAACCTCCCTAAAGTTATTATACAGCTACCTATTAAAAATAAAACGTTCTGTAAACATCGTACTTCTTTATTTTGACAAATACTATAGAAAATTGCTTAGTTATCAGAATGAAAATGTAATGAAATTGGCTTATAAGCTTCATTAAGATCAAAATTACATTCAAGAGCTTTTGTTGCATAAAATGGCACAGGTTAACTTTTCAGAATTATTTCGTTTGTATGTATTTATATTTAAAGGTTTAGGCTCGACATATTGTGTTTATTAGTGTACTTTATCAGTTGTGTTCTTTTTAAAAATGCTGGACAGTATGTTTAGGGTGTTTTAAAATTACTCATGATGGTTATTTTATTTTACTCGACTGGATGCACTCCAATTACTGAGGTAACTTTTACTCTTGACATAAGTAATACTTACTAATGTTTATATACCTATATATCATACGCCTTTCCTATTGTCGTACTAAATTTGTTTCACTTTTTTATATGAAACTCAATCAAAAAAGGGCTTCTTGTTCGAAATATTGTGTGCTTTATTAGTTCGTGTTTCTTTTTTAAAATTACTGAACAGTTTGTTCGTTGTATTTATATATTTATGTAATTATATATATATATATATATATATATATAAAAAGATCCGGTACATCAATAATACTCGATAATGAAAATATAATTGTAGTACATATTTAACATAACTTTTCTAAAAATAACTTTTCTGGTTATAATAATTACGAAATAGCCGTTTTTAATATTTTCTTATTTTGAATTCACTTAACGTACCATGTTTATTTAAAATGGGCAAACATAATAAAATTAATAATAATAATAATAACTATACAAGGGAATATCTTACACGATGAACCTTTCACGGCACCCTTTCACAATTTTTTTCTATATGTTTAAATTCGTTTCCTTAATCACCCAAGGGTGGTGTAGTGGTTACCATATTTGACTCCTACACCCAAGATCGCGGGTTCGAATCCGGCCAGGACCGATGGATTTTTTCGGGCGTAAAAATCCTAAGTATGGCTTCCTTCGGAAGGGAAGTAAAGCCTGGGTCCTGTGTCGTACATTTACGGCACGAAAAAGAACCTCAAGCCTGAAAGAGAGGCCTCTGAGCAAAATTTGTCGGCCGGTTCACGCCCTGAATAGAATGGGACGCTGATGACCTGAGATATTAAAGAGCGTCCGTAAATAAATCAATCAAAAAAAAAAATCACCCAAGGGATTTATATTTTAAAAACTTTGTTTTAAAATACTGCAAGGTATTCTCTTTTGCAGTATAGTAATGAATTATTATTATTATTACTATTATTATTATTGTCATCATTATGTATTTAATTATATTTACGTGTTTTAAATAAACATTTGTACGTTTACCAAGTTGTCTGTGCAAGAGCAAATTAACCGTGTTCTCACCTACATCTGCAATCAACATGAAGTGCGTGTAACAATGCTACCAAAGTAGTTCTATAAATTGCACATTCAATATCTCTGATATGAATGAAAATATAATTGTTCTCTCTGTTGCGGCTTAGTTTGTTATAGCATTTTCATTAAAACACAATGCCTTTAGATTTTTTAACTAACCTGTATATTAATAACCTTGAGCATTACGCGCGATAATAAAATGGAAATTAAAACGCGATGAATATGATGGTCACGAGATACTTGTGAATTTGCAACTTACTTAAATGTATTTTTTTTTTTTTTTTTTTTTTGCTTTTGTTGTTTTTATTTAATTACTTTTCTTTTGCCAATTGGTTTCTTTTTTAAACAGACATTTTTCTGGAGAATTTAATACCTTTTTGTTTTTTATTAGGCTGTTAACTGAACTTTTTCTGTTTTTGATGTTATAACTAATGAGAATACGGCAAAATGTGGAGCTTACTTCTCTTCGACATAAAGGCTTCCTTTCGGGCATTATCCTGTTGGGTCGCTCCAGGATCTTTTCCAAATGACTCTGTAAAATAATAAATACAATTAATGTATCGCTTATACAAAGAATATTGTTTCTGTATTCCAGGATCTAGGAATATTTCTCTCTAATGGAAACTTTTGTGCTAATCATAATTAATGACATACACTCTCCGAGGACATTTCGAGAAGAATGTAGTATTGAATCCTATTTTACAATGAGGTTATTTAAATTACTGCCGCCAGAGCGCGGCTGAGTACTGGGAGAAGCCAGCAATCAAGATGTATACTGCATGTGTAGGTAGCAGCTTGTAGTTTGTTTCAGAGATTTTTTGTCAACCAGTGACTGTACATTGTGTTTTACTCGGTGCTTTCATTGGGTGTAAGTTGTGGGCTAATTTGTCTTCATACTACTACATAAATACATTCTTGAACGAATTTTTATGTACAATATGCTTAATAGATTCTTGTAGAGAAATGGAAGACGATTTGCAAGAAAATATTCTGGCAAGATGCTCCAGATAGAGAAACTGTTTGCCTAGTTGTTTATAAGTTGTGGACAGACTGGATCTCTCAATGATAAGACAGGTGTTCAGAACCACCGTGTTTTTACACAAGAAAAGTTAGAGGAAATACGGAAATTTGCACACAGACGGCAAGGTATTGCCGTTGAGGGGCATCATTTTCACAATCTCTTATAACACAGGATAGTGCAATTATTTTCAGTTTTAAATACAGTAAAAATATAAATATTAAAATAAAAATACTCACTTTACACACAGCTGCTGATATATTTATTTTTCTGGTTGCTGCCGTGCTCAAGCGGCCCACTCAAATAACCTCATTCCCTAATCTCACTAACCCAATACTTTTTCTGCTTGCTATATTCTAGAATTGTATTTCACCCAAGTTTTGTTCTTGTAGAGCCAATGGTACTGAGAGGATATGTCTTAAAGTAGGAGTATAACCTTTTTCAAGCTTGTACCTGTTAGTATGAAATAGCATCTGCATCCATTGACGGGCCTAGCTAAGATACAGTTAAATTTTTAATGGACGTGGTAAATGTTACAACGCCAAATGATTTACTTATGTTTCAGGCATTCGAAGCCTGTCATTCAGTACATCTCTTAAATTTTCCCCTGACTCTAAAATAATACAAATCCAAATAATTTAGCGATAAACTGTAAATATAAGGGAATATTATTCAGCTAAAAATTTGCCATTAACAAAACACGGAAAGATTTATATATACGGTCATGCATCATATTTTAGACATTTATTCGTGTCGGATATTCTTGAACATCAATTTTAATTATATCTTAACAAACCAACTTAATCCTGTGAAAATGCATATTCTATCTCGTGTGTTTTTTAAACATAATCAATGATACTGTATGCATAGATTTATACTTTAACTTGTGATACTTGCCGCTTCGCAACATTCGGAGTCCAGCAGGTACACTGCGCAACGCTCACATTTGAGCAAATCTCGAGCTTCAGTCATAATCTTAGTGACAAGGCACTCCAGATTGTTCTGCTCCTCGAAGATGCTGCGCGCCAGATTGAGTAGTATCTGGGAAAAAAATTAAAACACTTTAAACTTTATTATTGTTTTTGTTTAGTAGCAAATAAAATATTTTATCCCAATCAGCATGCATGTAACAATAAAGCAGCAAGGAACTTTTTCTTTGTTTCCAACGAAACTTTCTTGCATAATTACGTTTCTGAAAACTGAAAGAAAGTTATTATATAGAACGTTTCAACATTTTTATCAAGTTTATAAGCTATAAACAATCTCTGTATAGAAAATTGAATACTAAAATGTTTCTAATTTTTGAGGTTTTAAGTTTCTAATCTTACGAAATGTGTTTTGAAATAATCGAACAAAATTGTAACTTTGTTAGGTTTATTTATGAGTTTGATGTATTATACAGATCTTTACCAGAAGAACACGAGTATTCAAAATCGTGGATTTCGATTTAAACTTCAAAAAGACTTGTGGTTTCTTTCGCGTTGCCTGCAATCGTTTCTATTTGATTTTTTTTTTTTAAAAAAAAGGGGGTAGAGAGAGAAAGATCAGTAATTTGGTCGTCTCATTCAGTTTATACCTCAAAAATAATATTTCGAGCCTTGTCTACGCTATGTTTCGTCACAGGCGGTGGACACTGATGATACATGAAAATAGGAATGAAAGTTCTTTCAATACGAATCTCCTGGAACTCAATTTCTTCATATATTATAGGGGCATATTTCAGTCTTCTGAACCCATTACCGTGGAGAGAAGATTCACTTTTACACACACGCACACATGTCAAGTTTCTTACCGTACATTGTACCCTGGAGAACCCTTCGAATTGAATGCATTGTGTAACTGTGAATCTGGCATATACAACCTACGCAGACACTACCTTGCTTTGGAAGTAGGCACTCATGCTGCTAAACATAAACAGCAGCCGTATATTTGTAGGAGTCATCTCGAATGATCGGCCAGGAAAGCTACAGGTCTCTAGTAGACAAATACTTATTATGTTTTTTATGTGTAATAAGAAAGGAAATGAAAATTATTGTTATTAGTAAATATTCATTTTTAGGTAACAAAGCACATGTCTATAAAACTGTGTTAAAATTAAGGATTAGGCTTTATCTTAATTAATTACCCGGTAACAGCTACAATTGTCAAAATTGTCGAAAATTATTTTGTTTACTTTGAGGTGGATAAGATCGTCATCATTATCTATTTTAATATGATGTCCACCAGCCGTACTTTTGAAGTACTTTATTTAGCCACTTGGTTGTTCATTTATTAACGATGGTCAAGATTTGGTCCCCTTCTAAGGCTTCTCAAACCTGTGTTGAATGCGCTGCCGGATATTCCGGTGTTATTTCCTGATAATCCCAATCACACATCATAATCATTTATATATATAATATTTATGGGGATCAAGTCTGGGGACTAAGTTGGCCATTGCGAAAATGAAATCTTTGGATGGGCCTTAAACTATCTCCTCATGTTTTTTGATGTATGCAAGGTAAAATTGTCCAGCAGCAAGATAATATTTGACATATTTTGCTTTGGGTATATTACTCAGACCCTGGATAGATATATTCCTCCAGAACTTGGATGCATTCTTCGGAATTGATATGATGGATAGCACTCAATTCGCTGTCATCCAACTTCAGACTGCGACCTTCATCCTGCTACTCCCAGATGTAATTATATTCTAGGGGTCAAATCGTGTATTATTTGGACACCGCAGGTGCAAAAAACTAACTTCATCTTTTCATCCGACCAGATTATGGAATTACAGAATTCCTACAGAATTCTTCTCTGAACTCTCCATGTATTTTGTTCTAGGTGTTCAAGACGCTTCGTGGGAGCAGGTCTAGTGTAAACTGTGGGCAGTTCCCAGATTAACTCCTTCACGAAACCTTGATCAGTTGCGGTTGTCTGTCTTGCACGTCCAGGCTTAAGGCGGGGTTTCGCATCTTCTCTCCATCTTCCTGGAAACATCGAATCCAAAAGTTTATCTCATGTTTTCCAGTGACATTGGCAATTACTTCAATTACGGGTCGACCAGCTTTCCATATCTGTATGTTATGTTGCCCAGTTATTGCATAACCTGTAATAAAAGTAATAAAAACCCATAAAATATATAATAGAAAAATACTGAAGTTTCTCACGGCGTGACTTTCCACTTCGATTTCGGCTAACGAGTGCTCTCACTTCCTGATACAGGGAAGAAGAAATGTTAAACGATCACACGCTTCTCTATTGAGGAAAGATGTATGTAATTATCTTTGTTCCCGGTTGTATAGTGACGTGAGTAGAAGAGGGGAGAGTAAAGCTTACCTGAGACTCGCTTCAAGGAATAGCTGTTGCACTTGAGTCACTGTCATCGTCTAAATGAATTACTACTTCCTGCCCTGCATCCTGGGAACCTTCACCACGCAAGAACGTTCCATATGTCTAAATACTTATTTACTAATCTTCCACAGAAATATTAGCAAACTTCTCATCTGCTAATAAAATTATGTGTCCATTTTAAATGTGACATTTCTTTCTGCAACCCGGTTTTTGACGTAGTCCAAATGAGTTCTATTGAATTCAACTCGGGATGGTAACGGGGGGAGACCTAAAACAGTATGTTAATGTGCATGAAGAATGCTGTCTATCTTGTAAGTAAGTGGGGTCTTTAGGTTTCAGGGGAATTATTATGTTGTAAATATTTGGATTATGAAGGCAGAAGAAACTGACGGAACTGATCAGGTTTTCGCTAAACTAGGACACCATCATATCTCTTTTGGATCTTGCAGTAGGAACATTATTAAAAAAAACATATTATGATATGAGACGTCATCAATGTCCAGGAAGGAATTTTGGAAGGTTGCGGACCAGTCTTTCTTTTACTCACTTCTCGTAATTGGAGCTGTTCATATCATGGTAGTCACCGGTCTTCTAATGGGTCTTAAAACAAACATAAAGCCTTGAATAATAAAAGACGTTGACCTTTTGCAACCGCTACTATGAATTAATGAATGTCATCACTCCAGCATACGGAGTAATATGTGATGTGGTGTGTGTGTGTGTATTATAAGAGAACCTTCACTTCTGAATTGTTGAATATTCTGATATAGTGCAGCCGTTATGGTGCTCCATTATAACTTCTCAGTTCTTCGTTCTCTTCCAACCAAAGCCAAACCTTAGAAATATTTTTCTAAATGTAGATACACCGTCTTTAAAGTTAGTGTCTTTTAATTTTGTATGTACCTTTTTCAATGTAGATATTTGTTTATGTACGGTAAAGTTCATTGACTGTTTGGTGCACTACTGCGTCATTGAAATTATCGAAGATTTTTAGATCTCTCTTTATGTGACGAGGAGGGAAAGGAAAAACACACACACACACTAATCACACAAATTAAGTGATATATGAAGATTAAAATAGTATTACTAGCTTATAATTAGTTGTATGAAGTACACAGATACGAGCCTAAAATCTGTTAAACCGTTAGATATCAACAATCACGCATCACTAGCCTAACTAATCATTCCACCACTGCCGGAAGAGAAAAATGGACTGGCCTGTCTACTGTGCACTCTCCTTGAGCTGCCACCTCAAGTTAATTCTGTCTTTACCACCTCATCAGGTTCATCCGGACAGTCCAGTGCACCTATTCCAAAGGTACTCGAGATTTCACAGAGCTTACACCAAAGTACCAGACCTTAACGAGATACCTGTTTTTAAATTTTTGACTAGGGGCTTGCTGGAAGTTCACAAGATTGAGGTATATTCTAAAATTAAGAATATGTGCAGTTTTTGTAAGATTTACTTTGATAAATGAAATTTTAATTATGTAAGCTCGATATCAGATTGTAATTAAACACTAAAAAGAAAATAAATAAATTAGATTTCTGTTCAGAAGTTGTTCAAAGTGATCCATATATGTCCTCGTGTAGTTCTGAGTAAAACTTTTGAGACTTCTGTGTAATACATCTTACCAGGACGTTTTATTACTTTGCACACATTTTAATTCGGTCAAGAGCGTTTCGATGGGGAAGGGCAGTTAAAAGCCTTGATTGATAGTTCCTCGTTTAATGAGCGGTCATTCTTTACGGTCCGTTGACTTTTTTTCCCTGGGGTGGTATGGGATAAGGGCTAATGAAGCGGGAAATAGAGGTGAAGCTGAAAGTGATCAGTTTCTTAGCGCTCTGCAAGCAAAGGGTGTTTCATGAAGAGCCTCTAATAGAGAGATGAGCAAGCATTTTCCGAAGTCTAAAGTCAAAATACAGAAGCTAATACGAGATATCCCTAAACTTTGGATATACCTGAGACAGGAAGTCCACAGTTAGCAACGAAACATCTTAAGAATCCTTGTTTATTCAAGATCAAGAGCTGTTTACGTGAAAATAAAACAAGTGAGAAAATGACACATTTGCACCATTTATATAAACAACCAATTAAGAGCAATTCTAATAGCACATGCAGTTATCTAAAAGTTGATTCAATTTCTTGATGTTATACAGTTCTGTATCTTTATAAGCTAAGGAAAGTAACAATAATAAGTAAGTTAATATATATAAAAAGACAGCTACTTCAATTTCAAAACTTGCAAGAAAACAAGACACAAGAAAATAGTTTAAAATAGTTAATGGCTTATCGTTTTTCAAGAAAACAACAAGAGTAGTTGAAATGTCCATGATTCAAATTAACCTAACCGAAATATTTAACATTTTATTTAGCCTAGTAAAATACCAACGCTTAGAACACCGCTTTACAATTGTTGTGTTTCAGAAATGGTTGTATTTATTTAAAACAATAAGTATGTTATATTGATCTAAAATTTAAAGAAAGTAAATCTCTTTTTACGTTATACAAATAAGTTCCAATTTTATATCTGAGTACTATCAACATTTTAAAACAAAACGAAGTAATTCTAAGTGATAATATTACTGTTTTCTCCTGGCTATTCGTCTCTCTCTACTTATACACCATATTTTGCTAGAGGCCGCCAAGAGTGGCCGAGGTCGTTAAGGCGCGGACTCATGAGCGGGAGGTCTGAAGTTCGAATCCCGCCAGGACTTTTTCAGGTCAGGTTTTATTCAGTCCTCATAAATGGAAAATGCCGGGGAGGTACCCTAAACATTGGGTTGGAATAAATGTCCCAATGACTCTATCTACAGAAACTTATTTATAAGTTTGAAAATTGAATTATTATAGCATTGTTGTCTAATCATGTAACGGATCACACTATTAACCATCAGGATGGCCTAAAAGGGAAGAGCTTATCCAAATGCCAGCAATTTATATTTTATTTTTAGTCACGTGATAAAAATTACAAAATTATTATATTTCCCTCCTACTGGCATTGTTCGCTTTGTACACAGACACGCGCGCCGACACTCGCAACGCCCGCGTGACGTTCTGTTTGGATGTGCACTTCACCCTACAGCATAAACGTTACGCAGTAAGACATGGTTTGTCAAAGTAATGCGCAAGCTCAGGTGGCAGTGCACCACATGCCATTCTTGTGTGCCAGCCTGAAATGTAAATATGTAGTCTCTGTAGAGAGCACACTTCACTTTATAGAGAAAAATACGCAAAAATCCCCTCGGATTTCAACACACTTTTAAGAACTGATGATTGTACAGAATTGCCTGCAGAATTATATACAACGGCCAAGGAATGTTTTCATCCCTTAGAAGACGACATTTTTTAAGCTTTAAGCGTGCAATGATGTTTTGCCACTATCGTCTATTAATTCTCTTCTTAACCTACGAGTGCTTACGGTACAGAATTGTTAATTGTTCTGCATATTTTAATTTTTAGGAAATAAAATAATTGCGTTTATATTGGACAGACCTAAAAGGGGTTTATAAGTTCTTAGGGGTATGCTATAATGATAGGAGTTTAAAAAAAATAGAAAATTGTAGAGCTTTCATAGATTTTGTAGCAGTGTTAATTCAACTAGTCTTCTTCCTCTATTCATTTTCATATAAAAGCTCATGCTTTTGGGTATCAAGAAAATATAACATACAAACGCAATCAGAACTTTTTTACGTAAATAGAAAAATGCTCGACATGATGGTGATAGCAATGTTTTGGCTAACGGTACACATAGGCTTTTCAAAAGGAAATGGATTGTAGAGAATAAAAGATGTTTTAAAGGACAATGAACTTTAAAATAAGGAACAACCTTCAGTTTATGGACGTCCATTTCGAATACAGTAATCCTCCGGCATACCCCGAGAAAACTCCTAAGCGGTTGGTCGTGCGATGAGAGAAATGCTCGCAATAGCACAGAATATTAAGGGGAACCTAGTTATTGATAGACATGGTGACACATAAGCTTCAAACTGCATCAGCTTATATTGGGTGATCAAATTTATTCATAACTACCGCGAGTCAATTTTAAATTGCTAGTCAGTGCATCTGGCGTTGGAGGGTATCGGCTTCAGAGTACGATGTTGTGGTTAAAGAACTAACATGACTGCGTTTTGTTAACAAACTGACTTATAACTATGATGTGGCAATAGTCGGTCCTGGTTTGCCTCATAGACCCAAGGTCGCTGGCTCAAATCCTGACAGTTTCAATGCATTTTTAGGGCGTAAAATCCTAAGTGCGGCTTCCTTCGGGAGGGAAGTAAAGCCTTGGATTCCGTGTCGTAGATTTACGACAGGTAGAGAACCTCAAGTCTGAAAGAAGAGGCATTTAAGTAAAATTTATCGAATGGGACACTAATGGCCAGAGATCTTAAATAGTGTCATTAAATAAATAAATAAAATAAAATATGAGTGGCAATAGACTTTCTGAAGCTCATGACGTCTTCACAGCGAATTCTCAGAACTAAATCAACTGATTATTCTGATAGAAAATTCACTCCGCAATAGTGACGTCATTCTTTTCAAATGACTCGCAGTAAAGTCCAAATAAGTTTAATCACTCAATACAGGAAGAACAAAAAGTCAGCTAGAAATGAAAAAAGAAAAACAACTTAAAACGTAATGAATATGAACATTATTACGCTTTGAAATAATATGTGAGAAAAACGTTTCTATAGCGATTACTGTCGGATTAAATGCGCAATTAATTTAACTTGCATCGTAACAGGTTGCTCCATGTTGACCTTGCTACGCGAAGATGCATCGTAATATATTTTTATGTTGTTATTTATAACTCTAGTTTTGCCACTATTTAACATCATTACAAAATATACTAACCATACTGAATGTAGATCACAAGTTTGAATGTTAATTGCCAATATTAACACACGCATTCGTGCGTATCTGAACATATACTGCAGAAACAGGAGGGAGAGAAAGAGAGTATCTAATGAAACTATTTTCGGTAATCTCATGAGTAAGCATGAGTTGGAAAACTCAATTAAAGTACCGAAAACTTATAAGCAAGAGGGGTATGCGGTAAGATATTTGCAATATGAAAACGATGCCAATTTTTTGGTGCATTTTGTATAATCATTAAAATAATTTCGCCATTTTTACAGTTTGTACGAGCGGTCAATGGTGAACAGGAAAATTCATGAGAATCCTAGATCCCTAATCGAATCGAAACAGAGATTATGGTAATAAAAATGAAAATAGGAGAAAAAACTTTCAGTTATTAATTTTTGAGCACCGTACTTTAGAAATGTTGATTAAGTTCCATTCAGATTGGCGAATAAGGGAATCAATGAGACCGTACATTGGCTGAAAGGCGCTCGCGTGCAATTACTATAGTAATGCACTTCGTTAAACAAAAGCACATTCTTCTGGTTTTTGTGGCAAGAAACTTGTCGATGATTTTTTTACTAATGGCTGGAAATCTACAGGATAAAATCTGTCTCGGCACAAAGCGTTATGCATCTTCAATGTTTTGAAATCACAATTGAACTAACATTAATACTTGGTGCGGTTTTAACCAGTTTTTAAATGTAAATTATTCTTACAATGTTCTTAAAAAGCTTAGAACATAAGTTTTGTATAGAGCTCAGTTTCTTTAACTTCTACTAACGCTAAACAAAATAAAGCAACTACTTCCCAAATTTACACGAAACTTCTCCAGCTTCAACAACGGCTTACTACTAACGAAACAATTGATAATCGCTGCTGGAAAGTTTTTACATGAAAGCATTGCTACTTCAAATATATTATTGTTTGATATTGAAATAACTGCAAGCTTTATCCATATTTAATATATAGGGTGTCCCACAATGGACGCAGCTTTTATTTTAATAATAAAAAACATAATTTATTTGAAAAGTGGCAATATTATCAAGTCAGAATAAAGGACAAACACTACCATTAAACATGAAAGGAAACATAAAGGCAAATGTCTTCCATGGCTTCGTTGGCACACCTTCACTATGATGGCAAACTTATCAACGACTTTAGATTAAAGCTCCGGTGAATTTCACTCATGACACCTGTAATTTACGCCTTGAGTTGAGGGATGGTTCGTGGATTGTCCACATAAACACACGATTTTGCATATCCCAATAAAAATAGTCACATGTTGCCAAATGTGACCAATTTTGATCGCTATTGCGAGAGAGGTAAATGTTCGACGCTGCAAATGGTCCGTCATTTTCAGCTCTTGTGTTTTCTCGATCTTAAAAGGATGCAAATGCATGCCTTTGTTAAAATTTGCTACAAACTGCTTCTCGGAATGGCTAATTGTTGAAAACGACGGCGAATCGACTTCATTGGACTCATAGCAACGCTCTGTCTGAAGAGGTCAATATTCTCTCTCGATCAACGAGAACGAGGACGTTCAGGTGATTTGATGTTCTCTGTCGATCCTTTATCTTCAAATTCCCTTAGCAGTCTACAATGTGGACACGTTAGGCGCATTTCGTCTACCAAAAATACACGAAATCTTCGAATTTTCACTGCATAACATTCACCGTACAGTGCACTTTCAGAGTCCGAACGCTTTGTTCCTTCCTGTATCGCTCCATTTTAGCTGATAACAATACACACAAATAACAATCGTTAATCGCAATACAAACAGATGACAGTCTGTTAAATTTTAGGTCCGGCAACCAGCGCTCAGTTTAAAAATTGCGTTCATTATGGGACACCCTAAGTATGACATTGTTGTCATAATATATTTTACTCTATAATACTCTCTTAAAATATTTATTTACTTTTGTAATCGGCATATATAAAACTCGAATACACTTTCCTGTAAACATATATGACGAGAGATGAGTTTCAGGTGTAGCATAAACACAATCTTATGGGAAGAAAGTGCATTTACCGCTCCCGGTCAAAATATTCTACAAGCTCACCAATTGATATGTAGTCTCGCCTAGAGATTATATCTGCAAATAGTAACATCAGGCGCAAGAACCCCTACACACGGTTTCTTAGGGATAAAAACACATCAAGCAAACATTATAAGAAATTAAACATTGAAATGTTTGGAAATAGCGCCAACCAGCAGTCTCCTAGAGGAGCCGCCCCTCAAATTTTAGTGCAATTTGCACGTTTTTTTCTAAATGTAATGGTTTGAAGTTCAAATACAGACGCATGAAACTCAAGCGCAAGTGAAAATATCTGGATTAGGAAAACTTCATAACCCACGATTATCTTTATTGAGAGATGATGAAATTTGTGAAGTTTCGAACGGCAAACTTAATGAGGTATGTGGGCACGGAGAATATAGTGCAGGAGTTGCAAATACTTTAGTGGGTCTTTTGGTTTTGTTTTTCCCTTGGGAATAATATATAATTAAAAATTGCCAATGCTAATAATATTGTTATAACTACTTTAGGGCAATTACAGAATCTTAGAGAGTTTATTTTTCTACTCACCTGATTTCGTCGAAACTCTAGCACAGACATCTCAAAGAGCTGAGCATTCTGAATGCCTATCCCACAAAACGTGAGGTATCGCTGGAAAACCTGTAAATACAATACGAGGTCACAGCTTAATATGTCAAAGAAGCAACCAGAATTGTGCTATAGTTTCTGTTCTTTTAAAACAAAACTCTATAGAAATGTTATTCTCCCTTGGGAAGGCATGTATCATTGGATATTTTTGAGTGGTGTTTAACGCCCGATTTTACTGCTGAGGCATCACAAGCGGTGGGTACTGGTTATATATGGGACGAAATGATAAATTGGGAAAGGATTGCTTTAAGAAAGGAAACGTTCCAGGCATTAAGTTTAGGGTACCTCCCCGGCCTTTGCCATTTATGAGGACTGGTTGCGTCGGGTTTATTAAGCCCTGGGTCCAGGGGTGTACACAGAGGTCTGTGCCACCCGTGGGTTTTTGCATTAGGACGGTACCTTGTAACTCTAAACCGACCCGCCATTCGGCTGCAGACGATTGCGTCGCCCAGGCGCGCTAAGTTCCCTTAGCTTCCAGATTCTCACTGGTGGATAGGTCATACTAGCTTAGACCTTCTCGTATTTAAGAGGTGAGTCACCCCAGCATTAAGGTAGCCACTACCCTCCCTACAAACAACAATTTACGAGAACTGAGGAAAACCTGAAAAAAACCTCAATCAGCGGGAATCGAACCCCAGATCTTACGCTCAAGAATCTGAGCTTTTTAACGACCTCGGCCACCCGTCGCGGTATCGCTGGAAATGTTATTCCCACTAAAGGTAATAGTGCTGGGGGCCTTCAGCTACACTCTCGTGACATTTAGAGTCTTGCCCATAGTAGCAAGAGGAGGAAATCACACGAACTAGATAAGGTAGAGCAAGGGATGAGAAACCATTGGAAAGTAAAAGAAATCTATTACGAAGATGGCTATATATCAGATAAACAGTTCACATGGGATGGCAGGTTTTCTGAAGATTTTTAAACTTAACTGAATACACATAGAAAAGAAAAGGAAGAAGAGGCTGATATTTAGCATTGAAAATATTCTCTTATTTAAATTCTTTTTATATATTTTTATATATTTGTCAATATTCATAGTAGGTTCGTATTTTAGGCCTACTTGAATAATTATGCACTTAATAGGGTTAGCTTTGGCATGTAATTATGTTTTTGGAAAAAGAAAAGACAAGAACATTTATTAAAATTATTATTGTAACGCAGTATTTTTCACAATTTTATTATTACTGTTACTATTGAAATATTTTTGCTCATTGACTTTATTATTGAAGTACTGTAAATGAACCTGTTATTTATGAAAACACTTCAGTTAATGTTTTTTCAAATTGAGTTTTGTGGCGGATCGATTTATACAGTTGTCGATGCCCATTTTAGTCATAAAATAGTAGTAATCTGGTAACAACTATGCTGTGAAATGAATATCTAGCTTTTTAAATTTATTTGTAAATGGTGAAATAACTTAGTTATTTAGTACACTAACAGTGCATTGTGAATATTTTAACAAGGCGTGGTTACATTGGTTTTACAGAAGCAATGTCGATGTACTGTTCAGAGTAGCTTCAAAAATGATTCTATGAAATATCTGATGAAAGATTAAGCTCGGAGCTGTCCTAATGCTATGCGGCATCAACTGAAGCTAATTTTAGAGTATATCTAGGTCTAATTAAGTGAGATATTACTAAGGAGTTCAATGTACTGTTTAACAATTCATAAATCCCTGGATCAAACACGCAAATGGGTTGTAAGGAATGAGGATATATCGAAAAAAAATTATGAAGTCTAGCTTCACGTATTTATAACGCTACAAATACAGTGGCAAAAGAGTGGCGGTCTCACCTATAGAGTCTTAAACGAAATATAACGAACTAGTTAGCATGGCATATAGTTCTGTACAGCTCTGACACAAAACGAGATCCTTATGTTGAAGGATCATTCAAATGTTTCGTGGAATGCGTATAGCTCCAACGCAGATGTAAAAATAACTGTCGTTAGTTGCTGTAGGGGGAGTGTAAAAATTATAGATTTATATATGGTATACATTTAGTTCCTATCCATTAATTGGTATTTAATGTAATTTAATATTTAATTATTATTATTATTATTATTATTATTATTTATAAGCTACAAGGCCATAAGTTTCTTGAAATTGTCCTATTTTTTGAAACTCCTGGAATTCTGGGTATAAAATTTTAAATTAGCCTAAAACAGTACTCTTAGGCAGCGAAATCGCATTTCCCCCCCTCTTTAATTTTTTCTATTTATTTTGCGTATTTGGTTTGAATACAAAATTTAAACTGTTCTACAAGTATGTTGAAAATATTTTAGTTAGAAATAATTTGCTGACCAGTCTTTTCATATTCTCTTTTTACTATTGTGGCATATAGGATGATGACAATGTGGGGAAATGCATGGAAAGATTAAGTTCGTTAAGAAGCAGAAATGACGGTTGGGAAAAATGACGAGGAAAATTATAGTCTGCGCATGCGCGGCTAGGGAAAGCGATAGTGTTTTGAGTGTAGAAGCTAGAAGAAAGCGGACTTGTACTTTCGTTCACCTTTACGATGGTCCCATCGAATTTATAGCAACTTAACACATGGCAATAAAGTTATTATTTTAATTAGAGAAATGTTTATGATTTATAGCATACCTTAGCCCATTTTCCTCCTGTTTTTATTTGTTTTATTGGGATTGGGTAGAGTTCTTCTGGATAGTGTTGCAGCTGCGCTCCTTATCCGGTCCATGGGCGAGGATGTTTACAGAATAATATTTAATCGGTAGGCTCTACATATGGGCCACGACATTATTTTTACTTTCAAATGTGTGATGCATCTTCTTAAACCCCCTTTCCAAATTAATCTGTGCATAGGCATGGATACCTAAATTTTTCCAAGACAATAAGACAGTCATAAAATATACACACCTCTTTATTTCCACTATGGAAATTTTGAAAATGACAAACACTTAACATGTACTGTTTTGCAAAACCAGGAGATCCATAATTTTCTCTTTTAAGTTTGAATATTTTTTCCTGGCTCTGTTAGATTCACTTATTCATAAATACTAATATAAGTTTCCCTAGCTTTACGGACAGAATTTCGTGGAAGTTAAAATTCTAATCATACTATTGAGGCTGTGACTGCCGGCATGACGTCCTAAAATTTTTGTCTGCATAGCTATCTGGTTTAATAAAAGTCGAATCATTAGAAAGAATAATAACATAAGTACCGATTAATTGACCATTTTATGCTGATGTTTACAATATTCCCGTTTATACTTTTATTATTGTAAAACACGATCTAAACATAACCAGGTTTGAACGACAAATCTCTCATTAAGAATTAATTGTAATATTTGAAATAGCATAAACAAAACGAATGCCCGTATTTTTCTAATGGTTTGAAGCCTACATCAGTGAAACTAAACAGAACTGATTTCCAGTGAACCAGAATAAAGATTACTTGACAGTTCTTTGATGAGAATAGGTTATTAGAAATGAAATGCACGCCTTGCATATGTGCAGCATTAAATAAATATTGCAGTCAAGAATTTGGAAAATGGAAATAGATGTGCAATATACTTTAAAACAACAACGTTTATTATTGCTTTCACAGAATTTCAATTTCATTAAGAGTTAAGAAATTGAACTTTCAATTTCCAAATTTATAAATATTAAAATGGTTATATACATTTATAAAGTAAAGCATTCTCACTATGTCATAAATGTGTTAAGATTTATTACTAAAGTGCTTACCAATTGAGCCATTTTCAAACCTTTTCAGTATTTCAATTTAAATACTTTAAAGAAACCGCCAATTTTTACATGTTCGTTACTCTAGTGAGTGAAATAAGTTGTAATTTGGATGCCTTTTGTAGTACAAGTGCATGTCTGTCATTACTGCGTTTGCTAACATCTTATCAATTCGCTTCTGTGAGGTCACACCGTGACTATATTTTAAATGACCCTAAATGAAGCATGCTTATTTATGTTGGATTATATCTTTATTAACCAGTCTATATATAGCTTAAATTGTACTAAAAGCTTTAATTAATTTATTACACTTTTCTGTTATGCTACGTATTCATTATTATAAATTTGGCGATTGTAAAGTTGAGAAAACTTGAGGGAGGTGTAACTAAGAAACCCACTCTACTAAAGAATATGTATTGTAAGAATACAAGAAATGATCTTAGGCAAACTTAGTGGGCCAACATTGTGAGAAATGCTATTCGAAAACTGATTTTTATAACGGTTCATTAAACAAGTATACATAGTAAATTCATGGAACAGTTATAATATTAACATTTTACACTTAAAAGTCTCATTTTTTTTTGTCTAAGAATTGCTAAAATTATGTTTAAAGTTCTAAAGTAGGCCAACGGTTGTGCTTTTGGAAACTTACCTCGACGTCATGTGGTGTAAATTCCTTTGTATCATTGGTTTTGTTGATGATTTGCGCAACGCCGATTACTTCTCCTTCATAATTGCATATAGGCATCGACAGGATCAAATTTGTCTTGTAGCCCGTCCGAAGATCAATCTCGCTGTTAAATCTCGGGTCCTAAAACATTTATATTAAAGCAGATCAGTTTATTATTGTGTCAACTGACATACTGCTCACAGAAATATGATACTTATAACAGTATTAAAATGTATCATTGAATAATAATAATAATAATAATAGTAATAATAATAATAATAATAATAATAATAATCATCGCAATAGTATGGGAAAATATTTTCCTTTTAGTGAGTCAGATTTCTTATGTAAAGTAAAAATTGCATTACTGCTAACATTTTTTAGTTTTCATTAATAATACCACTTAAACACAATGTACCAGATTCAGAAAAATACCGGACTTCCAGAATATGTTCTCACCGCTCTCATGAGTTTTGTGACTCGGCCAAAGCCGAGCCAATCACTAGTGTACATTTATTCGCAAGGACGGCATAGAGCGACTTATTTTTGTGTGTAAATGTTATAAATATGAATCTGCTCGTTGCGTTCGTGTGGATTTTATTCGAAAGTTCCTTGGGCAATTGCCTCCTTCCAGCTCAATGTTGTGAATCAATTTGATACTACGATTTGACATCAAACAAAAAACACATGCGACGACGTAAGTTTCAACAGAAGACAAATTAGACAAAACCGGCGCAAATCTTGAACAGTAGTCAACAAAATCACTACGGAAATTAGCACAGGGGTTTCAGTGTCTTCTGCGCATAGAGGCACAATATTGTTAAAACAGAATAATAGGCCATTTTTAAAGTAACAATTGGTAGTAATAATAGGTGCAAAATGTTTTGCAACTCTTTTTCTCCGTGAATTAATTGTGAGGGAATGTAGGCTGACTACTTTTCAACAAAACTCTGCAACGGCACACACAGTTCTTGCATGCAATTCGTGAAATAGAGTCGTCACTAACAACTCTCTCGGCTACCCGATTTAACGACCTGCCATTTTTATCCCTGGGAGGCATTAAAGGAAAAAGTGGCCACGAATTGAAAAATAATATTCGACGAAGAAATTTCTCAGAGGGAACTGCAGAGAGGAGTGGTTGAGTTAATAAGTCGATACCAGAAATGTATGGAAAATGAAGAGAGGCAATTTCAGCATCTTTTTGCTTGATAATGGTCAGCAAATTTACCTTTAAGTGTTTAAGTGTTAGTAATAACGTCCGAGACAGTCAAAGCTGACTCCCGTTCACCGCGGTACCAGCCTGAACCGATCGACCGGCCGATAAGCCTCACTCGCTCAGTAACATAAGTTCACATTTATGTGCCTCTTAATTAGACATCAGACTTTCAAAAGTACTAAAATCAGAAGTTACATTGGTACTGGATTGTAGACAACAGGTGGGAGATTTATTTATTTATTTATGGACGCTCTTTAACAGCTCAGGTCATCAGCGTCCCATTCAACTCAGGGCGTGAAACGGGCGACTAATTTTTCTCAGAGGCCTCTCTTTCAGGCTTGAGGTTCTTTTTCTTGCCGTAAATGTACGACACGAGACCCACAGCGTTACTTCGCTTCCGAAGGAAGCCATACTTAGGATTTTTACGCCCGAAAAAATCCATCGATCCTGGCCGGGTTCGAACCCGCGATCTTGGGTTTAGGAGACAAGTGTGGTAACCACTACACCACTAGGACCGACCAGGTGGGAGAGGTACAATGGTTCTCCAGTTATTAGCCACCCACTGCCTTTACGACTGTTATTTAGCAGTTCTTGTTTACTGCCGGGCGGTGGCTTACAATTCGAGTTTTGTTTGTATTGACCACAGATAAACTGAAAACGAATATTGACCTAATAGTCTGAGTGTATCTTACTTAATGTTAAGTGCTTAAGAATGGAGATGCCAATTCGTGCAAAACGCTGCTTTTAAACGCCGAAAAAGAAAGATAACAACCGTATGCTGCTCATTGATGAGTCGCACTGTATTCTCGTTATGTGAATAGCGGAAGAAAATAAGAGGAGAAAAAGACAGAAATAACTACTTCACTCCACCGCCAGTCGAACGACAGTATCTTCGTACATCTTATGTTTCCTCTTTGGCATTTTATGGAGTTTCTAAGTTTGAGTCTGTAAAATAGTATTTGCCGTCTTGTATGGTTATATTTATATCAAATGGAAGTACATTGAAATGAATACGTCAAACATCCCTGCGGCTTATTGTCAGATTTGGTTATTGTTTAGTGCTGAGCAGTGTATAGGACATGCTTCAGGCCTATGCCTTGTCTCTGAGCTGCAGAGCTGCAGTGAAAGTGTTTGGCAAGAAAGTCATTCCCAATGCTCAGATTTTCATTTGGAATCAGTTAGCATTGTTGGCTGGTTTAAGTATCTCTTGTTGGCTTTTGCTGAAAAATGTTGATGACATTACCACGTCCTTGCACATTTCTTAGCAAGATTGTTGACTTACGCACTTTCTTATTTTGGGATTTACAGCAGAACCAGGGATTTGCAATTTTCTTGGAGTGGTTAGGAGCTGGAAGGATAATCCTGAGACATTAAGCGCTACATTATTATTATTATTATTATTATTATTATTATTATTATTATTTTATTTGTTTATTTCTGGACGCTCTTTAACAGCTCAGGTCATCAGCGTCCCATTCAACTCAGGGCGTGAAATGACCGACCAATTTTGCTCAGAGGCCTCTCTTTCAGGCTTGAGGTTCTTTATCGTGCCGTAAATCTGCGACACGGGACCCACGACTTTACTTCCCTTCCGAAGGAAGCCATACTTAGGATTTTTACGCCCGAAAAAATCCATCAGTCCTGGCCGGGTTCCAACCCGCTTTGTAGAAGTATATGTAAGCAAGCTATATAAATAAAGACATTTTGTTAAAATTTTTCCAGGAGGCATCACCTCATGCTGTTTCCTCCAACAACGCTGTGGATTGGGCGTTTCCACGTTCTATTGTTATATCTTTATGTGTGGTTGGGACATATTCCATGTGGGCGTTAGTCGTATCATGGTATTTGCTATTGATAAGAAATAAGGAAAATGTGAAAAAACTTTAGTCGTGCAGGAAGGTACTGGCAGGGTTCGAACCTCGGACCATCGTTTAGGAGTTTGTTTTTAGCGATTTAGGCCACCCGTTCGGTTGCGGGAGGCTGAAAAACTAGCAGGTATTTTTATATTGACATTCTTGATTATTGTCATCTACACGTTAGTTTTTTTCTTTACTATTAGACACTGTTGTTAATGTGCGTTCTACTGTTATTTCCATATTTTCCCAATTTATAACAAATGAATAAATTGAACTACCTAATAAAGTTTTATATTTCCATTAATGCTTTCACTCACGTAATGGCATAGTTGATTTATTAGTTGACCTCAGTATGCATTTTTGTATAACGCAGTTATGCTGTAATTCCATTTGCAGCCTATGTAGAATTAACGGGAGCCAAAAGCATAACAAATTGCCCTGACGTAATTGCATGGATTAATGTCTAGGGTGAATGTCCAGCTGATATTGCTAGTTGCATGGCTTATAAATCATAGCATTAAGCACAGTGAACACCAAACTTCCAAGCTTGGAATTATTATTTATTTATTTTTAAACAAATTATAGTTTACGCTGTTTTCTCGCAATATAACCGTTACAATCTTCGTGAATTTCTCTCTTTTTATGATTTGTTCAAAATGTTTTTATTAGTATGCTAAAGTACATTTAATATGATATTAAAATGCTCATCAAACTTTCCAAAGACATACTACCTTGATGAATAAAATTAAAATAGAAAGCATATTTGATTGTTATTTATTGTAAATATAATATAAATGAATGAGATTAACTATGGAAATTAGCGGTTTTAAAACGGGTTCTCCATGGAATCCACGAAGAAATTAAGTACGGCATTTTTTTCTTGAATGTAACAATACGCAAACAATGAATTACAGAAAATAAAAGACAATAAAATTTACGAAATAAACCTATTGAGTTAAAGTAATTGGAATCAAACAGAAGGCAACTATTTGTTCCGCGAGCTTTCAAATAGATGAACCGAAAATATTAACCAGGAGGACCGTCATAGTTTCCCTGGCATCTGTCGGCAGCAAACTGTGGGGCTCAGGCGACACCCAACATTTTTCGGACTATCAAAGAAGGTCATGCGAATATTGATGCCTTGCATAACAAGTTACTTCTGTGAAAATCATTCTCTTCCCTCATTTATCTAAAAAAAAAAGGAAGCAAAGAAACCTTTTGGAAAACATGAACCAGAAGTGAAAAAATAAATGTCTGCAATTAAGTTGGATATATCACTCACCGCTTGTAAGTGAAATTGTCAATGGTCGGAAAGGTGACATCCAGCTTATAAGATTATGGGACTCATAATCTTTAATTAAAACATTTGCTGAAACATATTCATCAAGAATAATTTGTCTGCATTGTTAATTGAGTATAATGTAGCATTACTTATATTTTTTAACCCATGAGCAAAATCAGCTATAATTTATAATTTGGTTTAATTAAGAAATGCTGATCATTTGCCAATAGTTGGTTGTGATAAGACAATATAGGTGTTTTCTTTTATTCCACCTCAATAGGAAGAGTGCCGGTGCTCTAGCGCGCCATTGCTAATAACGGCGCCATGAACCAGCCGCGAGGTGTAGACCGCTGACATCAAAGCATCGAAGACATTGATGAAACAGCACACTTTAAGAATAGTCAGGTAAGGTTATATCTCATCAGATTGCTGCAGGGTAATTGTCGTAGTATATTGAATAAATAAATTAAATTTTGCAATTGATACAGAATTATGGCTCCCGAATGATATAAACATTGGGGAAATTTTTAGACTAAACGATAGAGTTTTTAAGGGATAGGAGTAATGCAGGAGGGGACATAGTTGTTTACACTAAGATAGGAGTAAACAGCAATCTCTTTTGGGTACATAACGAAGTTGAAGTGTTGTGTGTGCAGATAAAAACGAGCAGGAAACAGTACATGTGTTAGCACGTTACAGACCACCTAAAGAATTAAATTATTTAATTTACACAAATTGCCAAAAAAAACTTAGTTTAACAGTACATGACGGTAGACTTAAACCTACCTATGCTAAATTGGAACGGGTTGTCGAATACAAATTCCGAGCTTCAAACAAGAGTGAATGAGCTGGTTTTGGGAAATGGGTTTACCCCAGGTAACACCTATCCCACACAAGACGATGTTATGTTATATATATATATATATATATATATATATATATACATACATACAGATCCATGTCGTTACATCACCTGCGAAGTGCCACAAAAATTTAGCGGTCATAATAGTTCTGTTAGAGATCAGTTGGGAAAATAATAAATTACCTAGTGCAAATCCATTAGTAGTTTGAGATTTCAAAAAAACATGTTTTTATTAAAAAAAAATTGCTATAGGAATGCATACAATAAGCGTAAACAGAGCAATGAGCACTCAATTAAATATAATGAATTGACTAAAGAACTGGAGTATTAAAAAACCCAAGAAAATCTCCTAAAAGAAATACTAAAAGTAGATGGCAATGAAAATTGAAGTACGTTTTATAATTATGTACGGCGGAGAGGAAATGGCACTGTTGAGTGATGAAAACAGAGGCAAGGAAAAAGCTAATTTATTAAATTATTGTATTTTTTCGGTATCTAACAAAAATGGTGAGGACATTAATGAAAATAATAATTATACAAACAGAGGTTGCCACATTGACAAGAGAAGGGAGGGGATAAAAAGCTAACTTTTGAAATATCAGGAAAAAAAAAAAAAAGAGTTAGAGAAAAAACATAAAAACTCAAAAATCGGAAGTCATGTGGTCCTGACAATATTGCTATGGAAGTCTTGAAGCTAGGAGGGGAGATTATCATTTGGTACCTTATGTGCTTATTCGAAACATCTTTAAGTAATTCTAGCCTTCTGGAAGACTGGAAGTTCCCTGTTATATTTCTATTCATAAGGGCGGTGTTAGAAAAGAAAATTAAACATTACAGGCTGGTTAGTCTCACACCTGTCTTATACAAAGTTACAGAATAATTGATAAATCAATATATTGGTAGTGTTCTTAATTACAAAGACTGGCTGTACCACCGTCAACACATTTTCAGGAAAAGGTTTTCTAGCGATAGCCAAATTATTTCATTAGTTCAGGTCCTAGATGATTAGATAGATGTAGAAGGTAGGATTAATACAGTAGTAATTGATTTTCGAAAAAAACTTGATTTAGTACACATGATATATTAGTAGATAAATTGATTGGAGTAGAATTAGATAAAAGGGTAGTACTTTGGGTTAAAAATTTTTAGAAGATTGGGCCCAGGGAGTTAGGGTATGTCAGGAAATGCCAATTATCGAGAAGGTGACATCAGGAGTTCCACCAGGTGGCGTTCTTGGTCCATTATTTTATTTATTTATATTAAAGTTCTTTGCTTAAATATAAAGTCAAAAGTACGATTATTTGCCGACAACTGTATTACTTATAGAAAAGTTAACGAAATTTAAGATTTTACAAAGCGATCTTAATAATATTTCCAATTGGGAGGTTAAACATAGAATGGAAATAAATGGTACTAAGAGTAAGGGAATAAAATTTTGTAAAAGCCGAGAAGAAACTAATTTTAATTATAAACTCAACGAAGTAGAAATTCCCCAGGAAAATTGTTGTAAATATTTAAGTTCTAAACTTGCATGAGATGAACAAATTATAGTGTTATAGAGTAAAGCAAAGAAGGGGTTATACTTTGTTAGGGGATTAGTTAAAAAAAAAAAAAAGTAGTTTATTTATCATCAGTTCGGCCTTTAATGCAGGAAGGAGCAGCTTGTTGGAATCCATAGAGGATATATCAAATAAATATCCTAGAAAAAAATTCAGCGTAAAGCAACAAAATTCGTAAAAGGTTAAAAAGAGCATGTGGACGAAAAAGTTAAAGCATTGATTGGGAGTCACTAGCAGAGATATGTAAAAAAGCGAGGATATACAAAGTGTACACAAAACAAATAAGCCACAACTATGTTAGAAAAACCAACATGCTATGGTAGGAACGATGTTTTTAAATCAATTATAGGTGACAAAGAACAAATGTAGGAAAATTCTCTTTCGTAAATAAAACCATAAATGACTGGAATGAATTACCTGCAGTTGTGTTTGAGGCTGTCCTTCTCTGATAAAATTTAAAAGTAACCTAAACTTGTAGGTGTGGAAATATTTCATTGATGTGAGTAGGTGTGAAAGTAATTAGTATTCAAATTTAACTACAAAAGCATCACTGGCGATGAACACTTGGGATACATGAGATAAAATGAGAAATTGGGAAAACAATTTTTTTAAAAGGAAGGCCTAAGTTTAGGGTGCCTTCCCAGCATTTGCCATTTATGAGGACTAAGGAAAACCTGGAAAAACCCTCAGTTAGGGAGGACGGTCCTGGTGAGAATCGAACTCTGACCTCCCACTCACTAGTGCGCGCCTTAACGACCTTGACCATCCGTGGTGATCCTGGATTACTTGAATTTTTTTAACTGCTTATTGTATTTAAATAACTAGCTTCACATAACTTGTTTTTATATTATTATTCAAGATAGGTATCTGAGCTTAAATTTTTGATAAAGCTAATAATTTTATGTAATTAAATGTAAGAGAATTAAATTAATATATGTAAAACTAAGTTGACATTTATTTAATTAGTTTTACATATTAACTAAATTGAGGTGTTTAATTAATTTAATTAAATTAATATATGTAAAAGTAAGGTGGCATGCATTTAATTATGTTGATGTGTATCTTACTGGATTGACATGCTTTTAGGTGGATGTAATTAGATTAACTGTATGTGAATGTGTGAAGCTAATTGTTTTATTCCGTTCCAAATACAAGCAACAATAACAACAGTCAGGATTGCGAGGTAACAATAGAAAATAAAAGATATAATAACAATTATATTCTCTGGAAATTTAAAGTATTACAATAATGTAGGGGTGCCGTTTGACATTCTAAATTGGGGTGGGTAGGGATGAAGAGGTGAAATCTAAAACGTAATCAACATTGCTTTTAAACTTTCTTCTTAATATCTAAATTGACATGTATTTTATAAATAAGTTTATATTAAATATATAGTTATTCAGACTATTAAGTTTTGAAATGAAAGCTATGTTTTGTGTTATTTCTTGTAGTGCATTTTTATTAGGAAGAATACCGATATTTTAGTAACATTGGATGCCATTGTCTTATCTTTTCTTAAACTTTTGAAGCAATTTCGTCTATTTACCTAGATTGGCATGTTTTTAACCAGGCGAAATGTATTTAACGTGAAAATTAAGTTGACATGTACGTAATTAGTTTGACGTATTTAACTAGATTAACATGTTTTTGGACAGGTATTAAGTTAATATGTATGAAATTAAGTTACTATACGTTTAATTAATGTCGCATATTTGATATCTAACTAGATTGACATGTTTTAGGTAAAATGTATTTAATTAAGTTAACTGGCATGTAAATGTATGTAAAATTAATTCGACGTGTGTTTAAATTAGATTTATTTATTTAATTCTAGTTTGGCATGTGTGTAATTAAGTTAACTGTTTTTTCAAGTATTCTGCTGTAAATAATCATATTTTCATTATTCTTCACTATCACGGGTGTAAGCCCAATCGCATTTAATAAATAAATACATACATACAAAATATAAATTGTACCATCATAATATAGTGCCTCTGTACTTCACAGCATAACTGCTAGTCTTGAACCAATAAGCGAGCTGTTATTTCTGCCCATGTACTTTTCGGAAGAAATGTAAACAGAGCGTGTCGTGCTCTTTTGCCAGCTAAGTATGCATTTGTGTGCGCAATCTTAGGGTAAGATACGTGGAAGTGCTTGAAGGGATATTCTGTTAGTATTCGTTCTCTTGCGTTGTTAGACCATGCTTTGAAAGGAGCGTTCTCCAACACATGAAGTGCCACTCTTGACTGTCTGGAAGTGACTGTCGGAAAGGTGCCCTTCAGGGAATCCTTTCGTTAACGAATTGTTCTTTCCTCTTCTGCTGCACCACTTTGAAATTCATTTCTCTGGCAGTTTGCACTACCTCCGTTGCATCTTTTCTCCCTTGTCCATTGCATTTATCACCCACACTGACAAAGATTTTATATGGAATGGATAAATCAAATTAGATTTTTAATAAATATTCAATAGTTTGTGCACCAGGCGTTTTTATTAATAATTATAGTGTTATCAGGATTTGTAATTTAAAATAATATTTTGCCATATATTTACATAATGTATTATTGTGCAAAATCTTTTGCTTTTGCTTTCGGGTATATCTGCTTTGTGCCTTTCATCCTAAAACATTTCGCGTGACACATATTAAGCTGTTTTAATAGTGTTTAACGCCCATTTTTACTGCTGGGGCATCACTGGCGATTCATGAGATGAAATGATAAATTGGGTGTTTTTTTCACGAAAGGAAGCGTTTTAGGTCTCTAAGTTTAGGCACCTCTCCAGCATTTTAATTTATAAAGGAAGAGCACATGTGCGGAAACTGTAAAAATTACTCTGAAGGTCTTAAAACCTTAAAGGTTGTTCATTTGTTCATGGAAGAATTTCAAACCTAATGGCCAAAGAGCAGTAAGATTGATGATTACATGCATATCTTTCTTTTATCAATTGTTACGCCAAATTTGTTTCAATTGTTTTTACGAAGTCACATGCCACACAAATGAAGCATAGTCGATTGTAAATCTGTGGTCATTTGGTCGGTAACTCACATTTAGCCTATACGTAAACACGGACTTATAAGATGAAACAATCGAAACAAAAACAAAACAAAACCGAAATGTTTGCATAGTTATTGACAACTATAAATCCATAAAGATAGGCATTAAAAAGTGGTGATAAACTTGTTATTGTTCAAACAAAATTTTAAGGCTGCTGTGATTTTAAATGAACTTATAGGTGAAGTGATAGAAATGAATAATTTTCCTCGTAACCATGCTCTTCTAAGTGACGACAAAAGTATGTTGTAAATATGAGGCGCGTATAGTTCATTCGAATGTGGTTAGTTGAACCCGAGATATACCGTGGATATTGCACACTATTTTTATACTATTATGTCATACTGTAACTTATTTTAAATTTATTATAATTTATTTTAATTTGGAAAGCTATAAATAACAAGAACAATAAACATTCATCGATTAACATTTGTTCATATGCTTGTATAGTTACGCGTTAGTGTTTTGTTAGTCATTGTTGATTTTATTGAAACATTTAGTAGCTCGATTATATGAATGTTAATTGAAAATATAATGGAATTTGATGAAAGTGATAAAGGTTTTGAAGGAACTCCGCCCGAGGTGGTTGAAACGGCGACTAGTATAACAATATAACAAATGACTTGCTGCCTGAGAAATCTAAAAAAAACAATATGAGCGAGAACTTGATTTATGCATAGCTTGGTAGAATAAAAATATCAGGGCAATTAGTGAGAATGTTATGTTGGCGTATTTTCTGGAGAAATCGAAGGTAATGAAATATTCAACATTATGGTCTATTTAATGCATGAAATTTACATTGCTTGAATTATTTTGTAAATTTACTGTAATAAATTGTGTGATATAGCATGAATACTACTTTCAGTTATAACTTATAAAATAGTGGTGCAAAGTAGTGATGCAAAGTTACTTTGCAGCACTTTTTTTTTATTTCAGTGCCGTTAGACTGCTACT
>CM060832.1:48065000-48095000 GCA_030762175.1 Metallyticus violacea
CTGTGTCGTATTAGGGGAACAAATTAGAATTCTTGTAATGTATAAATATCACAAAAGAGAAACCACATTATTATTATTATTATTATTATTATTATTATTATTATTATTATTATTATTGAGATAAAACGCCAAATAAATGGTATACTATTAATTAAATGAAATATAAAACCATTGTATACTATGTGGGCATTATTGAGCATTTATAACTGTAAGCATGTTTATGAATTGAGCCCTTAATAATCATCTTTACTTTCAATAAAATAGAGAAAAATAACCGAAAATTTCGAGTTTTATTATGTATTTAAGAAGATGAGTTCATACGTTTCAATAAAACAAAAACCGTTTCTATTTAAAAACAATTGCAACGTACTAAATGTACTAAATAAATATATACAATAAACAATAGACATTTTCATCAATTTGCATTGGCTTTGAAATATAATTTAAATGTTAATAGTAAAAACATGTTACGCAAATGCTTTCTGAAGGTTATTACAGAGCGCTCTTACATACAAATATAATTCTCAAAAACATATTAGATTGATGTTTCACAGCTTCTATTGTCGGTCCTGGTGGTGTAGTGGTAACCATAATTGCCTTGTAAACCCAAGATCGCGGGTTCAAACCCGGCCAGGACCGATGGATTTTTTCGGGCGTAAACATCCTAAGTATGGCTTCCGTCGGAAGGGAAGTAAAGCCGTGGGTCCCGTGTCGTACATTTACGGCACGAAAAAGAACTTCAAGCCTGAAAAAAGAGGTATTTGAGCAAAATTTGTCGGCCGTTTCACGCCCTGGTTTGAATGGGACGTTGATGACCTGAGAAGTTAAAGAGCGTCCGAAAAAAAAAATTAAAAATTAAAACAGAAAATAAACTTGAACGATTCAACTGTTTCAGTTTATGTACTTTAAATATTTATGCTAATAAACGAACTGAAGTTCTAAGTTCGAGTAGGAAATTATTTTGCTTTTATTCTTGTTTCATGCGATTTATTTGACTATTTGTCAAGAAATAATTGGGCCACTTTTAGCATGCAATTAATTAAAATTTAAAGTATAAATAATATTAAATAAAGACATACAACATTTTATCAGCAGAAAGGATTCTATACTATGACCACGCTCTTTTCTAGCTGTGGTATTTGGTTCTCTTTCAGAAAAAGTCAATAACCCCACACGAGCCGTTTCAAATGAGCCTTGCAAGTGTGCATGCAGTCAAACAATGCTAAGTGCCCGAGGACGAGGAGGTATACAAATTATATGAAGAGAACGACTTGTGACTGAATTCCACTTTCACACCTTGTAAGGGACACTTAGAATAACTTTGTGCATTCAAAGTAATTTAAACAATTTTAAAACGATTAAACTAGACTTTGACTTCTTTATCTATATGTGTAAATGCGAGATTATTTGTTCTGATTTAATAACTTTTAATACATAGAATTACAACAACCACAACCTATTCCCTGGATGGATTATAGAGTTTACAATTTGTACTACATATGAAACTGTAATCTGCATAACGTGTTTGATATTTTTAAGCATTTCACAAACACATTTAAATTTGCTATGAAATTAGCTTTTATTTCGTGGAATAGATTCCATGTCAGTTTTTTTATACAAAAAACCGTGATATTGTCGCTGAAATGAGGTTTTTCCTTCTGGGTATTTTCTCTTTTACCCAAGCATTAGCTTATGTCTCACATAAGAATTGCTTTTCATCCGCTATCCCCATACCTTACTTATTTCTTATTCTATGTTCAAGTTTTGTCAAGACTGTTCTATTTTTCTCTCTTTACATTCTTTTCTTGTCTCGCTGTCTCTCTCTACATCTTTTTTGAGTGGCGTTACTCAACCTAGTTCGTTGCAAGTCTTTAATATCTCGAAAATCCATCTTAGGCGGATGCACTCGAGTTTTGACTAATCTCTTGTTTGCCGTGCGTATGCCGGTATTCTTTTAGTTACAATGTTTACTATTATCGTCTATGTACAAGTATAGTGTCATCAATTTTTTCATTTTCCTTTTGGAATATAGTTTGTAATTAAGTGCAATAATGTACACTTGTAAGAAATTAATATTCTTCATGACAGGAGTCAGCTGACAATCGCATTAAGCAACAATTTAATAAAACTTTTGTCACTGTCAAGCCAGCATTGTTCAATAATATTTGAAGAACCCAGGAGAAAAGGGAGATAAATCATTAAATGGGATAAAATGAGTTATCAACACTTGTATATGGCCTAAAAGTCTAAATTACAGAGTAAAATGGAGGATAGTTAGTGAAACAAATATGTTTAAGATTCCACCCACTGGAGAAGAAGAAGCCAATCAGTTCTAAACAGTGAAAGAGAAGGGCATATCTAATAAAGAAGGTAATAGAAATTGAACATATTCTCTGTTGGTATATTGTAGTGCTATAAGTGCTAATACTGAATTTGCTTTATGAAGCTAATATTTTTATTACTGTAATTGTACTGCAGTTTTTAGGTTATAGCTTCCCTAACAGTCGTAGATAGCTAGCAGCAGTAAAGTAATATTTATTCCGTGCCACTATTACAATGAACTTCAACCGCTATGGTTCCAATTTATAATACACTACGTCTGTTTGATTGAGTACATAATTTGCATATATGATATTTCACAATAAAATATAAAATATCACAAATATTTAAAATAAAATACACATGAATATTTAAAAATAAAATAAAATTAAATAACATTGGAAATGTCACACACACAGCTGGGAGCACCCCATTTATTTCCTCCTCCCCCTTCCCCTGTTTGTAAACTTTTTAGGCCTGAGCTGTTTACTTTTTATTTTCCTATTCTCTCCATTTTCTTGCCTGCTAGTAGTGTCCAGCAAGACCATCCCACTATATTCGAACTCGTAAAAGTCATGATCGTTTTCTCTTAATTTTTTCGGATCTTGACATTCGCCAGTATATTATATACGATTTCTCGTACTCACTTCTCAATTTCGTCCACGAGTCCCTGGCTAGTAATTTGTCTCTGTTTTAGCGTACTGCTCTATTCCCCCTTCAAGTTTTAGCCACATGTTGTACTTATAGCTGTCTGCTAGAATTATCTGCAGGCTATCCATATCTCTTCGGCGATTCTTGGCTTTCCTTCATACATTCTTTCTATTCCTCTGACCCTATATGCAGTCTTTTCCTATCTTTTCGGTCCTTTTTTTAATTTGGATGCCCATTCCATGCTCCCTCTCAAACTTGGCTGTGCATAGTAGCACAATTCCCTAATTAAAGTTTGATTCCCATGAATAATTCGCAGGCAGTACTTCAATACTCTGAGTTTACACTCCATCTCTCGTTGTAGGCCCCGAATTCCCTCTTAATTCCACAATTTTCCTTGTCTCTCCCCTGCCCCAAAATTAAATAAAAAAAAGTGTCCTCATTGAATCGATTCGCCGTTTGTTTCCATTTCCAAAACGCTAAATGTCTCCGCTGCTTTCATTCCTGCTTTATGATTGATGAATGCGAATAATTCAGAGTGATTGAATATGACGAGGAATGTGTACTTTTGATTTTAAAAAATGGGGAGGGGGCTGGCAGAATAAAGAGTTCTAACGAAAAACTAAAAGTTAAATCCAACAAGGTTGAGGATTCTTGTAACTGCAAGTTTAACTGCTTTGACAATATTGATGAAAAGCAGACAAATGCATTAATCAAAGTTTTTAATAGCTTAAAGTGTTAGAAAATTTTGTGTGTCTGGTCATATTACTCCTCATTATCTCTAACAAAGGAGGCCGGGAAAAGATGATGAAGTTAACCTTCAAGAAGATAGTTTTAAGTAAAAAGTAAGAGTTGCAAATAATAATATTGTAAAGTAACTGTTCGGTCTCTACATGGCATCGATTAAAAGAGACTTGAAAATATCCAGAAATGTATAAAACAATATAGAAATACTGAAGGAACATGAGAGGGAAATATCACAGGCAAAACAAATCTCTCCCTAGAAACTGAAAACTATATTGTAATTGTAGATCACATATCATTGTTTAAAGATGGTAAATATTTATGATGAATTTTCTGCAAATATAGCTCAACTAGGTATTGCAAACTTAAGATACATTTCCTAAAAGCTGAAACAATTTGACAATCGCAAAAGAGAAGCAAGAAAAAGGAGTAGGAAAGATAGCCATTATGGAATCAATTTCCATGGATTTTCACCATTTTTATGTATAATATATATCATATGATAATATATCAGAAAAAAGCATTTTAAAAAAAACGTAATTATAATTGACTAAACGTAAAATGCGCAATATAAACTTTAAGAACGTTGCAATTATGAATCTACCAGAAATATTTATACTTATTCATTTATTTTATATATAAAACAATATTAACAGTTATTTACCTCGTAAACGTAATCTAATACAAGGTAACCAAAGCCGATTAAATACAAAAATGAATTATTTAATATTTGGATCAAAGTTGATAATGTGTTATCACAAGAGATAAATTTAAGTCTGCAATAATACGACAAAGTTTTAAAAGCATATTTTAAGAATACTCCTTTATATAAAGTAAATGAATTGGTGATATTTAATCTGGTAGGTACTTTCTGCTTTTGTTTAATGATCTCCAATGCTAAATTGCATAATTGGAAAATAAAGAATTAATTGCATTACAAAATTCTGGAAATACATAATCTGAAATAATCTACACAAATTGTGAACAAAAACTCGTTGCTCAGAAATATTCTCTGTTTCCATGAACGCTCATTTCATCTAATTCTATTCTGGTTCTTATTATAACTCTGGCGTTTTCTCTCTCTGTCTTTCTTTCCTTTTCATTTTCACTAATGAGAAGTCGGACAGAATTGCCGCAGGACTCCGTATGCTTCATCTACCCTGTTCCTTTTCTGAGTGTAATTAATCTGTCACTTTAACTGCACTTTGAAATTTTTCAAAATATTACAATTTCGAGCTTTCCAGTTACTGCATATAGAGAAATAAAATATTTTTGAAGCTTGATATCGGGGGAAAATAAAGCAAAAAGGGTGAGTATACACATTCGATGGAAAATTAAACATGCTACTTTGTCGGTCAGAAGAAATGTTTTGAGCGTGTTAAGTCAATTGTGAATTAAAACCGCATTGTGAGCTAACGAAAGAGATCAACAACGTGGATCGAGATCGTGAGCTTCTTAGTCCTCGTTAATGACAAATGCTGGGAAGGAGTTCTAAACTTAAGCCTAAATACTTTCTTCCTTAAAAAAAATCATAGTATATCATAAGGCATCGGGATTTCTAAGCACGAAAAGCAGAATAATGTGAAATTAGTGCTCAGTTGTAGAAAACAAGTGGGAGGGATACAGTAAATAATGCATGAGTTACAAACCACCTTCTTCCCTATGCTTGTCCCTCAACACTTTTTGGTTACCTGCTTATTGCTTACTTTGTTAAGTGTTTCCGTGTACTTTGTGATGTTAGGTGCTTAAGAATTGCATGTATCCCGATGCCTAATTACACTGGGCAACAATAAAAATGTTTCGGGCTTAAAAATAGTGAATTTACATGTATTTCCATCTGCTGAATTCAAAAATCACCATAAAAATGATAGATTAGCTCTTGTTTTGAAGATAAAGTGACATTTCATTTTTTAGAATGAAGATTCTAAATTTGGGGGAATTTTTTTTGGGAGTTGGCACACCTGTCAAATAACAAAACACAAATACTCTTCAGCTGTTTGTAAGTCATAAACATAGATACTGTTGCTGTGACTGTGAATTACATGTAGTTTCTACTCAAATTAATGCAAAATTTCTGGTTCGCGAGTGCTTTTTAGTGTAAAACTTGTAAAAATGCCACAAAAATGTGTAAATATGGTGAATAACTTTTGTTATATTTGTGGTGAAAGAAGACTGGCCTGCAAGAAATCTTCACCCTAGCGAGAAAAATGTCGTTGCCAAGCCTCTTGTGGACCCAAAAGACGTTCTTCTTCCACCCCTGCATATCAAGCTGGTTTTGATGAAAAACTTTGTCAAAGCTATGAACCGAGAAGGACGGGCCTTTAAGTACATCAGAGAGAAATTTTCGAAATTAAGTGATGTAAAAGTTAAGGAAGGCATTTTTGTCGGACCACAAAAAAGAGAACTTGTAAAGGATCCTGCATTTGACCAAGTTTTGGAGGGGAAAGAAAAGGAAGCTTGGGAAGCCTTCAAGGGTGTTGTTCATGGATTTTTAGGCAACAAAAGAGATGACAACTACAAGCATTTGGTGACAGTGCTCCGGCAAAAATACCGTAACCTTGGATGCAACATGTCCCTTAAGATCCATTTTCTCCACTCCCACCTAGACTTTTTCCCTCCTAGTTGTGGAGCTGTTAGTGATGAACATTGGGAGAGATTCCATCAGGACATTTCTGTTATGGAACAAAGATATCAGGGCCGTTGGAATGAAGTAATGCTTGCGGATTACTGTTGGTCTTTGTGTAGGGATTCTGCGGAACTCCATCACAAGAGGCAAGCTAAAAGACGACGAAGTCAATAGGCCACCACATGATTCTCTTCCGACACGACTATCTGCGAAGTATTTTTACAGCAATTTAGAACTCTTAGCATGTAATTACCAGTTAAAAAAATCAAATGCACTTTCATTGTTGTTAGCATGTATGTAATTAAAATGTATCCTTTTCTCTCAATCCGTTAATATGTAATACTTCCACCTTGTATATATCATAGAAACTAGAGCTAATAAATTTTTTTCATTGTCATATTTGTTTTTCTCAACCCAAAATTAGTAGGAATTGCCTAATGAAGTGCTCGAAACATTCAAAAATTATTTTTTTGTTGCCCAGTGTTATTAGTGTCCACCGCTTGTGATGCCACAGTAATAAAAACGGAAGTTAGCACAAGAAATTTTACTCCATGGCATTTTTAAATGCGTGTTTCGCACATAGACGATCACTTTCTAAATTTTTATTAATTTTGAGGTAATTTATCCTTATAAAGTAGCAATGTTAAAAATCATATTTTTTTTAAAATTGGAGGATTTTTCTCAAACACTTACATGGGTCATTTTGACCCAGGAATAAAAAATGTGCTTTATGTTGTCAATCAGATTACATAATAATAACAATGTTGTTATTTTATGATTCAAGTAACAATGACATCAGTTATAAATAATGCTAGGATAATAAATGTGATCTCTCATGAAATATTCAAGTAACAATGATGTTAGTTGAAGTAATATATCTGTGAGCAATTCATGTGAATCTAAAGAATCTGAAAACGAAGTTAAAATGGCTAGGTGATTGTTTGTTTCAAACACAAAGAACTTGTGAAGAATGCAAAGAAAAGTAGGTTATTCTATTGTGACAGTCCATTTGACTTCTTAGATATAACTATAGTTGTAGCTGATGGTAAAAACAGTAGGGGTGTGATGCATCCTGGGATTTCAAAGTTTGATTTGACTTCCAAGGAAGCAAAGATATATCACATTCATAAGAATTCTTATGAGAATTCTGTGTGTAAGAATGGCAAATTAAGGAAAATGTAAGAGAGTTGGAGATAATATTTTGAAAAGGCTGTATGATGAGTTTCAAATAATTGAGCAAAATTTAAATCATGTAACCAAAAATTTTATTAACAGTCAGTTGAGAATGTTAATAAAATGCAAACAGCTATACACTGGACTGTACTTGATGAAGCATTTGCTTTATCTATTACAAATGAGGGCCTTGTGTTTATAAATACTTTTGCACTTATTGTAATCTTCCATCTATATGCTGTAAAGTCACTTCTATCCCATATTCCTTTTGGTACTGGTTTGAGTTGGCAGCAATGGAACTTTTGAAAGAAGCAGCAAATAAAATGCATCAAAACGATAAATTTTGTGCTTTGCTTTTTGATGCAATTTCTCTGAACAGTGGCTTTTGTTATGAGGCAAATAGACAGTGCATAACTGGTTTTCAAGATTTAGGGCATTTAGGGTGCTCATGTATGGCTGCTATCCAAGCATTAGTTGTTATGCTTAGAGTGATTCACAAGGCTTGGAACAATTCATTGCATATTATTTTACTTCCAACACAATTGGGTCTGACTGTTTAAAAATTGTTCACCAATAGGAGAGCTTCAGAACATTAATCTAAAGGTAGTGTTGTGGTTTGTGACCAAAATGCAACATGCGAAGCCAATTCATATAAGCCCAGTGTATTCCATTTTGCTGTAAATAATAACTGAAAGTGTACCATATTTGATGTTTCCCATCTGCTGAAAAATATCAAAAATACATTAATGGCACATAAAATTCAGTTTAAAATGAACAAGTCAGTAAAGTTTGAATACATTCAAATGATTTTTAATTTAGATCAGAAAAAAAGATTTAGGATATTGCCAAAATTAAAAAGCTAACATTTTAATTTTGGTGATTCTTATGTAAAAATGAGGATTAAGGTTGCTGCTACACAAATGAGCCACACAGAAGCAATAGAAACTTATATTTCTCTTCAGACATTGCCTTATGATGCTATATATACTGCAGAGTAATTGAAAATATTGATAATCTCTTATTCACTAAATAGCTGTGAATATTATGCTAGACGTGGGAAGAAATTTAGATGTGCTTTATTTGATAATGCTCCACATATTGCAATGTGGTGAAACAAATGAAGAATTGGAGAATAATAGAGTTAAAAAATGGTAAAGATAAAACACAAAGGTTCAGTTTTGTGAAGAAAGGAAATTAATTATTATATGGAATAACCTCAGAAAGGCAGATTTTAGATTTTGGAATTTAAAGGCATTCAATCAAGATGCATTAGAAAATGTATTTTGCTGGATATGGCAACATGGTATTGCCAATCCAAATCCAACATGTTTTCAATATGTAGCAGCATTAAAAACATGTATGGTTAATAATATGACTTTACCCCAAAACAATGAGTTCAAGTAACTGTGAAGAAGATAACTCTATTCCAGTGAACAATTTGTGCCAATTTTTAGAAAGTAAAGTATACAACATTTCACATCAATCAGATAGTAATGTTGTGGCCAACAAAGATGAAGATATAAAGAAAATTATTTCAAGTCAATACTCTAATGATATTAGCTTTTGTAGCAGGATATATTTTGAAAAACATAATTTTAATGATGAATGTAACAAATGTAAAAGTACCCTCTTTTCATCTTCTGTGACTGAAAGCCATTTATTTACCTTTTTTAAAATAAAATAATAATCACCCTTGTCATCTACAAGTGAAAATTTAATGATTGTCACTGCTGCTGTACATGAACAATTTTATGACTTCTTAAGTCACCATGGTCATAAAACTAAGTTAGAAGAAAGTTTTCAAAGTGTGTTTTATAGGCCAAATGTTACATTTTGTAATGAGCATAAGATAGAAGACTTAATTCTGGGAAAAGTCATACCATTTCTTATATATAGGTATGTAAGAGATAAAAAGGAAAGTATTTTAAAGAGGAAGTGGAGTATTTGTCATGAAAAAAATGTAAGAAATTCACATCTTTGTAATTAAAATTATTTCATAGTTTCTGTATTTTAAAGTTAAGAGGGAACTGTTAATTTGTTTAGATTAGAATATTACTACTTAATTTTTGTCTCACAACACTTACTTGCTCCACTTAATGTTTCATAGACCATTTGTCTACATTCCAATTTTGTATCATCTGTTAAGAGAATTCAGTCTGAAAAAAATTCATTTTCAGATTTAGAAGAAAGAACTGTAATCTGATTTATTTGTTTATTATTTCTTTGTTGAATCCATTTCCTTTTGCAAATTTTAATATTCTGATTGGTTTATAATGGCCGACACGGAACATTTGCTTCATCTTCTGGCATAATAGTGAAGATCAATTATGTTATTTTATTATTAAGTTTTTTTGCAATCAAGTAGATGATCCTTGTTCACAATTGTGTATGGTTCATTGCATACTGTACAGTGTTTATAATTTTTACTTTGGTGTATTTTTATCTTCTGCAGTTTAGCAGCACGGCAGCTGTGGCCAATATTTAGTCCTTTCATTCATTCTAACTTTTTTTCTCCTGTTTTTTATCCTGTTTCTTCTTCTTTTTCTTTTTCTTCTACTTCTTCTTCTTCTTCTTCTTCTTCTTCTTTTCCTAAGAATCTTAGGTGACTTTCCATGTTTTGTTATTTTTGAACTTCTTTTAATGAAATTCCTAATTAATGTAATCTCATCCATGTTTTTGGGGTCGGATGTTAGTTCCTTTTTGACTTTGGAATATTTTTCATTTTTTGTTAGATGGAGATGCAAGATATCCATAGCACATAATACATATGGATGTACTATGCAATGTGTGTTGAATATACACTAGCACCTGCTATTCATTAGATATTGATGAATTATCTGTTTAAATTTTTAGCCATCGTCTGGTGAAATTTTTTATGGAAATGTAGCTAGGGCTGTCTGAGAAATTCTGAGGAAATTACTTGTTGACTTTATGTATTAATGTCCCGTCGATGTTCTATGATTAGTATTTAAATTTTCACCAGAGGTATTTGGATTTTAAGGGTGAAGAGATCTGATTTCCTTTACCCATGCTAAGTTTTTAGATTGCTTTAGTTTAACATAAGAAACTGCAGCATGTTGCTTGATTTCTAGTTGCATGCTAATAAAGTTGTAGTGCCAAAATTGGTGTCTGTTTCATTGCTCCAGTGATAGTCTTAGAGCATTGTTTTGAATATTTTCTTTGTGTTTGCAGTGAAGGTATTGGCTAATATTTTGGTATCCTATTTCATTATAAGTTTGGAGTATGTTATATATGTGTTCACTGTTTCTTTTGTATTTTCTCATGTTGCTCCTGTAGCATTTCAATGAGTTTGAGGCCGTAGAGGGATCCGTTGCGAGATGAGGAGGAGTAGATTAATTGTTTATTTGACTTCTGGGTTGGATGCCCCTTGTGCCGGGATCAGGAATGTTTACCTCAGGGAACTTGTGGAATTTTTTGACTCGTTTGAGTCAGAGGGAAGGGAAGGAAATCTATCAGGCTACACGGAAACACTTAAGTTCTCAGTTGACACCATTTATTCACAAATATTATCAGAATAATGGAATGTTCGTGTAAGCTTGGAAATGTGTCGAAGATTTCAGTTGTCTCCTATATAATGCTTATCGGTGTGCGATCTCCGACTGCTCTAACTGACTATTATTCTTTTCCTACAGACTTTGTGCACTTTGATTCTGCTTGTTTATTCTTACGCCCGCTTATTTCAGTTAACTCTTACTGTTCCTTCCTCCGACTTCAATCTTTAACTCCTAGCCTCGACTCCGGACTGTTAACCTCTCACTGCTCTGTATCTTACTGTTCTGTGTCCTTTCAGCTTCTCTACTCTCTACATTATATTAAGTGTAAAGTTTATTGTATTATTTGGAACCTCCCACCGTGAAAATTAAATCCGCGAAATTTATGGAGCTCGGTTCGATTCTCTATCCTTCATTGGTCCTTAATATCTATGATTATACAGGCTCGCTCCGATTCGTTCAATCATGAAAGATTCCTATTGGTTGGGTTGGACCTCTCACGTTACAGTAATTCCAAGAACGGACATTCCTGCCATAAATATTCGGAAACTTTTATAATCTGAATCCCCTTTCACTTTCTGCCCGTTCAGATTTACTCATAATGAAATCGCGATAGACCACGTCTCGGTCATAAATAAGAAACATCTATTTGTTTTGCAAAGTCATGTCAAATACATGTCGACGTATCTGAATGTTATTGTTATAAAAGGCCATCAACTTATGCTGTCAGCTAAGTTTGACATTTGTTCATTTCTCGAAAGAATTCTTTCCTTATTGTCATTAGCACCGTTATCTTACTTATTGAAAGTATGTGTTTCTCTGCTTTTGTTAAGAAGGCAAGTTCTGCGTCTAGGTAAATTGTTTTCTTTAAAGACCCTTTTTCCCAGGTCAAAACTTTTAACATTCACAAGCTTAACGAGTAATCCCGTTTGTACATTCACACAAATACACACTGACCCTTTATTAAAGATTTAGCACAGGTGCTATCTAATGACTACAATACCTTTAATACAAACTATATACATGTATCAGATCACATTTGTATTAATTATTAGCATTGATTATAACCACATTAGTTTGATAAAATGTGGCATTTAATTCCGGCAATAAGTTCAATCTTTTGTTGACTTTATTGATGGTGTTTCCAGTGAGTATCTTGGTTCACTCCTATACTTTGATCACTTTTGATTAATTCATTGTTCAGAATTTTGAGTTTACAGCTTTCAATTCTGTGTTTTAGTATGAAAAACTGGTATGCTGTTTTACCGATGTTCACCTCCATATTGTTCTCTGTAGCCCATTTACTTTGCGTGATTAAGGCCTTGGTTTGTTGTGTTTTCCAATTGGTACTTGCTGTTGTTTCTAGATGATGTCCTCATATCATTAGTGATCGTTTCTGTTTTGATGTTGTTTGTGTGTTGAGTGTGTAGGAAGTCATGTAAACACTGAATAAGATAGTGATTTTGACTACACTACTTATGAGAGTTGTTTTTCGGTTTGCTGGAATTTTGATTGAAGTTGTTGTATTACGCTGTGGTACAACTTTGGTTTAGAAATTTGGAGAAACATTTTATCATGTTGTTTTTTATGTTCAGTTCTGTGGACAATTTTGCATGTGTAAATAGAATCATTTGCACCTGAAATCAATGAAGACAGCTAGGGTGCTCTTGTGTTTATTAAACATCTTTGTTAATTTGGCAATTTGGTCTGAGGTTGAATGGTTTTTGCAAAGCCTGCTTATTCTTCTGTTAATAGCTGTTGGTTTATCGAGATAACAGTTAAATTGAGCTGGATCTTTCTTGGATTTTAGCTAAGATAAATGTTAAGGCGATAGATCTATATGAACATGAGGTATTTTCTAGATTTTCAGGTTTAAGATTGGTATGATGGTGCTTTTCCAGTCTAATGAAACAGAGTTGTTTGTTTTCCAGAAAAGGTTGTAAATAGTTCACAGCATTTTCAGTGTTTTGGTGACAAAGATGCTTAATATAATTAGAGATAATCTTGATTGGTCCTTTTTTTAATACTGATACATTCCTTTAGTTCAATGATGAAAAATGTTGGTGGAATATTTCTTCGGAGTTGGAAGTTCTTTTTTGTATGTTTTATTTAATTTGTGGGGATTAATTAAGGAAATGAAGTGGTTGGTTGTTTATTCGTGATTTCTTTATTATTTATTGTGTGTATGTATTCTTTAACTAACTCTGTTTTTTAAATGGTATGTTTATTAAATTATGTACTTTTTAGAATGCTGTTGCTATGAGGGTCTCTGGATTAAAATTATGAGCTTATCTATATATTTTTCCTGTAGATATAATGTTTTAGCATTGCTGTGTTTTTATATGTCTTGTATCTAAACATTTAAATGCATTATCTATTTCTGTTTTCAAAAAGAATTTTATTGCTTTGCATCTTGTTATATTATATATGTTATTCTATATAATGGAATAAAATTAAAATCTTTAATGTATTTTGTACTCTTCTTTTGAAAAACACCTATTTTCCCCATTTCTTCAAATGAATTCATTATAATGTACTATAACAGGAAAAGTAGGGAAACTACTGCACAAAGTTGTCGTAAAAGGAACAAAGATATTTAAATTTGTATAACTTTTTAAAGTCAAGCAGAAATATACTTTTGTACTCTAGTAATTTTTTGTTACAAAATGTGATTTAAGAACATAAATTGTTATATGCATTAATCTATTCAGTAGTTTACTCCATTTTTTTATTTTTTTACAAAATTTACTAATAAAATGTGATTTTTGGTGGTTGGTGGCAAATAATGTAATAAACAAAATTGTTAACTTTATTTGCCACTTTTATTTTGAAAGTAGTCAATTTTCTCATTCCAATGGATTTGCTCTATTAAATACTATAACAGGAAACAAAAAGGAATTAAAATATATGTATATACACGATTATTTATTAAGCTTTGTTCAGTTCTAATTAAAATACCATGAACTTAACCTGAAACACATTCTATTGGACTTGCGTTTGAGTTGGATCGCGGAAACACGGCATTGATCCTAAATATGTAATTCAATTCGTTGGGCGCGTGTATGTGAAATCGAGGCACGAAATGACAATAGGGATATCTTGTGAACAATATACCGCTAAATTTAAAATGTTTTAGTTCGGTGTCAGGCCACTATGAACCCTAATGCAGTCTTCTGCTTCCGTACTTTAACATGCGCAATGCACTTGTTAACTTGACGTTATACGCAGGGCTGAAAACACTAAGCTACTGCTCCTCTTGGTGGTAAGTGACCTTGTGCCCGAAAGGCTAGCCCGAGCGACAGCGTAGAGAGCGGAACTTATCCACATACACTTTACTTTTAGTTTGTAAATGTAAATGGATAGGGACAGGTAAATCACTGTAATGAGGGCATTAATATGCGGATGAAGTATTGTAACGGTGGAAAATGTGTTCTTATTCCAATTCGCAACTAATTCATATATACACTATCCTAACCTGTCAGTTAACCTCGGACAAATCCTAGAAACCGGTGGACCCAGTGGTTTAGCGAGTAAATTATTGTAATTGTGACAATTCAAGATAAGGGCACTTAGCACCAGCAGCAACATTTGAGTGCTTTCAGCCCTGCATGTAACGTCAAGTGTTCTATTATATTTGTTGTTCTGTGAGTCTATCGGGAGAAGCGGTAGGGTGAGGACATGCGGCTCCATCTCTTCCTGGCCATCATTACAGCTTCCTGCAGGTGTAACATTTGCAATTGTAATAGAGAATATACAAGGCTGCATTAGCAGCAGTTCAACACAACTATCAGTTCATTTTATATTTGTGTTCCTCGTCCCTTGTGCAGATTTTAACTTTATCTTTAGGATGTTCGGGATTTTTCGGGATTAAAATCAGGAGCGTATTGTGTTCAACCTCGTGCCAAGTTTACTGAAAAAAAATAATATAAACGCGAGTGTTCTACTGGAGGTTGTGACATATTTGATGGAAATGTTACCTCTAAGACTTTGTTGCGATGATGAGAAGAGATGGAGCCGCATGTCCTAACCCAACAGTTTCTCCCGATAGACTGACATTTTTTCTTACCAAAACCTTCATACATGCAGCTATATGCATGTGCAGAACTTGGCTTTTTCTATGTTTCACACATGCCAGACGAACGTAGAATTAACTCGCTATTGTTGACCTCAAGAATAATTTATTGTTACAATAATGATAGGTCTCTTATTATTATTTTAATTAATAAGCCCCCAATATTAACTCCCCATGCCATAATATTAGTATAACATTATAGCCTGATGGGGAAGTGACTTGGTGTTAACATAAGACCTTAAGCTAGAGGTTGCAAAAATTAACCTCCTAATCAGCTATCATCCATAGCATGGTTTCAAACTGAAGTGATTTCAAAGAGAAGGAAAAAGTTTAATATGTCTTCACTTAGCTGATCATTAACATACTCATGTTTAACTATATTACTATATGCATTTTCTGAATTAAAACCATCTCCCTTACCTGATAGGCGTCCTTGATGTTAATGATTTCTTTACTCTGTGCCACGACACCGGCAATTCCAACCCCAAATGGAATTCTGATCTCCTCCGCTCTTGCCTTTTGTACTGCATCTTCCAGAGCTGTTACAGAAAACATAGATATTAGAATCAGGCTCCCCACTCCATCATATTTTATCACGGGAGTGTTCTATCCGACAAGCAAAAAAGGGTAGGGCATTGTTCAATGTACCGCTAAAAGTAAAACGTGTTAATTCTAAACAACAGTGAATTTATGAGGTGATAACGTAAATATTTAAGTATCGATACTGAAACTAGATAGTTATAGCTTAAAATTATGCTTAGATGCTACACTGTTTCTAAAGTTAAATTAAACAGAGCAATTGGGAACCTTATATACTGACAGCAAGTATTGCTGCATATACGAAGTACTCGGAATACAAGAGTTGCAAGTTCACAGAAACTGTTAGTAAGATGTTCATTGTTTTAGGAAAACTCAAAGAAAAACATCAGAGAATAAATTTTTTCCAAATACATTTATTTATAGTCATATAAATATTTTTATCTATACTATAGGAATATAAAAACCGAAATAAAATTTATGATTGAGATTTAGCATGGACTTGCTTCACTTGTATGCTGAAAGTATGTAAGTTTTTTACATGCAATATTGTTAATGTACTTTATTATTATTATTATTATTATTATTATTATTATTGTTGTTGTTTATTTAGGGACGGTGTTTAACATCTCAGGTCATCAACGTCCCATTCAATTTAGGACTGAAACGGCCGATAAACTTTTGCTTAGAGGCCTTTTCTTCCAGACTTGATGTTCTTGTACGTGTCGTAAATCTACTACATGGAACCCAAGGCTTTACTTCCCTTCCGAAGGAAGCCATACTTACGCCCGAAAAAAAAAAAAAGCTTCGACTTTGGCCGGAATTGAACCCGCGATCTTGAGTCGAGGCAAATATGGTTTCCACTAAACCACCAGGACCGACTACATTTAAATGACACTTGCTTATGCTTTTCACGTGTTATACAATTTTAACAATTCTCTAACAAAGCAATTTTAAATAATTAAAGCCATTTTCCGAAAAGGAAGACAAAATGAATCAAACAACATTTCATCATCATCATCATCATCATCATCATCATCATCATCATCATCACTAACAACTGGTCGGTCCTGGTGGTGTAGTGGTTACCATACTTGCCTCTAAACCCAAGATCGCGGGTTCGGACCCGGCCAGGACCGATGATTTTTTCGGGCGTAAAAATCCTAAGTATGGTTTCCTTCGGAAGGGAAGTAAAGCCGTGGGTTCCGTGTCGTACATATGCGGCACGAAAAAGAACCTCAAGCCTGAAAGAGAGGCCTCTGAGCAAAATTTGTCGGCCGTTTCACGCCCTGAATTAAATGGGACGCTGATGACCTGAGATGTTAAAGAGCGTCCATAAATAAATCAATCAAAAAAATCTCTAACGAGCTGTGACTGGTGGATATTTGCCACTATTGTAAGAAGGGTGGTAAACTGCAGGAATGAAGTAGTAAATCCAGCCAGGCTCTGTTTCTTAATCTCAGAAAACGAATTTTCTGACTGTAGAGTAGATGTGGTAGCGAGAGTGCAGATCTTCCTTTACGAATCTTTGATGAATTTATTTAAAAGATAGACTGGTTTTAAGTTTAGAAAAAAACATGCTTCTTATTTTAGATCTCCTCAAGCGGTTGATGTTCCCATAATCACTTTTATTTATGGCCATAATCGCTTTTTCTAATTTCCTGGGGCACATAAAGCCTTTATGCTTCATTTCAACAATCATTTTCTCTTAAGATTCCTTCATGAAATCAGCAGGTGAAAGGTAAAAGGTGCGATTACATCCTATCTTCGCTTCCGTTAAGCCAAAGTATCATTAAGGATATGTGAGTACTGAAATACCAATCTAACTTTTTCTCCTTGTAAAAATATTTAAATGAAGTAATTTTTTTTTAATTTTCATAACCATTTCGTACTCTTTCTTTTTTAAAATGATAGTTCACACGCTCAAAGGTAGATATTTTGTTGTGAAAAATCCCCAAACTGTCAAAAAGAATCAAAAAGGGCTGTGCACTATTTTCCTGGTGTTCTGAAGAATACAGGAACTGGAACTGGTATTTTTGTAGCAAAACTGTTTTCCTTTCTTGATAGTGCAAGTTTGTCCACCATTTAACTGATATTTTGGGATATAATTTTTCCATAATTCCACAGCTTACCTTCTTCTTGGCTGCTTTGTTGGGGACTCAATCTTTGTTACATTTTCCTCATAGGTCCTGCATCAATAGGGCCACTACATCGGGCAAATCTATTAGCTCTTAAAGATAATAAGAATTAATTTTTTTCTCGGTTTAAGTGTACACTTTAATTTTATTTGGTTCCTCAATAACTACGTTTGGCTTCTTATGGGTTAATTTTGTGTATGTCGCTTTATTACTAATAATATTGCAGTCTTCACGTATAAGAACGGCGTTTATTATTTGTGGGGCTATTTAAAATAAATAAAATGAAACAGTGCCATACATAACTGATTTCTTCGTTTGTTGTTTTTTAACTTCTTTTTCATCATCTGACTTTCTTCAAATTGCATCAAATACCAACAACTCATCATCATCCCTTAATTTGATACAAATATTTATTCAGTTCATAATGATTAAAATAACAGTAATTACTGGACAAAAAAGCACAAGTAAATAAATGAAATGGAATACTTTATTTGTTTTCACACACAATGGCCGGCTGTTAAGTGGTGTCATTGTAATAACACATTTATTTTATGTGTGATATAAAATAATCTTACACTATTGTATCTATTTAACGTTGAATTATCGTATTTTTACGCTTTAGACTTGCACAAATTTAATTCTGAGTGCCTCATATATTACAATATTTTACTAAACACTGGACAGTGAAGTGCATAAACACACAGATGTATACTAAACAGTACACTTAACATATTGAATATTGTTGATCGCTCAGCTAATGCAAGGGACTGTTATAGACAAAGAAATAGCAGCAACCATTGCTTTCGCGATTTAAAAAATCTGCTAAATCAACCCCTAAAGGTAAATGTAATAGCTTACTGTACCTTTTTAATTATAGGTTTGCATTAAAAACTGTTCCACTTTTATTTGAGCTTAAATTTGCATTAGTGTGCTGCTCAGATAAATTATATTGTCATGGAGTGAATTGGCAGGGAAAGAGAAAACATTTTCAGTACTTCAACCATGCTCAAGAGGTGGCCGTATGTATCTGTGCCCCAATGGCTGCCTATCCGGAAGGAAAGAATTAGGTGAGAAGACACTTCGGAAGGTCAGGGTCTAGGGCATGGTGAGAACACGGACGTAGAGGGATCCCTAACATTGTGTTCAGATAAAGCATCCCGATGCAGTAGAGCGCCCCTCCTCCGAGGAATTCGAGCTCCTCAGAAGGGTAGCTATCACACCGGGCTCGGGGCAGAAACCTTTCCAAAGCGCAAGTCACCGCGCACAACACCAGCCCAACTCGCCTGGAAGTTTCTACACTGCAACATAATTTAGGTAAAATGGGAGTGCGTTAAAACGGGAAAGGAAAAATGCATTCTAGTTCTGGCCTAAGTGGCCAAAGGAAACTAAGGAACAAATCAAGTTCAGCATAGCTGGTCCCAACGGATTTGAAACTGGGACTTTTTGAATGCGAGTGCCAAGCTTGACCGCCTGAACCACCCAATCGGTAAGGATATTAGTCCCTTAGACGTGACTTGCTAACACTAAGCATGGAAAAAATTGGGTTAATAGCATTTCACGCAAGAAGATAAGTAAACTACGCTGTCTGTGCTTATATAGTTACTAATCTAAGGTAATCAGTTTACACTTTTAAAGCTTTTAAATGCGAAAAATGCAACACAGAAATGTTCAAAGACACAGTTCTAATATTAGCATTTTAATTTTTTTTAAAAATTACTGTTAAGACATATATAACATTAAGCTTTCTAGTGCACAGGTGAATGCAAAACCAGACAGGGATAAATAGTCATAATTAATACGTCGGTTCCAATTTGGAATATGTAAAGAGACGCATTTGTTAACAAAAAAAAAAAAAAAAAAAATATTGAGCAAGAAGAAAAAGGCTAACAAAGGTATTCTTATTTTTCTTAAATAAAAGGCATAAGAAGAATTCCTTCTCTGTTCTGTCTCTCGTGTGGATGACTTAAAAAAAAACAAAAACAAATTTCCTTTAGTAAGGAAGGGAGCCAAGGAAGGGAAAGGGGGAGGGAGAACAGGGATAAACTGTACTCCTTTCGTATTAGTTTTTCTTTTTATTTCCTTTGATTTTCTCTTTATTCCCCCCCCCCCCGTTATTCAGGTCTCTTTTTCTTTTTTTTCCCCCATTTATCTATCTCCATCATGTTCGTTTTTTAATGTATATTCCGACGTTTCATTTTCATTATCAATAAAAAGAGGACATTTCATCTTATTCTTCTTATTATTATTACTACTACTATTACTACTACTAATATTACTACTGATATTACTACTGCTATTACTACTGATACTACTGCTATTACTACTGATATTACTACTGCTATTACTACCGATATTACTACTTCTACTATTACTACTGATATTACTACTTCTACTATTACTACTGATATTACTACTGCTATTACTACTGATACTACTATTACTACTACTACTTCTATTACTACTATACTGATACTTCTACTGCTACTACTACTACTACCACCAATGCTACTACTACTACTACTACCAATGCTACTACTACTACTACTACTACTTCTACTACTGCTACTACTACTACTACTACTACTACTACTACTACTACTGTTACTATTACTACTACTACTACCACCACTGCTACTACTACTACTACTACCATTACTACTACTACTATTGTTACTGCTGTTACTACTGCTACTACTGGTACTGCTGCTATCACTACTGCTACTACTATTATTACTTTGACTATTGCTATTACTGCTGCTGCTGGTACTGCTTGCTGCTGCTACTACTACTACTACTACTACTACTACTACTACTACTACTACTACTACTACTACTACTAATACTATAATGATACTTCTACTACTACTACTACTACTACTACTACTACTGTTACTATTACGACTACTACCACCACTGCTGCTACTACTACTACTACTACCATTACTACTACTACTGTTACTGCTGTTACTACTGCTACTACTGGTACTGCTGCTATTACTACTGCTAATACTACTTCTACTATTGCTAATACTACTACTATTACTACTGCTACTATAATGCTGTTACTGCTAATACTACTGCTGCTGCCAATACTATCACTACTGCTACTACTGTTATTACTTTGACTATTGCTATTACTGCTGCTGCTGCTACTACTACTACTACTACTACTACTACTACTACTACTACTACTACTACTACTACTACTACTACTACTACTACTACTAAAAGAGGGACTAAAGTCACTAGGTGCGGGCTCATGTGCCTCAGACTAGGGACATGGCAGATGATAACTCACGAATATTTTGATTGATTGATTTATTTATTTATGGACGCTCTTTAACATCTCAGGTCATCAGTGTCCCATTCAACCCAGGGCGTGAAACGGCCGACAAATTTTGTTCAGAGGCCTCTCTTTCAGGCTTGAGGTTCTTTTTCGTGCCGTAAATGTACGAAACGCGACCCACGGCATTACTTCCCTTCCGAAGGAAGGCTCGAAAAAATCCATCTGTCCTCCGGGTTCGAACCCGCGATTTGGGTATAGGAGGCAAGTATGGTAACCACTACACCACCAGGACCGACACTGACGAATATGAGCGGATAATGTGCCCCATCTGTGAGGTAGGGGAATCGCGTACACATTCTGGCTGAATATAAAGGTAGGGAAGAATAGAGTGGAAAATATCGCTTCTTTAAAAGATCGAATAGATGGCTAGGCTTTACTGGCAGTCAAGGAAGAAGAGGAGAGATTAGGTAAATTTCTGATGAAAGTAAGACGACTCAGGTAAAAGGCTGATAATCGGGAATAGGGGTAGTGACTGAACTGTCACCCATAACGGCGTTTCTTTATATTTTTATATGCATTTTTAAAAATTGTTCTTCTGGTATTTCTAATTTTATTCTATATTTATATTTCTTTCTTTATTTGTTTTAATTGAATATATGTATTTATATCTTATTATGAATATCTAATGTAGTATTTTGTGCTAAATCAAATACCAAATGCATCATAAAATCACGGTCCGTTGGACCCGTGTGCTTGTTCTTGAATTTGTTTTGGGTTGTATTGTAGCCACTGTAATAAATTCACTCCTCGTCCTCCTCCCTCTTCCACTTGATTTCTTGATTCGTTTTATTTAAGGACGCTGTTTAACATCTCAGGTCATCAGCGTCCCATTCAATTCAGGGCGTGAAACGACGACAAATTTTGCTCAGAGACCTCTTCTTTCAGGCTTGAGGTTCTTTTTCGTGCCGTAAATGTACGACATGGGACCCACGGCTTTACTTCCCTTCCGAAGGAAACCATACTTAAGAATTTTACGCCCGAAAAAATCCACCGATCGTGGCCGGTTTTGAACCCGCGACCTTAGGGTTTAGAAGACAAGTATGGTTACCACTAGACCACCGGGACCGTCCTATCTATCGAAGTTTCCAGAAGACGGTTCTTGCTTGTTTGATAATATATGTATATTAGATAGCAAGATATCATAAGGGGTGGAGAGTAGTGACACTGCTTTTCAAATAAGTGCATCAATACCTCAGCTATTTAATTAACATGAACTGAGAGACCTTGTCAGAAATCTGAATCTCTCAAGGGAGTCTTCAGGTAGAATTAAAAAAAAATCACTTCGGCCTGGAACCTAATTGTTGTTTTACCCCAACAGATAAAAGGATTTACTGTCCATTCTCTTAACAAGTGGTGTACTGCAGTAATGTCAGAGACCTTCTGAAGAAAATGGATCTATCAGAGTATAAGGCAAAGGACTTACACCATTGATAACTTCAAACAGAGTTTTAAATGTGTTATTTTACATAAAGATAACAAATATGGCCCCACTCCAATTGGATACTCCACCTGTATAAAGGAAAAGACAAGGCAGTATCTCTGGTATGGGAAAGATTAACCATCAAATGCACCAGTGCGTAATTTGCATAGTTTTAAAGATGATCAACTTTAAAATTGCACTGAATAAGAAAAGATTGGCCTTTGAGAACAGACATGACAGTTGTGATAAATTCATTGTAATAAAAGAATCTTTGACTGACAGACAAAATTAAATTAGCTGAAGCAATTTATCAAGACTTTGAATAAAGAAAGTTCTTGCTTTGACTATTGGTCGGGTAAACTGTCCTCCCCCCCCCATTTCTCAATGAAATGATTCTTGGCAGACGGAATTTGGAAAACTACTCTGAACTAGAGAAGGTACTCACCAGTTTTAATAAGCTTGGGCTATAATATGAGAGTTAAGCCTCTTTACCTGCACTCTTATTTAGATTGCTTTCCGGAAAACCTTGGTGATTTGAGCAAAGAGCAAAGTGCAATTTCATTATAATGTAAGAACTACAGACATCGTAATATGATTATTGGAATCTTCAGTAGACATCCTGATGCATCTCATTCTAATAAACGTTTTATCTGTTGAGTCGTTTTAATCATATTTCGTGTGTATTGACTTAGTTGTTATAATACAATAATAGCAACGTTTTTATTAATTGTATGTATGTGCGTGAAATATGTATGATTGTAATATTAGTGGTTACAATATTCATTAGACTTTCATGGCCGGCGTTGTAATTATTAAAATCCATCACTTTGCCGTGCTCGTTGGTTTAAATAAAATGTAAAAATCAAAGCTTTCGCTGGCACCTGAGGCAAACAACATTGTCAGTGGACTGAATAAGTGTATGAAGAAATAGAGTGGGACAGAAGTGAGAGAGAGTAGGTGTGTTGGAATAGGTGTGCTAGAAGAGCGGCAAGGCCAGGCTAGAGAGATCTTAGAAATAACAAAGTATCTAGGTAATATTAACGTAGACAAAGGCTTTTAAATAAACAAGACATGAATTCCATTATTAGCCAACAAACAGCTACACCGCACTCTCCCATTACTCCTTGCCCTTTAACTTCTAACGATGCTGTCCCACACTCTCTCTCCAGACACTTTTGTTCAGTCCATTGATGATGCTGGTCGCTGCAGCCAGTGAAAACGTTGGTTTGTTTAATTTCATTTAAACCAACGAACACAATAAAATAACTATGATCAATTTTAAATGTATCAGTAATATTTTTACAACAGATATTAAACTCAGGATATGTATGAAGAAATGACTGAAGTGAGATATAAATTAATAGAAGAAACTGATGCCATTTTTAGAATTAATAATCCCAAACATGGAAATGAATGCAATTTTTAATTTGAGCACCTCTGTCGACTTGTTAGGTTGATAGACCTATAAACTTAACGGACTATCATCTGTTTGTATTGCGATAAACGACCGCCATTTGTATGTATTGTTATTAGCAAAATGGAGCGATATGATCAACGCGTCCAGATTCTGAAAGTGCATTTTAAGTACGGTGAATGTTATGTAGAGGCCGTTCGAGGACTTCGTATAATTTTCGGTAGACGAAATGCGCTTAACGTATCAACAGTGCAGAGACTGGTACGGGAAAATGCCTGCATATGCATCCTTTTAAGATTGAAGTAACTTGCAGCGTTGAGCATTTACCTCTCTCGCAACGGCCACCGAGATTGTGCTATTTGACACCATGTAACAATTTGTTGTAGGGGATGATTAATTTTGGGTTTATGTGGACAATCTACGAACCATTTCTCAACTCAAGGCAGAAATTCAACGTGTCATGGGTGAAATTCAGCCTGGACTTTACTCTAAAGTCATTACAAATTTTGCCTATAGTGTGAAGATGTGCCAACGAAGCCGTGGAGGACATTTGCCTGATGTTTTGTTTCATGTTTAATGACAATGTGCTTCATTATGACTTAGCACTATCAAATAAATGGTGTGTTTTATTATTAAAATAATAAATAATGCGTTCATTATGGGATATCTCATATATATTTGAAAATTCCAAAACGTTTGTTAGGCAGTTTTGTTTCGATTATTGGAACGATTGTGCTAATGGTCGACAATAAGGTATCGTAAACATTATCACCGCCACGAGTTGCTGAGTCGGCCCTGGTGGTGTAGTGGTTACCATACTTGCCTCCTAAACCCAAGATCGCGGGGTTCGAACCCGGCCAGGGCCGATGGATTTTTTCGGGCGTAAAATCCTAAGTATGGCTTCCTTCGGAAGGGAAGTAAAGCCGTGGGTCCCATGTCGTACATTTACGGCACGATAAAGAACCTCAAGCCTGAAAGAGAGGCCTCTGAGCAAAATTTGCGGCCGTTTCACGCTATGAGTTGAATGGGACGCTGATGACCCGAGATGTTGAAGAGCGTCCGTAAATAAATTTTTTTAAAAAAAAAAGTGACCGAGGTCGTTAAGGCACAGACTCGTGATCGGGATGTCTGGGGTTCGAATCCCACCAGGACCGTCCTCCCTGACTGAGGCTTTTTCCAGGTTTTCATCAGTCCTTATAAATGGCAAATTCCGGGGAGGTACTCTAAACTTAGGCCAGGAATGTTTCCTTCCTTAAAAAATCCTTTCCCAATATCTCATTTCATGAATCACCAGTGTTCACCGCCTGTGGTGCCTCAGTAGTAAAAACGGGCGTTAAACACTATTAAAAATATTATCAATACAAAGGTGGTTACTTGTGTCTTTGTAGACCAAAACATTAAAGCTATAAACGTGCTACTGTAAAAGGGAGGAAATTGTATTTGATTGCTACTAACTCTGACCATTAGGAAATATTTTATTGTCAGCTTTCTGGAACTGAGCAGCTGACTCTGTTGGCATTTGGATTACTTTAGAGAAATAAACACCGCAGCTCTGATATCCTTTAATGGACGTCCGTCCCTGTGGAGAGCGCAACAGATGCATGTTTAGCTCGAGCACGGTACACTCTGCAGTAATTGGATTAGCGCATGGCAGACTAGCAACGTTGTTACATGATGTATGTATGTAGCGGTTAATGAGAGACTAAACTCCCTTCATCTCCTGCACACGGCTATTAGCCATCGCGCAGAACACTCTATGAGACATGTACTCTTTTCATTTAGATAATCAATTTACTGTACCTATATCTGGTTTTCTACTATTTTTTTTTTACAGGAAACAGACATGAATTAATAGGTTATATGTTATATTCACATAGAAACACACGAACCTCGGATAATGTTTAAAATAAAATTTACTGTGCCTTTCTATTTTTTAATTTAAAGCATGCTTTAAGACTTTACTACGGGGATTTAATTTGGCTTGAATTCATGCTACGGAAATACACTTATATTTGGAAATATAACCCCGGAACTTTGCCTAGGAAAGGTAAAAATGCCTTTTGAATGGGGGCAAGAAATGTTTTAACATTTTAAAATAACTTACAACAGAATGAGCCCAGCCACACTAAGGTGCTAACATTTATACCCTCAATTAAAGTAAGCCTTTTAGAGGTCCAAGTATAGTATGGTGATACCAACAACAGCTGAATAAAGTACTTTTTTTTTTTAATTTACGGACACTTTAATATCTCAGGTCATCAGCGTCCCATTCAATTCAGGCGTGAAACGACGACAAATTTTGCTCAGAAGCCTCTATTTTCAAGCTTGAGGTTCTTTATCGCGCCGTAAATGTACGACATGGGACCCACGGCTTTACTTCCCTTCCGAAGGAAGCCATACTTAGGATTTTCACACCCAAAAATTCCACCGGTTCTGACTGGGATCGAACCCGCGATCTTGGGTTTAGGAGACAAGTATCTACACCATCAGGACCGACGAATAAAATACTTGAACCTCACATTATATTATAAAATATTGTTGCCTTCAAAATATATAAGCAGGAACAGATTTTTTATTTGTTTATTTAAGGACGCTCTTTAACATCTCAGGTCATCAGCGTCCCATTCTATTCAGGGCGTGAAACGGCCGATAACTTTTGCTCAGAGATCTCTTCTTTCAGGCTTGAGGTTCTTTATCGTGCCGTAAATGTACGACACGGGACCCACGGCTTTACTTCCCTTCCGAAGGAAGCCATACTTAGGATTTTTACGCCCGAAAAAAAATCCATCGATCCTAGCCGGGTTTGAAGCCGGAACAGAAAATCTCTAAGTACAAAGTCTAAATTGATAATTAAAAAGCGATGTATGCCATGGGATGAAAATGCAAAACAAGTAATTGAAAAGCTAAATTTTTGGCGAAAAAGTAAATGAAGAGCACAAAATAGAATACTATAGAACGATCTTTCTTTGGCTCTGGTACTAAATACTTAAGCAACGTTGCCACGCATAAAAGTTTTTAATAAAGATTGGCGCTTAATGTTGGAAGTAAAAGGATTGGTTGGAAAAACTTTTTGCATTTGTAGTCCAAAATATTGACGTGAGATTTAACACTGTGCTGGAACCTCAGCTTTATTTATCTGACTTGTATGATAGAGAATTATATATCATTAAATCCAGTGGATGTCTATGAATTTTCTGATTGCATATCATTGAGTATTAACTGAGAAGGCAACGTCCTGATAGGACTCTTTTTCCTAGAGGCCAAGTACTAAGCGCGATGCGCAGTCTAACGTGCATTTTATCTGAACCGAATAAAATATAACGGATATTTTGCCGTAATCATTGTTTTAAATTAAATTCAAAGCAAAACCTTTTGCTGGTTCTAAGATCAACATATATGACATTCACATTGTTACCTACCACAAATAAATTAAGAGAAATGTAATTCAATCAACATCTATAACGATAGTGGACTGAACGTGCCATTTCATACATTTTCAATTCACACCGAGGTCGTGAGTGGGGAATCGGAGGCTCAATTCCCGCCAGGACTGTCTTTCCTGACAGTTTTTTTTTCCAGGTTTTTCTCAGTCTTCATAAATGATAAATGCCGGAGAGGTAGCCTAAACCTAGGCCTGGAATGTTTCCTTCCTTAAAAAAATCACTTCCCAATTATCATTGTATTCACCGTCTGTGATGCTTCAGCACTGAACATGGGCAGTATTCAGTAGTCCACTGATGATGCTGACCGTAGAGTCAGATAAAGCTTTGGCTTCAAATTTAATTTAAAGTAGCAATTACTGCAAAATAGCTCAGTAACAGTCAATTTTAATAATCGCAACGCCGAACCTGCAGGCCTAAAGGCTGTTGTACCACATAGCTATTTTTATTAGCAAGCAACTCTTCTGGAGGTAGGTTTTTTCTCATTACAGATAATGTGAAGTAAAACATAGTAAAGTTTAAAAGCTCTGCCAATGACAAATAACCGCAGTGCAATTTGCCGTGACTGTTGAACGCACATTGTAAGAGGCAGTTACTCTTGACTCGAAGTCTATTTGTGCTCAGTACATTGTTACTCTAGCTTTGCAGTAATACGACATCAGTATGAGCTTCTCCTGCAGCAGCATACGAGATGTTATTTAGTTACATGGCTTAAGAAAATCAAAGCCAAGGTTGAAAAACGTCGGCAGAAAGCAAGAACTTGGCTAAGTTGAGCCCCTCCGGCGAAGTACTTGATAGCATCACTTACAAGGTTCATTAGCGCATGCTTGGAGTTTTCATAAAATCGATTCTGTTGAAGAGCTCTTGAAGTCTTTTTCTTGCGTAGTGCCTGTAGCGCGCATTGGAGTCTCTGACAGCTCCCTCTGGAGAAATCTCACCTTTCACTGAGCTTCAGAAATCTCTCATTTTGGTTTATATATAATGCACCTGCGCACGTTGAAGATATGTTTGTATTGAAACAGAAATGTGAAGAGTTACTATTTTATGTTTAATGCATTATAATCCGAGTTCAGGCGTAAAAACATTTTATTTTGGTGGAAACTCTTTAACTTAAAATTTATTAATGGTAATTTGCGACACGCCTCTGTTTGTTCTGTTAGAATCATTTATTTTCTAATTTCCCTTTTAGAGTCCATTTACTACAAGCAAATACGAAAGTGTTTCAACATACTAACATCTCATTGATGTATCTCTTTTTTATGTTACTAGTTATACTTTGGGATTAATTAGATCGAATTTTATATGTTTTATAATTAAATTAGTAAGAAAGATTTACAACATGACTTGTTTATTATTAGGGATGTTCCAAAAAAATAGAGACTTTGGAGGAAATAATAACAGTTTATGTCCGGTGTAACAGTAAAAGTATATATTATTGGATTTCATAAATAAATAATATATATGTTATAAAAATAAGGAGAAAAAAATTTTTATGCACTTATCGCTACATCGCTGCAGAAAGATGGTTCATTGAAGCAAACACTTGATTAAGGTCGTCTCTTTTGGCGTGTTAAACAACAGACAAAATTATAATTTTTAAAGCATTTAATTTTTTATATTTCCCTAATTAATACTATTTTGGCTAAGCATAAATTAATTCAAATAGGCAAATTAATGCCCAACCAACAGATTGGTGATATCAGAATTTTAGATAAATCAATTTAGATATGCTATGTATTCAGGAACCATATGCACAACAAATGGTAAATTAACACACATCTCTGTCAAAGCAAGAGTAATAAGTAACGGGGATAATCCAATGACGGCCTAATTATAAACAATCTGAATTTACAAATAGCGTTCTACAGATAAATGGTTGGATACAATGCTGCCAATCTGTGAAACATACCGAGGAAGATTATTGGCGTCGTGATGCGTTAATACAAGGAGAAGTTGAAAAGATTGTAATACGCATATGTATAGTGAGTAGTGATGAACAGTATGATGAAAATTAGATGAATTATGACAGGGAAGGGAGCAGAAGAAGTTAACTTCGAAACAGTTGTTCCTTTTTATGCCTCAAACGGACTCGCCACGCAGCGAGACTAGCGGATCGCATTTCATGACACGAGCGCCCTCACAAAACTGCAATGATATAGTAATGCTACTGCTAGCTTTTATAAATATCACTATCTACACTTATTACATGCAGGTTAAGAAGAACACAATTACCCAAGTACACACTTCTTGTTCGCTTTCTGTTAATTGCCTAGATCGGTGATATAATGCCCATGACCTAACGCATGATGCGGCGCTCTATTTAGAAAATGGTGATCCATTGAGTTTTTGAACATCACAGGCGAAACACTGCTTATCAACAGTTTTGTTCTAAATTCATTGTGGTCTATATTCACAGCACCGAAACCACTTTCACAGTCAAGGTATGGATTTAATTACATTCATTAAGGGTATGAAGGTGTTAGGAAGTTTCTTGCCACCTTTGTCTGAATTTTAAGCACGTTAACAAGTCAATATTTTGAGCACATTTTTATTATACTTTCTTTTCCATATCTTGCATAGTTTTCTAATTTTGAAGTCTTAAGTGCCGATA